>JAFEMH010003228.1:0-157500 GCA_022495995.1 Adenophora triphylla var. japonica | reverse complement strand
TGAATATATAAAAAAAAAATTATCCAAAATCCACTTGCACATAAAAGGCACCATATACAAATATGTGGCTAGTAGCACATTTGTATCCTAAGAAATTTTCCAATAAACTCATGATGAGGTTCCACCAAAATAATGAAAATGTGAATAAAACCAAATAAGGTTCAATAATTACCAAATGAAATCATTTCTATTTAAATAAGTTTTTTCTAGTTTAAGAAAGTCCATGTGTTAAAAGAACTCCTAGGATGGCAACTTCAACTAACTAATACATGTGTCCCAACCATACGGATTGCAAACCGACCCATAACTAGACGTGTTCAAAGTTAAGCGCTAACCGGCTAACCGTAAGGTTATTAACCGGATTTTAACCGCCTAAACCGTTAACCGTCTAACCGACTTAACCGCCTAACCGATAATCGTGTAACCGAGGTTAACAAAGGTTAAGAAATTTTGACTCCGGTTAACCGCCGGTTAACCGCCGGTTAATTAACCGGTTAACTTAACCGTTAATTAACCGTCGGTTAATTAACCGTTAAGTTAACCGGTTAATTAACCGGCGGTTAACCGTATATCCGTTGGAATTTTAAAAAAATAGCCGTTGTGTGGAGGAGACGTTGGGCTTGGGCGTTGGAATTGGAGAAATGACCGTTGGGCTTGGGCAGGGCGGCCGCCTGGGGCATGCGAAACGGCAGAAGCAGAACAGGCTTTAAAAGCCTTATAACCGTTAGTTTTCTAACGGGATTCATAAAAAAAAAAAAAATATTTGACAAATTCTTCACCTATAAATATCACCTCCCTCCTACCATTTTATTTCCACCTCAATTCTCTCTACTCTCTCTCTCTAAATACTCTAAAGCTCATACTCTCCCGTTAAGTTTCAATAGCATTTTCAGTTAGTTTTCTAACGAAATTTCTGTTTTTTTACACTTTCATCCATTTTTAACTTACACACTTCGTTTTTAATTTTTCTACCACAAAAATGGCTTCACCTCATAGACCCGGTAAGGATAAGGAACAATATGTTGGTTCTTCCTCCGTAGACGCAAATGATGCTTTAAATGATGCTTTTTTTGACGATTTTCCGCAAAATGAAGAAGAAACCGTTCCAAGTAGTGGTGCTACTACGGCTAGGAGGAGGAGGGGAGGTCGGCGGGGCGGAGGTGGAGCTCGTGGTGGTGGACGTGTTAGAGAAGCAACATCCGACACTTTTACCATCCATTTCACAAAAAGGCAAATCACCCCGACGACTTCAACAATTTTACCGTTACTTGCAATTATTGTCAACAAATTTACCAATTCCAAAAAGGTGGTGGGACGGGGTCATTTATGTACCACATTCGGACACGACATCCCGATAGGCTAACAAATCCGAGTACTCAAACTCAATTACGCAATCCAACCCAAACCCAAGGTTCGTCTTCTTGCTTATTTAAATTTGATAATCTTGTTTATAGGAAAGAATTGGCAAAATTCGTATGTGTGAAAGGACTTTCTTTTAATTTCGCGGATTGTGCATTTTATGAACGATTTATTCAAATGAGTTTAAATCCCCAAGGAAAAGAGTACCACGTACGACTCTCGTTCGTGATATTCAAAAAGTGGTTTCGGAATATAAACTTAATTTAATCAATGTTTTATCAAACTTACCAAACAAAGTTTCAATTTGTGTGGATGCTTGGAGCGATCATTGGCAAAGAAATAGTTATTTGGGGGTTACTTGTCATTGGATAGATAATTCTTGGACTCTCCAAAAAGATTAATCGCATACGACGAATTTTTGCCACCTCATTCCGCGGAAAATATTGCTAGAAAGTTGCATGGCATTTTTTCAAAATATGCTATTTTGAATAAAATTTTTACCATTTCATTTGACAATGCTAGTGCTAATACGGCTAGTTTACCCGAATTGATTAGAGTTTGTCAACCCTCTTTTGGTGGGAGGTTTTTTCATATTAGATGTATATGTCATGTTATGAATTTATGTGTTAGAGATGGTTTGGAAGCATTAGAGGTTCACGTACTTCCGATTAGGCAAGCTCTTAATTGGATTGCTAAAAAAATGCTCATACAAGAAAATGGATCAAATTTTTAAGAAGTAAAAATTTGCGAGACAAATATTTTTCTAAAGATGTTCCAACTAGGTGGAATTCCACCTATAAAATGTTACTCGATGGTTATGAATATAAAGAATTGCTTACGGAATTTTTAATGTACGTCGAGTATAGTGAACCTCTACTTGCTTATCAATGGGATGCTTGCACTAAATTATGTCAATTGTTAAAGGTTTTTAATACGGCAACTCTTAGTTTGTCGGGTGTTTATTATCCAACTTCCATTTTGACATTAGAGCATTGTTTTGCAATTGTTTTTAGTTTTAATAGTTTAAGAGAATGCCCCTTTTTACAAGGTTGCATTTTTCTATGAGGCAAAAGTGGCTTAAATATTATGCCGAAATTCCGTCTTTATTTTTGGTTGCAAAAGTTTTGGATCCCCGTATTAAATTGGACGAGTTGGAGTCCATAGTTGATTTTTATTATAAGAATTTATATCCCGACGGTGATGGTGAAAATGATTCTCCTGGCGACTATTGTGGCACGCACAAAAAATGATTTGGTAAGTATGTTCGATGAATACAATGATGCATTTGGGAAATACTTCTCAAAATGTTGGTGGAAGTTATTCTCAAGATTTTGAAGCTAGTTTAAGTAATGAGGATCCATATAGTATCTTTCAAAATATTTATAACAAAAACGTCCTCGAGGTAGTACTACTTCTAGCCTTCCCGCGGAGTTAGAAACATACTTCAATACCACTTTTGAATATGATCAATCACAAACAAGTGAGTTTGACATTTTAAGGTGGTGGTCAAGAAGGGCCGAAAGTTATCCTATACTTTCAATACTTGCGAAGGAAATTTTAGCGGCTCCCGCCTCAACCGTGGCGGTTGAATCGGCATTTAGTATTGGAGGAAATGTTTTAGATGAAAGGCGTTCCCAATTAACTACCGAAAATTTGGAAAATCAATTATTACTTGGTGATTGGGTTAGAGCGGAAGGGAGAGATCAAGATAAGCCTTATGAGGAGGATATGTTAGATCCAAATTATCAATATGATGTGGATAGTGATGAGTGAGAAATGATGTTTAGTTTATTAGACTAGGTTTTTAGGTAATTTTATTTTATTTTATTATTGTAATAGTTTTTAGGATGAGGTAAGGCTCCTAAATGTCCCCCTTAATTATAAAAGGGTAAGGTTGGTTGTCCCCCTCTTTGTAATTTTAATTTAATTAATAAAATTTAAGGGTACCGTCCCTTTTTCTTTTATATACTTCCGTTTCTTTTAAATCCGTTAAGTTTTCATTTCTTTAAAAATTCATACCTATTTTTCTATAACTTTTTGCAAAAAATATTAGTCTTAACAACTATTTAAAATAGTTTTATTTATCCAAAAAAAAAAAAAAAAAAACGGTTCATATACGGTTACATATTTAACGTAAACTGTTAAATATTTAAGCTGTTTTTCAAAAGAGTGTTAAAAGCTTAACTTTTTATTCAAAACTATTAAAAAGTTATTTTTTTTAACTTTAGATCATATACGATTACATATTTATTTTTTTAACGGTTATTCAAACTTTTTAACTTTTGAAAAAAAAAAAAAAAATAAAAAAATTAACCGTTTATTAACCGGGTTAACCGGGTTAACCGGATTAACCGTTAACCGGTTAACCGTAACCGTGACTTAACGGTTAACGGTTAAGTCCGGTTAATAATTTAAACTACGTTAACCGCCGGTTATTAACCGGTTAACCGCGGTTAATTAACCGTGGTCAAGTCTACCCATAACCCGTCCTATTCAGTTGATCTGTCTGTGTGAGTTCTTTCTCAATTTTTTGGTCGATCAACTATTTGAACTTGGTAAAGTAGCTCATAGTACTCTCGATCTTGTCCTAAGTCATGTTGTTTAGATCAGTGATTGTTTTCTTACGAGCTTCAGCTGTAAAGAATCTTTCGAGGAACTTCCTTCTCATGTAGCTTCATGACGTGATGTAGCCAGTGGTTAGACCACAGAACCAAATCAGTGCTGCACCTGTGAAGGTGCTGATTAATGTCTTGCATATCATGTCATCCTCAGAAGAGATCAAACACATCGTGGCCTCAAAGTGTTGCATGTGATTAAAGGCATTGATCGCTCCTGAGTACTTTTCCAACATGGGCAGCTTGAAACCTGCAGGAGGTCATTTGTCGAGCATATCCTTGGCTAAAAGTCGAAGAGTGCAATCATTTCGTTCGACCTTCCCATTAGTGGCTATCCTATTTGCCGCCATATCTTCCAGTCTTCGCTTTAAGTTGAGGAGCTCCCTAACATCCAGGTCGCTCCTTTGGTGGGAGATTGAGTTAGACTTTTGCATCTCCTCACGATGGGGTTCTCTCCTAGAGAGGGTTCTTTGTCTCTCATTCATTGGGGGGGGGTTACTTTTTCCCGTCGGGGAAATGACCTTTCTCTCCTTTGTGGCGACCTACGCTGAGCCTCGTCGCCCGAGCGCCTCCTCCCGAGACGAGCCTGGCCTCATGTTCCCTCGCCTGATTGAGCCTATTCCCTAGGTCGCCAGTTTGATCTATGGAAATGTGGGAGGGGGGAGGCCTTTCACTCCTCCTTTTTTCACCAAACGGCCTAGGGCCTCCATTAGCCCGCCTATGAGATGTGAGAGACGGAGCTACCCTTTGTGATCTTCTATCACCCTTGTTAGCAGAATCAGGCATCTCGAGCAACTCATCTTGTACTTCGAGCAAACTCTGCAGTATTCTAACTCGCTCTAACAAAATATTCTTTCTACTAAGGTGAGTAGTCGAGGGACCTGCCATGTCGCCTGCAACTGTTCGACCCGTTTGGACTCTCTTAGGCGGTTCGCTTACCCTTTGGTTGGGCATGGGCCTCTTCTGCCTCTACCATCTTGCAAACCCACACCATCAGCCACACTATTGGAGCGAGTATCCCTTCTAGTGGGATGCCCCGGCGGAGGAGGGGGCAAGTTTGCATTGCGATTTTCGGCACCTGTGTCTGTGTTCTGTATTCTCATGCATGTGATCACTGGAGGAAGTAGCAGTGTGTCCGTCAGATACCATATTAACGGTTGAGTGAGGTTTTGAGGTCTAACGTTATCATATTCCGGCAATGGAACCAAACTGATGACGCAGGAAACGATCAAGATCAGCATTGGTACAGCAATAGGTTGATCCCTAGCATATGTGACCTGAAACCACGAACACACGACTAGCCGGGTTTGTCTTCGGCTAATGCCCCCCGGCGTGATGATAAGATATAATGTTATGAGCTTTGTATGAAACTGTATTAAACGGCGTAATCTCAAAATAGCCAAGAATACATTACCTTTTAACGTTGTATGTTGTCTGATATATATAGTAGTGATGTAGAATCGTATTGAATCTCTTAAGTTGTGAAAACAATGTAGGCGTAACGATATTCGTGATTGTAGAAGACGGTTATGAATTATGTCGTAAATGGAAGCACGTTTCTGTAGGTCGAGGTCGCATGAGTAATCAAGGTCGACCTGCCTTTATGCCTTAACCAGAGAGAAATTGTATAAGTTGATGATCGTATGTCGAACGGAGTTAGGTCGGGACCAATAATGGTCGGACAATGAGATAGGTCGACTGATCTTTGCCGTTGGGCCGCAGGCGTTGTCGTAACTGGACTGGCCCATTCCATGGTATTGTATTTGTAACGTCTGAAATGTTGGGCTTTATTCGTTGTGCTTGGCCCATCACTTTTATTTCATTCAGAAATATTCTTTTTAATTTATTTTTGATATACATGAAAAAAAAAATTGTAATATGAAATGCAATTATCTTAATAGTATTTATATAAGTCAAATAATAATAAGTATTTTAAGAATATTCTTATTGATTATAAAATTTAAAGAAAATTGTTGGTATTTTTTATGCAAAAATTGCATCATATTATAGAGAATAGCTCAATTTTTAAACGGAACCGTTGTTGAAGATGGAAAGAAGATAAAAGTTGAAAATTTTGCTCACAAAAATTTCGATGACCATTGGTGTTTAGGATCCATATTTCGCCCATATCAATTGCTTTACGTTCTACTTTCTCCGTTCTAAAATTAATATCCATTTTTTTTAATTTTCTTATAATAAATTTAAATTATTTATTTTTGTACGAAGATAGTGCGAAAATTATTTTAACTTACAAAGGCGGATTGCCGTAAAAGACACTTACTTTATATAAAAGCAAGAAATGTATCCAAATCCTTTGTCATTTGGGCCCATTTCGTGATTTATTTCCGTCAGTCATTGAGGGGCCGATGGTTGATGATCTTGGGAGTTAGTCCAAATAACTTTGGATCCAAAAATCCACACTTGCACATAAAACCTGAGTATAAAAAAAATAAAAAAAATTATCCAAATAACTTTGGATCCAAAATCCACACTTGCACATAAAAAGCACCATATACAAATATGTGGCTATTGTATCCTAAGAAATTTTCCAATAAACTCATGATGAGGTTCCACCAAAATAATGAAAATAAGGTTCAATAATTACCAAATGAAATCATTTCTATTTAAATAATTTTTTACTAGTTTAAGAAAGTCCATGTGTTAAAGGAACTCCTAGGATGGCAAGTTCAACTAACTAATACATGTGTCCCAACCATACTGATTGCAACCCAACCCTATAACCCATCCTACTCAGTTGGCCACTCAATTGATAATGGTATATTGGTATATAATGCTAGACTGCATAGCAACTGTGTGATGCTACCACAGAAAAATAAATTGCACTGGGCTGAAATGAGTGGCTGAATTATGGATATTCCGGCTGCATTTTCGTTTGTCTCCTGCACATTCACCACACATAAATTAGGCTGGGGGGATCTCCGGCGTTACCCCTCTAGTGTGAGGATAAATATAATGTCTGAATAACAAGAGAGTATCAAAGAAGTTTAACAGAAATCTGCAAAAATGTACTTAAAACTTATCAAATTATTTTTTTTGTGTTGTTTATATACTCCTTTAGGTAATGTGCAAGCCACATGCTTTTGAACACGTATCGATCATCCATTAGGTGTGCATGGGCACCTATAAGCAAGTGGGGACGCCAACTTTTTATCTGACAGGTAGCTCATCATCACAATAGATTTCGTAGGCTCCAGGCATAACGACTTTAACAGCCTCTGGACTGTAGCATCTGATTCATATGTCGCCAATAGGCAACAACCACGATAAGGCGACAACCCTTGGTTGTCGCGTGTATGAACATATTGATGCGGTATGCCTGCCTTGAGATTATAACGTTTTCGTACAGTGATGGGTTTTAATAGGTTTCTCGCGAGCCTCGTTTTTCGCCAATACACTTAAAGAAGTCGTCGATCGCCCTTATCTAATTTGGACCCGTTATCATGATCTTTAATCCATAATTACCGTATTGAGCCTCATATTATTTGGCTGAGCCCAAATATCTTTTTCACGATCACATCAAGTTGCGATGTTGGATTGGTTGTCGGATCCTGTGGGCTACAATGACTTTTCGTGTCATTTTGATGTGCCATTTTCAAATTGTGTTTCTCATTCATGAATAATTTGGAATTACCATTGGATTTGTGTGCCATTGAAGCTAATACATGACTTACAAACTAACTAACAATTGATTTAATTTGGAATCATTGTGGGTTCAATTAATCTATTATCTATTACTCTTTCCGTCCCATAAAACTTTACTCTTTTACTGTTGAGAATGAAAAATAAGGAATAATGTTATTAAAGTAGGTGTTGTGAGTGAGAGGAGAGAGAATGAGTGGAGAGAATAGTAAATTTGAAAAGTGTTGTGAGTATGACAAGTGGGTCTCATAAATAAAGAAGTATTAAAAAATTTCCTTTTTAAGAAAGTGGGACTTTAAAGTGAGATGCTCAAAATAGTAAAAGGGGTAATGTTTTATGGAACGGAGGGAGTACGTGTGATTGACACGTTGCGCATGACCATATAATGTTAATGGATCTTATTTAGATAATTTTTTGTTGAGAGTGCTATATGATTATGTTACCATTTGCTAGAATGTTCTGCTGCTAAAAATAATTAAAATAAAAAACTGTTATTAATATTCTAGGTTTTCAATTTTCGTAGTTTGCTTAACCCTTAAGTTTCAATAATCATTTTTAAAAAATATTTTTAATATTTATATTTTAAATACGCAATAATTTTTTTTTTCGAAAGCCTAATTACGTCGTTTAAAATTGCTAAAAGAAATAATGATGATTAAAACTAAAACTGAGCAAAATAAAAGGGTTAAAATGTGATAGACCTGAGACCTAACCCCTACCCATCCTAATATTGTGTTTTCACCAGAAAATATTTTTCTTAAATTTATCAAACACGTGAAAATATTTTTCTTAAAAAAAAAATCGAAAACATATTTATGTCATTATTATTCGAAAAGTCATTTTTGGGAAGTCAGATGTTTTATGGGAAACAAATGGAGCATGATATTCAAAATTCTTAAGGTCAGAAAAATTGAGGGCCTAGAACGAAGGCCATTTCATAATGGTAGAGCTTATCAAGACCAAAAAGGGAGGCTTGGAAGGCCCAACCTAACCTTTAGTTGGATGGAGGTATCTCTCTCAAGTTTTGTTTCAAATTCCAAAGTAAGGCTCTAATTGGATAAACGATATGAGGATTTTATTTTATTTATTTTGTAAGAATTTCATTGAATAATAAAGAAACGAGAGAGAAAAAATGTGAGCTTAAAGAAAGAGAGTGACTTTAATCAAAATTTCAACACTAACACTCAAAAAAAAAAAAATTGAATAATTTCAGTGACTTTATAATTTGACTAATGTAACTGAACTTCGATTTTTTGTTTTTGAAGAAAACTTAATTATATTACTCATTTAAAAATATTATTAATCAATACTTTTAATATGAAAATAAGAGTACATTTTAATATTTCTTAGATTTGGATGACCAAAAAAAAAAAAAAAACTTACTGAATTAAACCCAAACTCAATAAGTTCAACTCTCACAAGTAACAAACTCTGATCAACTAGAACAAACTTCATCTTCCAAAGCAAAGATCAAGCAAGAAGAAGCCAAGCAATAAACCAATCTGACTAAAGCATAAATACTCTGGGTAGATACTAAAATAAAAAACAAAAATAATATCAATTGTTGAATAAAACTATGGTCTAATATTAAATTCAAAATCACATAAAGGTTCTAAAACAAAAACATTCAACAAGGACAAACAAATAGTCAAAAGCTAAATTGAGATAGCTTTTAGTAATCCTACTTGTAACACTCACATTCTCTCTCAAACAAAACAAAAATTATAGGGGAATAACTTATTGAGAGACGCCGAGCCACTTGGTGAAAACATCAAACTCGGTATAATCAGAATCTGAGATCATGGTCTTGTACCATTGCTTGCTTGCTGCCTTGATTGCAGTTGCCTCCTCCTGCAAAAAAACGCAGAAGTTAGGAAAGGAAGTGCTTCTCATTTTAAAATTTAAGCCAATACGAACAAAACGGAAAAAGGGCAAAACCGAAAAAGGTATTGTGCGAAGAGAACATATATGACATAAGATACTTCCGAACCAAAAACATATTTGGTGCCAAATAATAATCAAGTGTGAATTGATTAAAGTCTAGCTATGAAAAACTGAAATATAGAACCATATGATCTTATAGCAATTAAAGACAGGTCAAATGTAGGCAGAAGGATGGCTAACAAGACTTCTCTACATTACTTGAAAGCAATTTTCAGTGAATCATTCAACATCCTCTCAAAGGTGATGGAAATTAAAGCTACAGCACACACTAGTGCTCTAGAATCGTCAACCTTCATTATCATTTATCCTCTTTTAGGGTAATGGAAGATATACTGAATTAACGCCTAATTGGTTAGTAACTCGAGTCATTCAGAACCAAAAGCTTAAAATAATTGTCATTAAACAAGACAGACACAACGCAAGTTTGGAGTGTGTCCAAGAGATTCTCCTTTACTCCATCCATCCCTAAATTAAATGACTACTAGTAAAAGCCCGTGTTCGAGGACACGTGGTATATATTTTTTTAATTAAAAGTGAGGACAAAATGGGAAAGGAACAACTTAGTGAGGATAAAATGGAAAAAAAACTTTTGGCACTATTCATACAACAGTTCATCCCACTTCCCTCATTTATACTATAGAATTCAAATTTTAGGAGGGAAAAGTTATTTTGAAAATTAAGGGTAAAACTGAAAATAAAGAACCTTGCAGAATTTAAGGGGCAAAATGGGAAAAATTAATCTGGCACTGTTCATAGAACTGTTCATGGCATGGTGCCATTTATACTATAGAGTTTTCCAAAAAATTATCCCAAGATGAAAGTCCATTTTTAGAAGTTACTAAACACTCACTCATCAAACAAAAGGTTATAATTCACACTTACACTCAATTGCAATATGGAGAGATCATCAAGGATTTTTGTGTAATTGCGCTACTCCTATCTCAAATGTAACTCAGAATGAAAATTGGATAATAATTTAGGGACGGAGGGAGTACATTTTTCCATGTTGAAAAGTAAAGCTTCAAGCTCCATTTCATTACCTACCATACGAGCAATAGAAAGCCTAACTGGAACAAATCATATGATCAAGCTATATAAGCTTGATCATATGATTAGTTAATTCAAATGGTACTACATCCATCTAGTTAACTATTACATTAAACCTATTATCGCATTCAGTATCAGACTCAAATCTAAAAGGTGTTTTGATACATTTTTAAACTACCCAAGTTCAAGCTGAGTTAGTTCATTAATTCATCAAAGAGTGGCAGCATCTATAACCACTATGATTATTGCTTTTATATATTCTAATTAACAGAATAGATCAATATACAGATAATTCACATAATAGCAAACAATCAAACAATTCAGCAATAGCATAACCAAATGTAAAAAAAATGTACCTTGGTGATTGGCTTCCTTTTCCGATCAAGCTTCTCCTTCTTGGACTTGACTCGTTGAGCCTCAGCCAACAAAGCCGCCCTCTTAGCTGTCTTAGCATATGGATTCAACCTCAGCATTGTGTTCAGATTCTTCAATGGGTTCTTCTTCATTGGAGCCCTCTTGATATCCTTCTTAATAGGCCTAACCACAGATTGTACCTCATCCGAATTGATAATCCTAGCCAAATCAGCATTCACCATCTTAGCCCTAGGCAAAACATACCCTTTCTTCTTCTCAGAAGGCTTATCGAATGAACCATAAACTGAATCCAGTTTCTCGAAAGCAGACTTGGTCCAGATGATGAACCGACCCAAATGCCCACCAGGAGCGAGCTTGAGGAGATTCAATCGCTCAACATTGGCGATCTCAACACCGGGGATGTTACGGAAGGCCTTGACCAGCTTTGCCCCTTCAGTGCCGTAGACAATGAGAGGACCTTTCCGGGAAATGTAACGGCGATTACGCATTTTACCCTTTCCAGGGCGGATTCCAACGGAGTCCTTCGCCTTCTCTGCATCAGCATAAGCCCCGATTTGCTTAAGGACCTTGATGGCATTGCTTGTTTTCTCAACACCCTCGGCGGAATCGCTGATTACAAGGGGAAGCTCCGGGACGGACTCGATTTTGTGCCCTCTCGCCATCACGAGCGACGGCACAGCAGAGGCGGCAATAGCAGAAGCGACAGCATATCGCTTCTGGTTAACATTAATCCTCCTATGCCAGCGGCGCCAGATCTTAGTTGGAGCAAACATGCGTCCACCACGACACATGTTACCGTATGCTCCCTGTCCTGCACGGTGAGTACCACCGCCGGGAACACGGGGGATACGTGAGACGGCACGACCGGTACCCCATGACTCAGCGGATGTCTGGTGACCGGCCTTCTTGGAGACGGCGTAGGGTTGACGAGAGTTTTTGGACATGTTGGAGTGAACAAAGTTGACGATGTCGGGACGGATGGAAGATCTCATGACGTCGGGTAATGGAAGGGAAGCACCATCGGTTGCCATGTCCGACTCTAGGGCTTGGACGGTGACGAGAGGGCGCGCGGCGGCGGCCATTTTGGGGGTGGGAGGGAGAGAGCGAAAGAAGGTCGAAATTAGGGTTTTGAGATTGATAAGGGCAGAGGCTAGGTTTTTGGTCTTATTTGTGAAATTTATAGAAGTGGAAATGAGGATTATTTACGAATGTGCCACTAGAGTGTTGAGGGTGTTTGGGCGCTTGGTTTTTTTTTTTTTTTTTTTTTTTTTTTTTTTTAAGGAGATCAACACATTTCACCGCTCCCACGACGCACTTCAGCGCGCCATGCCAGGGAGGGCAATGTCATTCCCTCTAACCACGGTGGGGAATCGAACCACGACCTCCAGGGTTGGAAGCTGAACTCTAACCATCGTGCTAGGCCGCGTCTTTGGGCGCTTGGTTTGATAGAGCTTTGCACGGGATAACTATAGCTTGCTTGGTGTCTCTGAAAATAAAATTAAAAAAATAAAATAAATTAATGCTTAATTTTGAATTATCTCTCCTCTTCAAAATGTGCTGATTTAGATTTGGGAAGATGAACCAATCGTATTTTTTTTTATCTAACTTAAAAATAAGAAATTGACAAATTGGGAATTTATTTATATTTTTAATGTTGTAATCAGATTTCGGCTTGTTTGACATTTCTTAAACTATCCTCATCAGTGACCTAACTCAACTCAATTTCAAATAAAATTTTAATTTCTCTCACTTTCATATACACCACTCCCAACCTTATACTCCCTCCGTCTCGTCCGAAGCTTCACCTTTTATCTAAATGGGTGTCTCGGTAGAAGATTCATCTTTCCTAAAATGGTAATAAATGTGGGCCTCATTTGTCAACTTCACTCACTTTTTTCTCTCACATACTTAAATTGTGGTGCCCACTTGTCATATCCACAAACGTTTCCCCCCTCACATATTTATATTGTGGGCCCCACTTGTCATATCCACTCACTTCTTCCCTCTCACAACCCATTTTCCTCTCAAAAAATAAATTAATGCTTAATTTTGAATTATCTCTCCTCTTCAAAATGTGCTGATTTAGATTTGGGAAGATGAACCAATCACATTTTTTTATCTAACTTAAAAATAAGAAATTGACAAATTGTGAGTTTATTTATATTTTTAATGTTGTAATCAAGATTTCGGCTTGTTTGATGTCTCTTAATGAGCTTCTGGATGACCTTAAATCTGACTCGATAATCACACTACTTATCCAGTGTTTGGTCACTAATGCTGATTGTTGCTGAATTTAGTTAAAGCCATCTTACTTACAAGGTTCTAAAAATCGCTAGGCGGATGCTATGCGGCGAAGCCGGAACTAGCGCCTAGGCGGGGACTAGTCGAGATTAGTCGAAATTAGTCGGGACCTAGGCGGGACTTAGAACTAGGCGTTGGAGAGGGGCCCAGCGCCTAGGCGGAGCCTAGGCGCCCTTAGGCGGAATCTTTTAGAACACTGCTTACTCATCATTCCAATCCATAATTCATAATTCATGCTTACTCGTCAAGACATTGGCTCCTACTCACCAAGCATGTTATTCAACATCAAGCAGTAGCGTTTGATGTTATCAAACACCCCATTCTCTGTTGTGAGTCTCAAATGTATATTTTTGATGGGTAATCAAATTTCTCAGTTATCATATTAAATTCAAGAACAATTTAGTTATTTATGATAACAAAGTAGATATATGTAAATATAGAGAAGTTTATTTTGTGCTAAATCACTTTTCCTCAAATTTCGCCATTTTGATTAAATTGAAATGTCGCATAAGTTCTTATGCTACAATGTATAATAATGCATGCAATTATGCAATAATTTAAATTTATAATACAACATCATTAAAAATGTCCCCACCGTTGCCAGTCACCGCCATCTGTCGCGGGCCGCCCACTGTCGCGGGCCGCCCACTGTCGCCCATATATTATACTCCCTCCGTCCCACGTTAGTTGAGACTAACTTTTTGGGCACACCAATTAAGAAAAATAAATAAGATAATGAAAATGTGTGGTAGAAAATGAAGAGAGAGAATGAGTGGAGTTAATAGTAGGTTGGTTGAATAAATTGTATGGTGAAAAATGAAGAGAGAGAATGAGTGGGTGGGGTAGGGTGAATATAAAATATTAAAATTTTTGCCATTTTGGACAGTCTCAACTAACGTGGAACGACCCAAAAGGAAAAGAAGTCTCAACTAACGTGGGACGGAGGGAGTATTTAGTTATGCATTACTATATACTTAAATACGATGGAATAATTTATAGAAATAATAAAATATGACATTTATGGAGGAAATTTTCGAACATTATTGTGATACTTTTAAAAAACTTTTCGTTTAATCTCCGTAAATTTTATGTTGACTGTAGTAGATTTATGTGTGTAAAGTTTTATCCTAGTGGCACCATATATGGCCCGTGTGATTTAGCATATTGATATGTGCTGATGACTTATGATTTATGACTGATAACTTATGAATGATGAATGATGCTATTTGATTTAGTTTTTTTGAAATGCTTATGAGTTGTTATAAGTAAGTATGACTGTTTGATTAATAAGTTGAAAAAGTGTTTAATGAAATTATAAAGACTAAAATAATAATAATAATAATAATAATAATAATAATAATAATAATAATAATAATAATAATAATAATAATAATAATTATTATTATTATTATTATTATTATTATTATTATTATTATTATTATTATTATTATTATTATTATTATTATTATTATTATTATTATTATTATTATTATTATTATTATTTTATTATTATTATTATTATTATTTTATTGTTTTTATTATTATTATTATTAATATTTTATTATTATTATTTTATTATTTTTTATTATATTTTTTTAATTTTTAATTTTAATTTTTTGTTGTTATTATTATTATTATTATTATTATATTATTATTATTACTATTTTATTTTTTATTATTATTATATTATTATTATTATTATATTATTATTATTATTATTATTTTATTATTATTATTATATTATTTTTAATTATTATTTTATTATTATTATTTTTATAATAATTATTATTATTCATTATTATTATTATTATTATTATTATTACTTTTTGTTTTTATTTCTATTATTAATAAGGATAATCTTGGAATATATAAAATTTCAATAAAAATGACTTACATGTTTTTGAAAAGCAAAATTAAGCACTAGGCTTAGTGCTTACAACTTATGACCTTACATGTACTTTAAGTGGCTTGTATATGACTTATGACTTACCTTACCCTAAGTGAAATCAAACGCTTCAAAAACAACTTATGGAAAGTCATAAGTCATAAACACTTTCAGATAAGCCAAATCAAACAGGCTCATAGAAGTCATGAGACTTTTCCTTAACCGAAAGTCTAGTAAACTAAAACAACCATTGGGGAACAATTTTAACAAAATTGGTAGATGCAAGTTCTTTTTGTTGACCATAATAAACATATGTTAGAATAGAGTCAATCGAAAATATCAATCAAACATCTATCACACAACATAATTATATTATATATTTGGTTTACCAACTTGACTACGTTTGTGGACAAAGAGAGAATATTATTATCAATTGGAGAAATCATAGATTACAATCTCTAATTATTTTGCACAAATTCTTGATCACAAAAATTTCTGTCTGTGTCAACCCTAATTTAGAGAAACAGATGAGCAATTAAACTTATGAAACATGTTAGGGTATAGGGGAGTATTTATATTACCTATTTCTAAACCTACAGGGTTTTCTAAGGTACTCAAGCCATGTACTCTTTATGTTCAGGCGATTTAGTGCAAACGCAACAGAAAGACGTGCATTTGCTGCACTAGAATAATTTATAGGCTTTTTCTGTAGACATGCTAAACATCTCTATAACTTTCTTGATGTAACCTTTCTGAGATAAGAACAATTTTCTTTGACTTCTATCCCTGTAGATCTCTATACCTAGAATTTTCTTTGTTGTACTTAAATCCTTCATCTCAAACTCATTAAATAGTAGACCCTTCAACTTTTGAATATCAGACTTCTTGACAGCAACTATCAACATATCATTAACATAAAGAACCAAATGGATAGTCGAATCACCTGCCAAACTATTGTGATACACATAACACTCGTACGAACTTCTCGTGTAACCAATCTCTGTCATATAACTGTCAAACCGTTTATACCACTGTCTAGGAGACTACTTCAGTCCATACAAGGACTTCTTTAACTAGCACACGTAGTCTTCTTAGGAACCTGAAACTCATCTGGTTGTGTCATATAAATCTCTTCTTCCAACTCTCCATGTAGAAAAGTTGTTTTCACATCTAGCTGCTCGAATTCCAAACCCTGATGTGCCATCATTGCTAATAGCACCTTGCTTGAAGTGTGTCTAACTACAAGTGAGAAAATCTCATTGTAGGCAATGCCCTCTCTGCGTGAAACCCCTAGCAACCATACGAGCTTTATACTTGACCCCCTCTGATGGTGACAAACCTTCCGTTTTCTTGAAAACCCACTTGCAAGTAACAATCTTCCTGCCTTTAGGCCTCTTAGTTAACTCTCATGTCTGATTCTTGTGAAGTGATTATATCTCGTCTCCCATAGATGCATGCAATTGGGCAGACTCTGAACATGTAACTAGTTCCTTGAAAGTGGTTGGCTCTGTAAGGTCGGGCTTTACTTACTCAGGAACCTGTAGTGAATAAGACACCATGTCTTCAAAATCATACCTCTCATGAGGCTTCCCGAAACTAGCTCTTCTAGACCTTTCTTGAGCCAACCCATATTCTTCAAAAATAGGTGGTGAATTTTCTGATGCTTTCGTCTCTATAGGTAGATCCTGATTAACATCTGACTGTGGACTGCACAACTCTGTAGTATCTTGTAGCTCCACATGTTTATCAACGTTACCAATACCTGGTACAATCGCAGATCTTATAATAGGATTAAGCACATAATTTTCTTCAAAGACAACATTCCTGCTTATAATAACCCTACCCTCTGATGTAGATCAAATTCGGTATCCCTTGACACCATACCTATAACCCATGAAAACTCCTTTTCTAGCCCTCGACTCTAACTTCCCATCATATACATAATAATAAGTAGTATAACTCAAAGCTCTTAAATTAGAATAATCAACAGGTTTACCTGACCATATCCTCCTTGACCACCTCGGATGATACAACCAAAACTGACCCAAAAAGCATTTCACCTTGTAGGAAATACAAGGAGCCCCGCTTAAGGACTCTCATAACCACTTCAGAACATTTGCAAACATAATCTGCTCCACCCTTTCCTTTGAAACGGTACCCTTTGCTGTCTAGCTGAGTAAAAGAAATCAGATTCTTCGTCATAAGTGGAACGTGTCTCACATCGTTCAAAGTGCAGACGTTACTATCATGAGTCCACAATCTGATAGAGCTAATATCAACTACCTTGCAAGCAACATTGTTGGCCATACAAATATTACCCCCATCCACCTGCTTATAAGTTGTAAATCACTCTTTTCTCGGACTAATATGGTAAGAGTCTCCATAGTCAATAATCCACGAATCTGACGGTCATGCAGATTCTTCTGTTACTAGAGCAAAATCCTCATCAGAACCACTACGGTCTACCATAGCATCAATAGCCTCAGAATGGGCAGGAGGCTCGCCTCGCTTCTTCCTAGGACAATTAGTCTTCCAATGTCCCTTTTCCTTACAATAGTTACAAACATCCCCAGGTTTCGGACCCTTCTTGACACAAGCTTTCTTCTTCTTCTTCTTCTTCTTCTTCTTCTTCTTCTTCTTCTTCTTCTTCTTCTTCTTCCGTAACCCCTGATGTCTTCCGCAACTAACCTGATGATTGGTTATCTGTACCACTATTACCACTTGCCTTTTTTACGCAACGTTCTGGTCTTAAGCGAAGTTTTCACCTCCTCTAGAGTGATCGTCTCTTTACCATTGATAATAGAGTTAACATAGTGCTCATATGATAAAGGCAATGAAACAAAAAGCAATAATGCATCATCCTCATCCTCTACTTTAGTATCTATATTACGAAGTTCGAGTAATAAAGATGTAAATCTATCTATGTGATCCCTAATGGGAGTACCTTTCTTCATTCGTAGAGAATACAACTTTCGTTTCAGATACAACTTGTTGGTCAATAACCGTGTCAAGAACATGTCTTCCAACGCAAGCCACAAAACACCTCCAGAATCAGTATATGCAATATCAGCTATAATTTCATCATCTAGACACCTTATGATATTAGAGTAGCCCCTCTCATCTAACGCGATCAGATCTGTTGCTTTCTTCTCAACTGCCTTCTTATCCTTCTTCGAACCTTTTGCTATTGCAGCCGCAACAACACTTGTGGAAACGGCTTCTGCTTTGTCCTTTGAATCCTTCCGACTCTTGATTGCAGCAACCACCGGAGCCCACAAACCCTTATCTCTCAAAGGGCTTTCTTCTTGATTTGACAAATACTAAAACTATTCTTACCATTTAATTTGTCAACCGGTGATTATATTCCTGATCCATCTTCTTGTGCAGCGAAATACCCATAGACCTTTCTCAATCAAATCAGGCTATGATACCAGTTTGTTAGAACAGGGTCAATATAAAATAGCAATCAAACAACAATCACACAAAATAACGATATACGTGGTTCACCAACTTGGCTACATCCATGGGCAGAGGGAGAGAATATTATTATCAGTTGGAGAAATCACAAATTACAATCTCTAATTATGTTACACAAATTCTTGATCACAAAAATTCCTGGCTATGTAAACCCTAATCCAGAGAAACAGATGAACAATTGAACTTATTAAACATGGTAGGGGATATAGAAGTATTTATACTACCTATTCCTATCCCTGCAAGGTTTTCTAATCATGTGCTGAATTCTGGCCGACCCAAGCCCGTCACACGTGGCATGGGCATGTCCTTTAATTTGCACGGCCCTAAAACCCAAAAAAACAGACTTCGGTGCCACGATCGTGTCTTTATGTGACCCGGTCATGTTTGTTGTTCCAAAAATCACGCTCCAAAGTTGTTGTTTGACACGCGGTCATATTTGTTGTTCCAAAAATCACGCTCCAAAGTTGTTGTTTGACACGGGCGTGCTAAATACAAAGCACGACCTTGTCCTGTAGTCACATGTATTATTTCTTTGTTACTTGTTCAATCTCATAATTTAATAGTCCCCAACTTAGATGACATCATCACCCAACAACATGTTTCTTGTTCAATCCCCTAATTTAAAAGTTTATAACTTAGATTACATCAAACCCAACAACCTATGTGCTTAACATAATAGACTTGTAGAGGTTTCTATTCATACCATTTATAAACGAGACTTCCGTGTTACGAAGCAGCGGAAGCTTTCAGCATTACATGATCAAATTCGCAACTGAAGCAACTCCAGCTTTCAGCATCATTACATGATCAAATTCTCATCGAGACATCACCTGTACCACTTTTGTGGTACCACAAATAATTCAACAGTTGTAAGTTATTAGAGCTGACATCATCAGTTGTAAGTTATTAGAGCTCATTGATGTATAACCGTTGGATCATATGTTATACATAATATGTGTAAAAACTCAAAAATTTTCAAGGATTATTTGGTAAGTTGTTAAATTTTCAATTAGGCTTTTAGAGGGACTAATAATTATATTGAAGTCCTAGAAATTATATTATGTGGATTAAATTATTTAGATGAGTTAGGCTTGGTATTGGCTTAGGTTTAGTAGAACCTTTTTTATAAATACTCATTTTTAATAAATTATTTTAATAATTAAATTGTTTCCTTAAATTAAATTATTTGAATTACCTTTTTAATAAAAAGATTGAAAGTAATGGGTTTGAGTTATTATTGGACTAAAATTTTTGTGGGCTTGTTTTATTGGGCTTAGACTACCTAATTAGCTTAGGATTTGAAAACCTAATAAGATAAATATATAGGAGTATTTTCTAATAGGGTTATAATATTTTATTAAACAAGGAATTAGAGAGAAATTACAGAGAGAGGGAGGCGACAGCTTTGTTTGTGCCGTGAAGGGTGTGGCCTGCCTTGGAAAAAAAGAGGAAGAAAATCTTGATTGAGCAATTGGGTTATCAAACCAAAACCAAGGTAAGGTTTGTATTCGTTTCGTTCAATAATTATTGTTCTTAAATTTAAAGTTTAGAAAATCCTAGAAATTCTTGAGATTAGATTGGGGTTTTTATTATGAATATTGTTGATTAATTAAGAATTAATTTATGGACATTATATTGATCAGATCATTGATTAATTGAAAACCTAATATTGATTAAGATAGGAAAGTATGTAAGTAAAATAGGTTGGACCTAATATGCATGCTAGGATTTATGATGATTGAAATTAGGGTTAGTGTGTGTTGTGTTAATATTTTTGATGTTAAAACTTGTTTACAAATTGGTTTTGGGTAAATATTTTGGTATCAAAAAGGTTAAATTTTGAGTAAAAGTGTTTTTGGTTAAAAATCTAACAAAAGGTTAAAAAGCTGAAAAACCAGTTTTCCAAACCCTAGTGACCAAACTGTAAATCTGGAAATTAGGGACTGTTTTGTAATTTTTGAAAGTCAAGGGACTGTTTTGCAAAATTCTGAAAACTAAAGGGACATTTTTAGAGTAATAAAAAGTCAAAAGACCTTTAGGAAATTATTAAAGAAAAGGGAATAAAAATGTTAGAAACCTAAGGATAGTTTGGGTAAACATTAGGAGTGTTTTGGTATTTATGTGAAGGGTATTTTGGGAAACTCTAGAAGTGGAAAGCAACTTGAGACGGAGTTAAATAATAGAATTAAATCATAAGTTAGTGAAGTAAAATAAAGTTAAGTTGGGACGGAGTATTAAGTAGTTAATCCGTACTTAACGAATATTATTTATTTGTGTAGATCCGATCGGAGTTAGCAATTGTTCGAGTACAAACAATCAAGGTAAGGGATTATACATCTTTAAGTTAATTGATTTCCGTTCTGTTTCATTGTTTAGGCTTCCGCATATTTCTTGGCGATATACGTTTCTTTGATACGTAAAAGCTGACCTCGCGTCAGTATTTGTTTTGACTCCCTCGTTTACCGTTATTTGCTAATCTTTTGCTATTCGTTTGCTATATCGTCCTTTTGTTTTCGTAAATACAGAATTTTATTGTTATTGTGAAAGTTCGTATTCTGTATAAAAATGAGTTTTTACATGATGTGATTTTTGTTCCATTAATGATCACTAAGTTAGACAACCTGCTTCGGCGGGGTATATTTGATATTTGGCCTTCGGGCAAACTTAGTTCACCGCTTCAATGTAGGAGTGGTGGAGTGTTCCGGATACACTGTTAAGGACTCTGCGGAGTCAACCTTAGTGCTCCTTGTGGGCTTTTGTTCCCTTTATGGGATTTTGGTTTGATAAGGTCGGTGGACCACTTATGTGATCATGATGTCTGTGAATGATTTGATTATCTACATCAGGTATGGGACAGTTGTAGATGATTAGATCATTCGAGTCAACTTTGTTCAGCTTATCAGTCCTTTGAATTTCTTATAATCTGTGAGTGGTTTAGTTAGTTAAAGCTGGTATGGGACAGTTTTAATTAAGTAAACCATTCGAGTCAATTTGAATCGATTTCGTCATCATTTGGAACTCCAAAATATTTGTCAACTCAGTTTGTGAAACCGTTGAGATTTTGAAAGACATGTGATTTGAGAATTTGTTAAATAATGATTTCGAATTTGTACTTCGTTATATCTTCGATTGTTATTTGAAATTTGTATCGCTTGATATTCCTTCAGGTCAACTCCTTCTTAGTAACCGGAGGAGTTGTATATGAACTTACTGGGCATTGTTCGCTCACCCTTTCATCTTCTTTTCTTCCAGATTTCATATAGGAAGAATGTGAAACGGTTCGGGAGCACTTCATAAGGAGTTCAAGGATCGTTTAGTTTATTTCATTTTAGTCTCTTTAGTTAGTTATTGCAGTTATTTGAGAGTTGTAAGACTTTAAAGATTTTGTTGAGCTAGTGGATTGTACTAGCCGTTGAAATTGTTACCGTTATCCGTATTTAAGTTATTTCAAATTGTAGTTAGTGTTTGAATTATGGTTTTAGTAGCTGTTAGAGGTTATTTTATTATCAATTAAGTATTATTATTGTTGTGGAAATTTGGGGTCGTTACAGTTGGTATCAGAGCCTGGTTTTAGATCCTTGGGAGTTTAGGATGTATGAGGATAAGTTTAATTTGAGCCTTTAGATCTTTGGCAGTTTAGGATTTGTGAGAATAAATTTGATTTGAGCCTTAGGTTTGACCTCACTGTCATTCTTATAGTATTTAGTGTAGATTGATATGATAAGATTAGTTGCTTCATCAGATTATGAAAGTTTAGAGGACTAAACTTCTTTTAAGGGGGTAAGAATGTAAAAACCCAAAAATTTTCGAGAATTATTTGGTAAGTTGTTAAATTTTCAATTAGGCTTTTAGAGGGACTAATAATTATATTGAAGTCCTAGAAATTATATTATGTGGATTAAATTATTTAGATGAGTTGGGCTTGGTATTGGCTTAGGTTTAGTAGAACCTTTTTTATAAATACTCATTTTTAATAAATTGTTTTAATAATTAAATTGTTTCCTTAAATTAAATTATTTGAATTACCTTTTTAATAAAAAGATTGAAAGTAATGGGTTTGAGTTATTATTGGACTAAGATTTTTGTGGGCTTGTTTTATTGGGCTTAGACTACCTAATTAGCTTAGGATTTGAAAACCTAATAAGATAAATATATAGGAGTATCTTCTAATAGGGTTATAATATTTTATTAAACAAGGAATTACAGAGGAATTACAGAGAGAGTGAGGCGGCAGCTTTGTTTGTGCCGTGAAGGGTGTGGCCTGCCTTGGAGAAAAAGAGGAAGAAAATCTTGATTGAGCAATTGGGTTATCAAACCAAAACCAAGGTAAGGTTTGTATTCGTTTCGTCCAATAATTATTGTTCTTAAATTTAAAGTTTAGAAAATCCTAGAAACTCTTGAGATTAGATTGGGGTTTTTATTATGAATATTGTTGATTAATTAAGAATTAATTTATGGACATTATATTGATCGGATCATTGATTAATTGAAAACCTAATATTGATTAAGATAGGAAAGTATGTAAGTAAAATAGGTTGGACCTAATATGCATGCTAGGGTTTATGATGATTGAAATTAGGGTTAGTGTGTGTTGTGTTAATATTTTTGATGTTAAAACTTGTTTACAAAATTGGTTTTGGGTAAATATTTTGGTATCAAAAAGGTTAAATTTTGAGTAAAAGTGTTTTTGGTTAAAAATCTAACAAAAGGTTAAAAAGCTGAAAAATCAGTTTTCCAAACCCTAGTGACCAAACTGTAAATCTGAAAATTAGGGACTGTTTTGTAATTTTTGAAAGTCAAAGGACTGTTTTGCAAAATTCTGAAAACTAAAGGGACATTTTTAGAGTAATGAAAAGTCAAAAGACCTTTAGAAAATTATTAAAGAAAAGGGAATAAAAATGTTAGAAACCTAAGGATAGTTTGGGTAAACATTAGGAGTGTTTTGATATTTATGTGAAGGGTATTTTGGGAAACTCTAGAAGTGGAAAGCAACTTGAGACGGAGTTAAATAATAGAATTAAATCATAAGTTAGTGAAGTAAAATAAAGTTAAGTTGGGACGGAGTATTAAGTAGTTAATCCGTACTTAACGGATATTATTTATTTGTGTAGATCCGATCGGAGTTAGCAATTGTTCGAGTACAAACAATCGAGGTAAGGGATTATACATCTTTAAGTTAATTGATTTCCGTTCCGTTTCATTGTTTAGGCTTCCGCATATTTCTTGGCGATGTACGTTTCTTTGATACGTAAAAGCTGACCTCGCGTCAGTATTTGTTTTGACTCCCTCGTTTACCGTTATTTGCTAATATTTTGCTATTTGTTTGCTATATCGTCCTTTTGTTTTCGTAAATACAGAATTTTATTGTTATTGTGAAAGTTCGTATTCTGTATAAAAATGAGTTTTTACATGATGTGATTTTTGTTCCATTAATGATCACTAAGTTAGACAACCTGCTTCGGCGGGGTATATTTGATATTTGGCCTTCGGGCAAACTTAGTTCACCGCTTCAATGTAGGAGTGGTGGAGTGTTCCGGATACACTGTTTAGGAATCTGCGGAGTCAACCTTAGTGCTCCTTGTGGGCTTTTGTTCCCTTTATGGGATTTTGGTTTGATAAGGTCAGTGGACCACTTATGTGATCATGATGTCTGTGAATGATTTGATTATCTACAGCTGGTATGGGACAGTTGTAGATGATTAGATCATTCGAGTTAACTTTGTTCAGCTTATCAGTCCTTTGAATTTCTTATAATCTGTGAGTGGTTTAGTTAGTTAAAGCTGGTATGGGACAGTTTTAATTAAGTAAACCATTCGAGTCAATTTGAATCGATTTCGTCATCATTTGGAACTCCAAAATATTTGTCAACTCAGTTTGTGAAACCGTTGAGATTTTGAAAGACATGTGATTTGAGAATTTGTTAAATAATGATTTCGATTTTGTACTTCGTTATATCTTCGATTGTTATTTGAAATTTGTATCGTTTGATATTCCTTCAGGTCAACTCCTCCTTAATGCTTAGGAGGGTTGTATATGAACTTACTAGGCATTGTTCGCTCACCCTTTCATCTTCTTTTCTTCCAGATTTCATATAGGAAGAATGTGAAACGGTTCGGGAGCACTTCATAAGGAGTTCAAGGATCGTTTAGTTTAGTTTATTTCATTTTAGTCTCTTTAGTTAGTTATTGCAGTTATTTGAGAGTTGTAAGACTTTAAAGATTTTGTTGAGCTAGTGGATTGTACTAGCCGTTGAAATTGTTACCGTTATCCGTATTTAAGTTATTTCAAATTGTAGTTAGTGTTTGAATTATGATTTTAGTAGCTGTTAGAGGTTATTTTATTATCAATTAAGTATTATTATTGTTGTGGAAATTTGAGGTCGTTACAATATGATACAAAATGTGATACATAAAAGTAGTATAGGTGATCTCGAATCCATCACTGCCTTTACATTACACAGAGAAACTCTCTGGCAGCTGAAAACAACTGAAAACACACACACTTATGAATCCTAAAACTAAACACTCAACAGCATTTCAACATTTTGTATGTATACATTGCTTTGCAATATACACTGCCACCAAAATTGAAAATTAGAAACACAAACATAGTTTGCCAATGCTCAGATCCTGCAAGATATATATATATATATATATATATATATATATATATATATATATATATATATATATATATATATATATATATATATATATATATATATATATATATATATATATATATATATATATATATATATATATAT
The DNA here is from genome assembly GCA_022495995.1 of Adenophora triphylla var. japonica. NCBI lineage: Eukaryota > Viridiplantae > Streptophyta > Magnoliopsida > Asterales > Campanulaceae > Adenophora > Adenophora triphylla. Next base: position 132,071 of record JAFEMH010003228.1, on the reverse strand, counting down.
ATATATATATATATATCTGCTAGAACAAAGTACCGACTCATTTGACTATACATGCACGAAACATTTCCATCATCTGGAAAATCGAGATCATCACGGACGTTCTCATCTGAAAATACTTTCCAACTAGTCCATAGCTACCTCCGTGTAAAATTTACCATCTGCGTTCGCTACAAACGCCTCCCTATAATGCTGATGAAAAGATTTATAACATTATTAGGATCTTACCATACAACAACAACTACAACAGCAAAACAACCAACAAAGCCTTAGTCCCAAAGTGATTTGGGGTCAGCTAAGCTAACATGAATCTGTCATACAGAATTGTCAAAGAAAAAAGGTGGGAATATATATATTTTAAAAAAATTAAGGAAAAAAGAAAAAAGGAGTTTATTTAAATAATGGCAGGGGCTGCGAGATTTTGAAAAAATAGCAGTGACAGTGATGATATATAGAATAAGGCACATATTACATGGTAAATATGAGGTGAGCCCTATGTATCAACCCAATCCATCAGTACTCTGATTGTTGGTAACATTGCTTGCAGGATCAACGCTAATGGTTTTTGAACTGATATCGTACGACGACGACAGGATCATTCTCTGCATCCACCAATGAGATCATCTTCTGGTCAAGATAGTGAATCATGGATTTTTAACACTAAAGTTACTGGATGCTATTTGTAGAACAACACGTGAACTCAGAGTTCAGGCCTTATGGTTCCCAAACCATAGGAGTGTATAAACTAAGATGGGGAATACTCCCTCCATCCCAAAATGATCTCCCTACTTTTTTGTCCTTAACGCGAAGACACTTAAGTTTTAATTTTTCATTAGGATAATTAAATCAACCTAAAATTATTGTTCAAAGTACCTTTGTGTTAACGACAAAAAAGTGGGAAGATCATTTCGGGGAGCAGAGTATCACTTTACTGTATTCAAGTTTTGTAAGGTCTATAATGCCAATTTTGTCAAGTTACGTCTATAGTGCCAATGAATTTTTACCATTCACATTTTCCGTTCTCAGGTTCGGCAATTTTCATCCCTCTTCTCTGAATGGTAGGACATTTCTGTCCATAAAGTGCACACATGTCTATAGCATGACCAAAGTTCCGTCAATCTCATTAATGCCTTTTTTTTTTATTTTGCAACAAGTGTGAAACATAGAGCCCTAAATTGCCAAAATCGCTACTACAAACCTTACATTGCAAATCAAAGTAAACTTGGAGGCATTGAAGTGCTATTTCTCCAAACTAAGATCCTTCTGGCAAGTTTATCTCATTTTTCTACTTTATAAGTGTCCTTGGTTTACATATTTCATTAGTGCTCAATCCATCATGAACACACTGAATTCCACAAGAGCACAATTGTTAAGGTATATCAAGTTGATATCAGAGTGGCAACACCTCCTTGATTATATTTCTCATTAACATCGCCAAAGAATCTTGGTATAGTTTCACAATTTTATTTTTAAAATATGGCTGACAGCATGACTTCTGTGACTTCTACTGGAGGCAGAAAAAATACTACTCCCACCGCCCCTAAATAATGTCCAAATTTCATTTCAAAGGACACTCTAAAAATGTGATTGCATACATTTTAATGGAAAATATATATAAATGTTACGCTAATAAAATGAATAGCGATTTTTTTTTGGTAAAAAACGTACCGGGACTATTTTATTTTTTTTACAAAAAAGACATTCATTTTGGGATAAAAAATTCTTGAATTTGGACATTCATTTATGGACAGGGAGTACCAAACATGCAGATATGATGCAACTCGACTCAGACAGGTCCTGAGCAAAGGATGCTATGCAAACAGTGCTACAAAGGGACATAACAGATAGTGCATATGAAACGAAAAGATAAGACGTTGACAGAAACGTATTAACTATCACAAAGTAACTGACACGAAAGAAGAAACACTAACCATTGGCTCAAATTCTGGGCTCGAAAGGTTGACGGTGAGATTTTTCATTAGCAATAAAACCTACACATTCAAAGGAGAAAAATTAGAGAACTTTTTAGCAATGATCTTCAAATGGAACACAAGATATATGTAAAAAAAAATTATATAATTAGTTACTTCAGTCGGTACATCGAAGTAACATGAGGAGACAACTTTTGACCAGGAAACTATAAGTTTCATGTCAAAGAGGTGCAAGACACAAATATTAATTCAGGATTCAGAGTTGCTTTAGATGTTTTACATGGTTGAGAAACAGCTGTATTCTACACAAACCCACCCATATTTGGCATCAGGGCTTCATATGCACAAGTGAGTAAACGCAGCTAATTCTATTGATGCTAACCGATATTGTGCAGCACATTTTTTTATACATGAAATGTTCAAGCAAGCCCCTTTCAGCAAATAACTGCACCATATCATACTGATCATAGGGTGCTTAACAGTGAAGTCATCCTACTTGCTAGTGGTGGCTCCAGCAGGTCCAAGATAGTTGGACAGATCATGACCATTGGTTATTCACATCAAAATGACAGAAAACTTTAATGGACATCAAGTGATGGACCTCACATTTTACAACAGGCAGAAACTCAGTGATGTATGCATGCCGAAACTGTCTGTTCAGGAAAATTTCTCGCCTTCGGCGATTTTTATCTATTTTATCTAGCTTCTCTATATCCATTTTTTGACTTTATTCTTTTACTATTTTGGCGAGTCTTCACTTTGCTAAGAAATAAAGCTGCAACTTACAAGTATCTTCTATCTAATGACTGTCATTTCTTTGACACAATAAGACAAAGTTTTAACTGACTCACGGTTTCAAAATTAATCGGATCCATCTCCTTGAGTTTCTGCACATGCCCTTTGGTTTCTGGATCGAAGACACTCCCAATAAAGCTATAGACTTTAGAAAAATCTGGTATACCTGCAAAAAAATTAAAAACAATTAACGGTCTATATAGACAAGTAGAATGAAAAAAAAATAATCCAAAGCAACGCATCCAATGCTTTTATTAAATTGAGTTTCCGCACTCTATATTTTACCCATGTAAACAAGGATGATGGATCAGGTACACAAATAGAAGACCCCCAAAATGATAACTGTACTCTCTGAACCTAAACTTGATCATGCAGTAGCGGCGATAAGTCAGAGAGACTGAGGATCGCAAGGTTAATCACTCAGATTAGTTCATCTTCAGATTACACGACTTCTCATGACAACCTCGAGATTTCATAATCAAAGATGGACTTAAAACCTTGATTACAGCAAGAAGTTCATAGGACTTAACGACCTTCCAGACAAATAAGCATTGGAGGAGGGAAAATGACATACATCATGGTGCTTGAACTTATGGTAAAATATAACAGGAAGCAAGGTCAAGAAGCCTACCATGGGGGACAGAACCTTGTGTCTCTTGATTCAGTAACTCAGAACTTGGTACTGATCTACTTGAGCTTCCTATGCCACTAGTACCGCTGTTACTGATCCCAGCTACCCCCTCCGATCCAATATCTGCTGAAAAAAGAGGGGACAAAGTAAGTGTGGGAGTGTTTTCTATATATGTAATATTACAACAAACACATACTCATAATACATATCAGGGGGGGGGGGGGAAGAAAAGAAAAGGGAACTTATGCATGCCTTCAACTCTGTGAAGATTGTATTCATTTTGGGATGGCATGATTCCACTTGAAGCGTTTATAGGCATGGAAGTGTCATCCCATGGATAATATCCAGGTGCAAGAGGACTCAGTGAAGAAGGATAACCAATGGATGCTTGAAATGGCACTAAAACTGCCGAAAGTTTTTACAATAAATAGCGAGTGAGAATACTTGGAATTCAGCTAAAAGATTCTAGTGATCCATGGGTATAGGTATAAACCATTTTTGTGCGCCTTCTGGGGATAAGGATGAGCAGATTTGCGCTTAGGTCGAGGTGGTGGTACGTGCACTATTGTTCCATTCTTTTGGACCTTGAGAAAGTATTTCTGGGCATGGCTTCGAATCTTGAAATTCCATATTAAGCACAGGGAAAAAAAACGAAAAACTATTAGTATAACCATTCAGGCAGTGACATAGGAGATATCAAAACAATGTAATCACGCAACTTTATATCTGTAGTTAATATGGTAATGGCTAGACCATAACAATAACTAAAACAATGTAAAAGCAACCCACAAGAGAACCACACCAATTTCTGAGTACATAGCACTAGAAACCAATACAAACCCAGACTGATGGCAAGAAAGAAATCACTACCTCCGTCCCAAAATGAATGTCAAAAAAAATCAAATTTGAGCTTGATCAAGAGCAGATTAGAAAATTTCAAACATTCATATTGGGACAGAGGGAGTAACATATGATAAATAAAAAAATATGGGTTAGTATCATTCATTATGCATATTATTGTGCAAAAGAGAGGGGAGAATCACTGAGCATCGTCTAGTTGGCGGCTTCAAACCATGTAAAATGTGTCGCGTGCAATCGGAGAGCAAAAGCAGCCTTTTACCATCGGTCACCCAGCGGAACCTAGTGATTTGTTGTCTAGGAATCCGCAAGAACCGCTAGGTCACCACTGTGGCGCCACCTGTCTCAGACGAAATGCAAGGAAATAGAAATGTAAGACAATGCATTCACTAGATGGGGGAGATGCATATCCTAGATTAATACACTGTCAATCTTATAGTACCATATAAAAATACAGATTTATTTTCCATAAAAGCACTTACATTTGCAAGATCTATAATGTTCTCCAAAGGTATCTCCTTGAGGAAACTATTTTCATAAAAATCAAAAACCCAAGCATTTGCAAGACATATGTGAGGCAGCAGAGAGAGTTGGACCAATAGCTGTCTAGGTTAGATAGACAACTGCATACCTTTTCCAAAAAGTCTGAATATAATTGCAATATTAGTGCGGTAGGGTTCACCTGCTCAAATATTATTCCCTTTCAGGATGCAGAAGCATGAAATATGGATCATAAACATAGGAGAGAGTGAAATCAATAAATGGTACACGACTATATCAGATAAACCTTCAGGTATGAAATTATGACTATAGGGGTTGGGTGAAGCACTATTATGATATAGCATACTAGAATGTTCTGCAAGCCAAGAAAATAGTTTTAACTAGGTACTTCGTGAAGCTGATGTGAGCATCCAAATTGGATAAAGCACCTGAATTACTGTTTTGGAACCAACAAAATCTTCTATTTTCTTCCAGTCACGGTCAAACCTGACAACCCATGCAAAATATGTGGAAAACAAATTTTAGGCAATGGTTTGACATGATCACAGGCATGTATGTACCAATAAAAAAAAGAATGCTCAGATAGCTCCAAGTGTCAGCTAACAGAAATAGGCAGAATCAGTGCACATCTATCATATGGCACACAGACAAAACACAGAACAAACTTAAACCAATAACTAAAGCAAAACCCTTCTAGTTAGATTGACTCATCAGTTTCCCTGTCATGGGGGCTGAAGGGAATATAAGGTTCTTCTGAATGTTGGACCATACTGTAGCATTACTCCGTAGTGGTGGACTGATGATCTTCTGATTCTGACTCAAGACTCCAAAAACCATGTACCTTAAAGAAAGAAGTGGTGAAGCCACATGGAGAGTAAGGGCAATTTACTCCCTCCTTCCCGCATCCGTTCGATTCCTTCGTTCCCATGAACAGACGCAGACCCTTGTCTTGGGACAGAGGGAGTACATTTAATACTGTGAAGTTTAAAAAACTATATTATTAAGTAATAATCTTTCTGGTTTATGGTTACTTTGACCCCCTCCTTCATTTGAAATTTCTATTTTTGCACTAGCAAGGACCTCCCTCCCCCCACAAAAAAAAAAAAAAAAAAAAAAAAAAAGAAGAAGATGCTATTTGTACCCGTTCATTCATACTTGAACAAATTTGGTTTTAATGATTTTTGTCCCCCACCCCCAAATATGTATCTTTTGATTGACCTTATCTATACAAGTCCATCTTATAATGGTAGTAATTTCTTGAATTTTCACTTTTGCAATAACATCAAACATATCGAAGAGAACAGAAAAATTCTTCAACCCATTTTGAAATTGTATTGACTTTGCTGATATTTTACGCTGTAGTACTCTCAACTAAAGCTGAACAGTATTATCCACGCATACAGAACGCGATTAAAATGAAAAACCCATTCTGCACTACTAAAACTCCATAATAAATCCGCATTTTGACCACCTAATGCAACATCTGCACACCAGATTAACGTTTAACTCTATATGCGCAGAGTACAACAGCTTAATGCAACATTTGCATCAAATTTGGTCTGGCAATATGATTAGATTTCACATAATTCTCAATCCCAAAGCAAATTTGATTAAACAAATCCAGACTAGACATAGAAAAATGATATCATCGGATTCAAATTAGATAACAACAATTGATAATATGGCCAATTTCATGATCAACGACTAAACCAGTATTTGTGTGTGTGTGTGTGTGCGTGTAGCAAGTTATTCAAATTGAGTAAGAGGGAGAGCCGAGAGGAGAGAGGACTCACAACTGGAGAGCTTCTAGGAACTTGTCGTGTTCTTCTTCAGTCCAACTCTCTCTGGACTTGGTAATGGTGTAGGGCTTCCGTACCTTCTTCCCTGAGCTATCGGTCGGAGTTGAGTTCGCCATTGACGTAGGGTTTGAAGAATTCATGGCTGAGAAGAAAGAGAGTTGGCGCGCGATTTGTTGTTTGAGTTGTACGAGTTGGTTTGTGTGGTTTTAATTAGGCGAGGGAGGAAGGGGGGCAAAGTGGGTCAATTAATCGTCCACTTGCTTTAGAACAGTTGTGTTGGTCTGTTGGACGATCACGCCGCCGTGACGTATGACCAATTAAGGTTTAGTCGGGTTTGAAATTGCCGGTTTCAATTCCGAAAAATGGGAAATTGGGTTAACGATTTCGATTCTAAACCGGTGGTTCAAAGATTTTTGATATTTTTTTAATAGAAAAAACTAATTAAATTTTTTTTTTATTACTGAAAATATTTGCAAAAGTTATACTCTCTCCGCCACACTTCAAGAGTCCTACTTTTCCTTTTAATCTGTCTCAGACTAAGAGTCTTATTTCATAAATGACAATTTTTGAACAGCGTTTCGAATATTTATACCCTTATAATGTAAATGTATTTACAAAAAAAATCATTCGTTATGCACTTATAATGTTAACATATTTACAAAAAATCAATCAAAAAAAGGGGAAAGATTAAATGTTTTAACTTTTACATTCTCTCTCCATTAATCTTTTACCCATTTGCAATTATTTATTCATTTTTTTTTAAAAAAATTAAAAAGCGTTAAATACTATCCTAGAACCCTTGAGGTGGGTCAGATGGAGTATAAAAAAGATAGAAAATGATGCTGCCAAAAAGATTTAATCAGCTCAAATCGGTCGGTTATCTCTTTCCGTGAATGAATAGCCTGAAAAAGAAACAAGAAACGTAAACTAAGTCGGAGCTTCTCCGGCGAAGGCCCTCCGGTGTGAGAGTAAGTATACGTTCAGAGAGAGAGAAATCAATTTGACAGAGTTTAGGGTAAAAAAGATAACGTACAAAATAATCTGATATATGACTTGTATTTATAGGAATAAATATGTAAAATTCATATTGAATTGGATTGCTTTAAGAGATAAGATATAAATCCCAAGAGGATTATATCTATTGAGAGTTCTTATTGGGCCTGAATTGATATAGGAGGTAACAATCCTAAGAGAATTATAACTACCTTAATGTCCTTATTTGAATAGGACTGCATAATTGTAATTCTGTCGGTATGCGGAGATACCATTTCCTCGTCCTACGTAGCCCGCCGGCCTTACGAGGGAACATGGGGAAAGGATGAGAGATAAATGGGAAGCCAGTCGCGATGATGTCATAATCGAGGAAGCCTCTTCGTCTTTAAGGGAGAACACCTCGGCCTTGGAGGGAGGTCTCCTCGGGCCCTTGAACTGGGCCTTAGTCACTTCACCTATTGAGCCTTGGTTGGCACAGGGGGAATGCGAGATATAGAGTACGAGGAAGCCCAGTTCTTCCCTCAGTACCGAGACTTGATGGATTATGTTTTAGGGCTCAATCCACTTGGGCCTTCGCCTGCACAAGCCCATATTCGTATCTCGGTTTATATTCGGTGGCCCCGACTTTCTAGCTCTGGCTACGACGAGAGAAAGTGATCTCGTCCTCGGCCCACGAGGATACGAGCAGGCGTCACGTGGCAATGTTGCTTCAATGTTCGTGTCATTCCATTATCCGCCGGTTACTAGTACAATGATGGGCGTGGTCCACGATGTCTGACACACGTCTTGGAAATCCACTACGCCATTTAATGTTAGGGGCGCCATGCAGTTTGACCCATTTTACATTGGGTTTGACCCGTTTATGTGGGTATAAAAACAAATTTCCCCTTGAATTTCAATCTTTATCATCTTCGTGCATTTGAGAGCGTATCAACAAGATTAAACCCTTTGTGTTCTTGAGAAGCTGCGAGTTTCCCAAAATCATCATAAACATTTGTTTTGTCGTTTGATTTTGTCAATCTTCAACAACAACATGTATAATTTCTTTCCCTTTCTTGATTTTTGCCTTTAACTTATACTCACAGGGGTTTTTGTTGGGTTTGATTTGAAACCGCCATTGACGAACCATGAAGCTTTTCTTTAGTTTCGGTTTTTGAACAACTTCTTGAACCCATTCTACCCCTTTGTCCCATTTAGCAATGGCTCGTTCGTGGGAACATAGCCCCGTGAAATTTATGGCTACCATAAGGAAACCCGAGGATTTACCGAAGGGAGGGGGCCATGGTTGATGGTGACCCTAATGGAAATAGGAGATGTTGACGAGGTTCGGATGTCCGAGGAGGATCTACGTTATCCGAGCAAATTTAGGATTGATCGAGTTGACTCCGTGTCTCCAAGTATGATAATATTTGGCAGTTTGGGATGAGATGATTGAACACATTATTCTCTTCTACTCCGACGTTGGACCACCTTAGCCGTCCTCGGTTATTTGGTAAGGCCCTCCTCGCCTTATTATAAATGATGAGGAGTGGGCAATCTCCCTCTTCCCGATCCTTATGACTTGGAGGGTTTGTGATTTGTGTTCCTCGGTTTGTGCGAGATATGACGGGAAGAGGGAGTGAAGCATCCACGTCGGACAATATAGTTGACGCCTTTGTTGAGGAACAAACCGAAGGCCGAAGAGGGTCTCGGACGAGGAGCCGACCGAGGTAGAGCTTCCACACCTAGGGCTAGACCGCTAGTTAGGGTCGGGGAGCCCATGCTAGAGGTGTTATACTCAAGTACGGAGTGCCTACAGGGAAGAGTACGAGCTAAGTTACCTCGGTTGTCCAATTTTTGAAAATGAGAGAGAGAGAGACTTATTCTATTATGACTTGAACCACGTCCACTTCTATTTTAAACAATTCCAGCAGGGACTTCATCTTCCCTTGAACCCCTTCATTAACGAATTCCTAGGTGACATGCAAGCCGTCCCGGCTATGCTAGGAGCCAACGGAGTTAGGGTCCTCGTAGGTTTTATCGTCATGTGCCGTAGCTTAGGTTTTGAGCCTACCCAGTCTGCTTTTATCACTTCTTCTCCGTCAGCTATACCAAGGAAACCAAGCTCATCGTGATAAAGAGTGACTCTAAGAAGCCAAAGATCATCCTTCCCATGTCCAGCAAAGTATCTGGTTTGGATAACCATGTGATTAGAGTGGAGAGCTGACAAGGCCGAGTTCGCTTCCTACTTTCATGAACCTCGCTACACCTAAGGCCGTGTTAAGAGCCGAGATGGTCCGAGGCCTTGATAGCTTGACTTACAGAGATTTCTAGGGTAGGTCTCCTCGATTGGTCGCGGTTTGGAGAAGGATGATCGATACTATGTCCAAGCCGGTATAATGCCAGAGGCGAGGGACGGCCTAGAGCCTCTCGTCCCCGTTTAAAGGGGTAGAAGATTCATATGACCTGGAGGATCCATCCTGGTTTAGTCTTCCATTACGATTGTGCTCGTTGACGGCCGATCCCAAGGATCAATGTCTTATAAAGGAGGACGTCGTGAAAGGCCGTGATTCTTCTTTCCTCATATTTGATACTTGTTTTATCAACGTCGTAATATAATGTCTCTTGCTCGTGTTTTGTAGATCTAACACCGAACAAGAAGCTGAGAGATGGCCTCAAGGACGTCGTTGATCCCAAGGAGTTGATCGAGGCTCGAGACGGGCGACGAGGCCTCCGCCATTGATCGGAGGAAGGATGAGGCTACCCGTCGGCCAACTCCTCCTATCTACCAAGGAGGCTGATTTACCCCTCAGTGGCGGGTCAAGCTGTCGTTGACGAGGAGGCTTTGGGAAGCCAAAGAAAACGAATCCCGAGGGCAGTCGCCCAAATTACGATTGTTGAAATCGAGGAGAGGCAAGATGATCCTCCACGCTGGCAGGAGGCGGACCTCGTCCATAGTCCTCGAGCGAAAAGAGGCCTCATTTTGGTTCTACTCGAGGAGCCTCCTTCCAAGCGGGTTTGCAGACGCTTCCTCTTCTGCACAACTCACTCCTCATACCGCCAAGACATATACAGAGGCCGAGAGCTAGCTTCGGGCAACTCATACCACGCCTAAACCCCTAAGAGGCCTCAACGTACTTGCCGAGGAGGGCCCTCACGTTAGGCTAGGCCGAAGCCTATCCAAAGGGCCATGGATGAGGAACTTCTTGAGAAGTTATGCCAAGATAAGCCCAAGAAGGGAAAACATGGTCAACCTGGGAAGGCCTTTGTTGATATCCGAGGTAACTATCTCGTATTTTACTTCTCGTACTTTACACTTGTACTATCGGCGATGTTGCTTTTTTGTATTGCAGACACACTACTAATGGCGGCCTACGAGAATCTACACAATAAGGCCGTAGATAAGCAAATAGCCGAGCTCAAGGCCAAGCCGGAAAAGGGAGAGGCCGAGATGGCCGCAGCTCTTTGAGTTCTTTGAAGGCCGTAGATGGGGAGCTTGAGGTGAGAAGGCAGCCAAGGCCAAGGTCGAAGAGGAGGCAAAGAGGGCCGAGGAGGCCAGACCGCAAGCCGAGGAAGCCCTCGGGATAAAAGACGTTGAGATTTTGGAAAGTGAAAAAGCTCAAAGCCGAGATGACGCAGAGCCGAGGGGGATGAGGCTAAATGCCAGAAGGCTGGAGGCCATTATTCTCTCCAAGGAAGAGGAGACTATTGCCCGTTTCAAGGATAGCTCGACCTTCACGAGATCTTGTCAACGATAAAATAGCCACCACGTTCCGGGGATGGCTACCTACACTCAGGCTCGCCTCGGCTTGCTAGTGGATACCTCCCGTACGGTCTAGATTCGGCGGCCATTGCTCGGCTTGTATGCCGGGCCAGAGTACGATGAAGTAGCTCGGGCTCTTCACTACCTTGTTCCTTATTCTCGAATATAACTTGGATGTGATCGCCATGATGGATGCTCGAGAAGGCCGAGATGCTTGTGTTCCTCCGTCCGTCGATCTACGATAATCTTAATGCTTTAATCGAAAGGATCGAGGACAAGATGGAAGTGGATGAAGAGGGGATTGCCGCTAAGGAGCCAATCAATGAGGAAGCTCAAATTGATGCTCAACCGAGCAAGTCACCATTCCTTACCCTTAACCGCTGAGGATGAAGCCACTCGAGTTTTATTCGAGGAGCCTTTCACTGGCCCTTGTACTTAGGATTTTTTCCTTTTCGATGTAATTAGACTAGGTCTTTATGTATCTCATCGTTTATTAATGAAATGTTTCTTTCAATTCACATCGTCTTTGACTTTATGCTCTGATATATGACCTGTTGTTTGAATGATTGTTTGTGGTTATTTCAGAAGTACAAGCCTGTCTTTGGGGAGCAGGAAGGGTTCCTAGTCCTTCGCTTTTTATCTAAAACGAGGAGGCTAGCTCGGTTTTAGTAGTTGTGGCAATTTTGCCTGTTCAAGTCATTAGGCTGAGGAAGGTTCCTCGGTCTTGACTGTTAGGTTTTTATTCTTTTTCATCTCCTTATGCCGAGGAAGATGAATCGTACATAAGTTTTAGACGTGGAATGCCTGCAGTCGTTTTAGGCTGAGATGTTTTCTTGGCTTAGTCGTGAGGCAAGTCATTAGGCCGAGGAAGGTTCCTCGGTCTTGACTGTTGGATTTTTCTTCTTTTTCATCTCCCTATACCGAGGAAGAATGACTCGTACATAGGTTTCAAATGGTCTTGCCTGTAGTCATTAAGCCGAGGTGATTACTCGTCAAGACGTAAGGCTTCCTTCTTTTTCATCTCCTGATGCCGAGGAAGGTGACTCGTGCATAGGTTTTGGATGAGGATTTCCCGTAGTCGTTGAGCTGAGGTGATTCCTCGTCAAGGCGTAAGACTTGTTTGATTTGAAGGTCGAGGAGAGAATCCTCGTCTTCCAGTGTGTCCTTAGTAGTAGGTAGTTGCTTTGCATGTTAAAGAAGTAAATTTCATAGACTGAACATGATTACATCAAACTGCAATCCTACCATGCTAAAAAAGTAAACGGCTAAAAAAGTCTAATCTTATTACATAAAGGAAAACTAGAACTAATGATAGTATTTCCGGAGATTGTCTGAATGCCACGGATGCTTGAGCTCTTTCCCTTCCTTAGTCTTTAATATGTAGGTCCCTTCCCGGATGACTTGGGTTATGATGTAGGGACCTTCCAAATTTGAGGAGAGCTTGTTTTGTTCAGCCTTCCTTCCGGTAGGTTCAATTTTTCTAAGTACCCAATCGCCCACTTGGAATACTCTTCTGTTGACCCTTTTGTCATGGTACACCTTGGTCCTTTATTTGTAATTCACCATTCTCAACTAGCAGCTAGTCGTTTCTCATCTAATAGGTCTAGGTCTAGGAACCTATTGACCCTATTGACTTGCTCGTCATAGTTGGAATTTCTTACAGTTGGGATGGCCATTTCAGCCGGTGTCATAGCCTCGGGCCGAAGGTTAATGCGAATGGGGTTTCCCCGGTTGGCCCCCGGGTGGTTGTGTGAACGGCCCATAAGGCTAGGGGAAGCTCGTCCAACCATCTACCATCTCTTCCTTCCTGGTTCTTAGTAAGGGCTGTAAGTACCAACTTGTTGGATGCTTCCGCTTGTCCATTGCCTTGAGGTCTACTCACAGATGACTTGATATGACTAACTCCGACTCTGCTCAATTCCGCTGTGAATGGTGTAGAGAATTGTACACCATGATCTGAAATGATAGTGTGTGGAACCCCAAAGCGACACCAGATGTGGTCATGAACAAAGTTGATTGCGTTTTCCTCCGTTATCTTGGCCAATGCTTTTGCTTCGATCCATTTTGAAAAATAGTCGACTGCTACTATCACATACTTGCAATTGCCTCGGGCGATAGGGAAGGGTCCGATGATGTTGATCCCCTACATATCAAATGGCCATGTAGGTATTACAAGAGTTTGCTCAACTGTTGGGAGTCTAGGAATGTCAGAGTATCTCTGGCACTTATCACATTTTCTAACATAGGCTTGCGCGTCCTCCCTCAGGTTTGGCCAATAGTAACCTAGCAGGATGATCTTGTCAGCTAAGGTTCTGGCCCTCCGAGTGTCCGCTGTAAACACGTTTATGTACTTCGGCCAAGAGATTCTCGATTTCCTTAGGATAGACACACCTCAGCAGGGCCTTAGTAAAGGATCGCCTGTACAGGACTCCGTTCATCACAATAAACCTTGGTGATCTCTTCTTGATAAGCTTAGATTGCATCTCATCTTCCAGGAGTTGGCTCTTCTCTATGTACTCAATGTAGCCATCTATCCAACACCTCTCCTCTCCATCTAGGAGCATTACTTGTAGCCTTTCATACGTATGGATTGGAGTTGGACTTAGTCACATCCATAGTCGCTAGTTTAGATAGAACGTCTGCAATTTGGTTGTCTTCCCTGCCTATCTGACTGATCTCGAAAAATTCCAGCTTCTTCGTCATGTCCAGAACCAGGTCTCTATATTTGGTAAGTATGGGATTTTGGGTGTTATACTCTCCCTTTACTTGTTTAACAACAAGTTAGGAGTCACAGAAAGCCGCTTCTTTGGTTGCTTCATAGAAGGAAGCCAACTCGATACCAAATATCAGAGCTTCGTATTCAGCTTGTTTGTTGGAGGCAGGGAACTTGAATCTGATGATGTCTTGGATTGTGTGCTCTCCCTCGGGACTTGCTAGCACGAATCCAGCTCCGCTTCTCTCCTTTGTGGCTGAGCCATCAGTGTATAGGACCCAACAGTTGGATGGGAGTTCTATGGTGGACCCTTCCTCTTCCGGTGAGTTATGTTTATGGGAGGTGGGGACGTGTTCACCTATGAAGGCAGTCTCGACCATGAAGTCAACCAGAGGCTGTGCCAGGAGGTTCTTCCTTGGTTGGTACGTGATATCAAACTCTGTAAGAGCGATAGACCAATTGAGGAGATGTCCGGAGCTATCCAACTTGTGTAAGATTTTCTTCAGGGGCTCGTTCGTATACACAGTGATGGGATGTGCAGAAAAGTAGGCACGTAGTTTTCTTGAGGCAATAACTAGCGCGTACGCTATCTTTTCCGCATTAAAGTATCTACTCTCCACATCTGATAATGCCTTGGAGACATAGTAGACTGGTTTCTGAATACCTTCATCGTTTCAGACTAGAACAGCTGCAACTGCATGATCTGTGGCGGCTAGGAAGACATAAAGCATCTCGCTGGTAACATTCAGGAGTCTAGGAGAAGCTCTTGGCCCCATTCAAGACCTTGAAAAAAGGCAGTGATTTTTCTGCGGATTTGGCAATGAATCTTTCAAGTGCCGCTATTCTTCCATTCAATCTTTGAACCTCCTTGATGTTGGTAGGTTCCTTCATGTCAATTAAGGCTTTGATGTTTTCAGGGTTTGCCTCAATTCTCCTTTGTGATACCATGAAACCCAAGAATTTTCCGACAGCCACCTCGATTATACATTAACTTGGATTCAGCTTCATGTTGTTGGCTCGGAGATTGTTAATGGTTTCCTCCAGGTCAGGGGCGTGACTGCCCTCCTTGGTCTTAATGACCATGTCATAAATGTAGGCCTCCATGTTACGACCTATTTGTTCTCCAAATACTCCATTCAGCATGCGTTGGTACGTAGCACCCGCATTCTTAAGCCCAAAGGGAATCATGACATAACAATAATTTCCCCCCGATGTTTGGAAGGTTGTCTTCTCAATGTCCTCTTCCGCCATTTTTATCTGATGATAGCCTGAATAGGCATCTAGGAAACTGAGAGTTTGGTGTCCAACTATGAAATCTACCAACTTGTCAAGGATGAGAGATAAATGGGAAGCCAGTCGCGATGAGCCGGGGAAAGGATGAGAGATAAATGGGAAGCCAGTCGCGATGACGTCATAACCGAGGAAGCCTCTTCGTCTTTAAGGGAGAACACCTCGGCCTTGGAGGGAGGTCTCCTCGGCCCTTGAACTGGGCCTTAGTCACTTCACCTATTGAGCCTTGGTCGGCCTAGGGAATGCCGAGATATAGAGTACGAGGAAGCCCAGTTCTTTCCTCGTAGCTGAGACTTGATGAATTATGTTTTAGGGCCCAATCCACTTGGGTCTTGCCCGAACAAGCCCATATTCGTATCTCGATTTATACTGTTCAGAAAAAAGCTAAACAAATGAAAGTATATAAAAGAAAAAAGGGACATACTACCCTTTATTTTTTTTATTTTTTTTTAATTTTTTATTGACTAGGAAATAATATTTTAGTCTTTTTTTTATTACTGATATTTTCTACAAAAAGGTATATAAAAAAAGATTAAAAAAAACTAAATAAATGAAAGTATATAAAAGAAAAGAGGAACGGACTACCCTTTTATTTATTTTTTATTTTTTATTGACTAAGAAATAATATTTTAGACTTTTTTTATTATTGATTTTTTTAAAAAGTATATAAAAAAGGATTAAAAAAATACTAAACAAGTGAAAGTATATAAAAGAAAAGAGGGACATACTACCCTTTATTTATTTTTTATTGACTAGGAAATAATATTTTAGACTTTTTTTATTAGTGATTTTTTTTTATAAAAAGGTATATAAAAATATATATAAAGAAACTAAACAAATGAAAGTATATAAAAGAAAAGAGGACGGATTACCCTTAATTATTTTTAATTTTTTTTCTATATTTTTATTGAATAGAGAATAATATTTAGACTTTTTTATTACTGATTTTCTTTTACAAAAAGGTATATAAAAATGTTAAAAAATTTAAACAAATGAAAGTAAATCTCATACATTAAACCTAAATCTCGTATATACCTTATACCCTTAACCTTAAATCTAAATCATACATTAAACCTAAATCTCGTATATACCTTCATACCCCATATCATAATTTATCTGCTTATATCTCATGTATACCATATATCCTAAACCTTAAATCTAAATGATATACTTTATACACTAAACTCTAATTCATATATATTAACCATATACCCTAAACCTTAAATTTAAATCATATAATACATACCCCATACTCAAATCTTAATTCATCTACCTAAATCTCGTTTATATCATATATGCTAAACGTTAAATCTAAATCATATACTCTATACTATAAACCATAATTCATCTACATTGTTCTCATATATATCATATACCATAAATCTTAAATCACAACTATATACTCCATACTATAAACCCTAATTCATCTACCTTAACTATATACCCCATACTCTAACCCCCTAAACCATATACCTAAATCCCATATATACCTCTAAATCGAACCACTCAATCTTATACCTATACCCCTTATATACATTTTACCCTAAAACTTGAACAAATAAGAGTTAGTTTATAATTTGAGCTTGAGAATCAAAGAAATTAACGAAATTCGTTATAGAAAGTTAAGAGAGAGTTAAGGGGGTTTGTGTGAAAAAAAATGTGAGGGGAGAGGGGTGATATTTATAGTTGAGAAAATATGTTAGAAAAACAAAAATATTTTATATTTAGCCGCATACCCCATACTCTAACGGCTATATTCTGACAAATCTATCAAAATTTCTAACGAACTTGACGGTTTTGACAACGGTTCCGGTTCAGGCGGTTCGAAACCGCCGGTTCACGGTTTTTCAAAAGTAGAAATCGGAACCGGACTGCCAAACCACCGATTACGGTTTCAAACGGTGTCAGTTCGAGGTGGTTCCGGTTCGTGGCGATTCAAAAGTTCCGGGCCGATTCCGATTCCGATTTGATCATCCCTAGCCACCATCCTAATCTCGATTTGGTTCAATTGGACAAATTCAAGCTACATCAGTATCGGTGATCGAGATTGTGCGTTAATTGAATAAATCACAAAATATATATTCGTGATCGAGATTGTGCGAGAATTGAATAAGACGCAAATTCGGTTACCTAGTTTTCGACTAGGCGGTCACTTGAGACTGTCCACTGGCCCGTAAGTTCTGACACTTAAAATCAAGACGTATAAGCCTGTTTTCAAACGAGGAAAGGCTTACGGTGTGATGAGTCCGGACCTTTCAGACCGGGGGCAAGCTTGCTCTGGTCCAAAGGCCATATATGACGTGGCACCTCTATGACCGTAGATATCTAGACCGCGTTGACAAAGCCTATCTTGTTCACGTTGATCGCGGTCTCATACTAGACTCCTGATTAGTATCTAGCTAGTGGGGCACTGTTGGACAATTGTGTAGGCTTCTCAAGAACTTAACTAGAAACTTAACAGAAAAAGATAACGGAGATTGGAAACAAAAGAATTCAAGTCGAGTCTTGTATTTAATACAATCTCCGTAAGAAGTTATTGCCCCGCACAGGTGCTTACGGTTTATATGGCAATCTTCTAGTAAGATAAAACGACTTATAAGTAAATGATAGGAGCACTCCAAATCAAATACTCTAGCGAACAACACAATGTTTGGAACTTTGGACTTTGAAGGATTTAATGCAACAATATGCAATGATTTGGGTATGTTAATCTATCTTACTAGAGGGTAGGAAGGGTCAAAATACTGTATATATTAATTGAAATTCGGAGGAGGAGGTATATATAGAGAGCCAAGGGGTTTGTGTCTTTTCCCACGAAGAGACACAACTTTCTGTTTGAAATAGTGCCTGTTCAGGATCTGGCCGAGTCAGTGACTGCTCGGCCGAGCACCAAGCAGCACGGGCGAGTCAAGAGACTTGCACGGCCGTGCAAATCACTCCAGAGACTTTGGCCAATTTATGTGCTCTGCTCGGCCGAGTCAAGGACTCTGCTCGGCCGAGCACTTCAAACAAAATCAAGTACCCTTTAATTAACTCTCGTTAAGTTACAAATGACCTTTGTCATTAATTCTCATTCACCCTAAATGGTTTTGAGACATTAAATGAGTTTGATAGTCTACAACAAATGTAGAATACATTTTTGTAACTCATTTCGTTAACAATTAACGAACTTCCGTTAGAAATCTAGGTCAACGTTAAGTCCAACTTAACTTTCCGTTACCCATTTCCAACAGGCACTAGTCTGTACATAGCTCTGACACTAGCTGACAGGACAATCATTATGACATTAAATGGTGGCTCATACGCATATCATGCGCATAAGGCGCCGCACCAACTCTCGCATGCCCCCCGTATCCTCGTCCAATCAGAGACATCCTTCTGCAGTATTCTATGCTTTCAGGTCGCACACGTGTCCTATGTCAAAACTAATATCTCCCGGGGCTGAGGTCATCAAACTGGTCTCTCTATTATATAAACTCTCATTTGTTCTATTGGGCAAGGTAAATCGCATTATCTAAACCATATCCAACAAACACACCAAGATATTCTAAGTCTTATATCTCAGTTATCAAACCCTTAAAGGTCTTACTCTAACACCCGAGGGCATGAGCCGAAATCAACCCCGAATCGATATCTAATGGTGTTTATTGTTTATGTTGTGATCTATCTACCCAATTCATATAAAGTCAGTTATTCATGTTTGTGAGACCCCAAAAGTTAAGTTGTGGCGTCATCACAGTGGATACTTGAAAACCGTTGTCGAACCAATTCTCCGGGAGAGCAATACAAGTGTCGTACTGCTGTGTGCTTCTCATCATAGAATCAGTCTAACTTCAATCCACCAAAAATCGTCTCCGATTAGAAAATAGTTGTCTTGGTGTTCTACGTATCTTCTAGTTGGGCTAAATATTTAAGTCGTGAATCAATTCACTTAAATCTCAAATCTCAATTATAGCTTGCAAACAAATTTCTCAAATCAGCTCCCCTCCCACTCAGTTCTCTTCATCTTCATCATTTCATTTTTGACACCGACCGTTGAGTCAATGTTTAAGAGATTTCGTCTTCCTCTTTCATCTTGCATCCATTGCAAGTCATTTTATCAAAATGTCCAAATTTTCAATCTCATCTAAATTTCATCTAGATGCTTTGGCACCTAGTGGCTCTTTAATAATTCTTTAATACTCCCTTCGTCCCGTTTGAAAAGACAAAATTTGGTTTTATATGAAAATTAAGGAAAATGTATAGTGAAATAAATGTTGTGAGTATGAAAAGTGATTTAGAAAAGAGAAAATGTGGTAAAGAATGATTAATGGATAGTTATTGTAAGTATGACAAGTGGGTACCATAAATAAAAAAATATTTTTTTTTTAATTTTGGAAGTGTATCTATAGTATAAATGCAACCCCCTATGAACAGTTCTTTGAACAGTTTCAAGGGGGGAATTTCCCATTTTACCCTCATTTTTTTGTCCCTTTCCCATTTTGTCCTTAAAAAAATTTAAATTAAAAAAAACAAAATTAAAAAGAAAAAAAAACACAAAAAACGTGACCTTGGACACGGGCTTAGGCTAGTCTTTTTAAATGAAACACAAAAAATAAATATTTATGTGTCGAAGTGAGTAATTTTTAGAACCTTAAGAAGTAGAATAAATGGAAAAATTAAAGCAACTTGAACTGTTATGCTATTCAAATTCACGGACAGGTTATTTCTAATCCTATGTTGCAAATTAGGTGGGCAATGCATATCCCAGACTTGTCGACGTTGACATGTAGCGGATTAAATGAACCTCTGTGTATGGTCCGTGGGTACGGCACAGGGATGTGTGGTCTAAATTTATTTGACCGGATCCATAGACTTGACAACAAATGAAGGCCATACATATGTGGATTATTTTTGGATGTTCTTTTTATTTTTTTATAATGTACTCCTTTCATAATATCACAAATTACATACTCACTCCGTTCTATTCAAAAAATTACAAATTTAATATTATACGAGAATTAATGAGATTGTATTGTGAAGTAAATGTTGTGAGTATGAAAAATTATGTATGAGAGAGAAAGTGGGTAAGAAATAGTTAATGGATAGTTATTGTGAGTATAACAAGTGGATCTCACAAATTAAAAAAGTATTAAAAAAAATTCATTTTAGGAGTGTGCCTTTTTAAATGAGATACCCAAAATGAAAATTTGTGCTTTTTCGGATGGGACAGAGGGAGTATTTACTATTTACACATAAATTAAGAAAAAATATAGTGAAGTAAATATTGTAGATATAAAAAATGAGGTAAAAAAGAAAGTGAGGTAATAAATAATAATTGAATTGTTGTTGTGATTATGACATATGAGTCCCATTAATATAAAGTAATAAAATATTTTTATTTTATAAAGTGTCTAGTTTGTAATGAGACGTTTAATAAGAAAAGTGTGTAGTTTGAAGTGAGAGAGAGTATGAGATTTGTGACTTTGGAAGTGATTATTTTTTGGTTTTTGTTGTTTTATACTCATGGATTTTGTTACTTTTGATGTTTTATATTACTTCTATAATAAGTATTTTAATTTATTTGTATGTTCAAAAAGACTGTTATATTTTTAATATAAAAAATAGAATTAGTATAATTTATTATTGTATAAGTAATGCATTGTATGTTCTCATTTTCTCTCCTATAATGCTAAGGAACCCAAATTCATAACAAGAATAATAGAAGCAAATGGTTACTCCTTTCTTCCTATAATATTTCTTATTTAATTAAAGGAATTAAAATTTATCTCAATATACTAGTTAACTCATCATTTTATAAAAAACATACTCCCCCGTCACATTTAAAAATACACAAATTTTATTTTGAATGTCTCATTTAAAAAAATATACTCTCAAAATGATTTTTTAATACATTTTTATTCATGGAACCCATTTATTATATTTAAAATAATTATTCACTTATTATTTTTTTACCTTATTTTCTCTTATTTTATATTAATTTTTATACTCATAATAATTATTTTAATATAATTTTCTTCATACATTTTCTTTCGAGTGAGATGAATGGAATAAATCATTTTATTACCTTACATAAATAGTTGGGTCCATCCATTTCTTGAGTCTTTTTAAGCCACAAATTATATGGACCAAACACCCTCGTGGCACGGTCCACCTGTCATATAACGGTTCGAAAAGTTCAATTATCCATTATATTTACATGTGGTGGATAAAGGTAGGCCAACAACGGGGTGTAAGACTTTATAAAATTGATACTTTAAATTGACACGTGTTGTTACGCCATCCACACAAAAGGTGTCCCCTTTTTAATCGTTTGTCTAGACAATTTCGGCAAAGAAAAGGTACAATTAAATAGATTAGCGTGTAAATGTTACGGTTATGTTTCGGTTTGATTCGTTTTCGGGTTTTTGGAGTATTTACGGATCAAATTACTAGTTATTGATTTGAAAAAGTTTAAAATCAAATCATAAAAAGTTCAAATTGAATCAAACTAAATCACTATAATTAGGTTTGATTTGGTTCAAACTGTAATTCAATTATGTGGTTCAAATTGTGGTTTAGACCATTTTAGACTATGGTTAAAACCACAATTCAGACGCAACTCATTTTCATATCAGGGCCGTTCCTAGATTTTTGTGGGCCCCGGGCGAAATCAGATGAAGAGGCCCCTAATTAATCGATATTTTTACGATACTCAAATGCTATATTTTTACGATACTCAAATGCTATATATTTTTACCTAGATAAAACAGAAGTAAAGTAATGACACTTATCTTAAATCATCATATAAATGCTGATGTGATTACGCTGCAAAAAGACATGATGGTTGAACAAATATTTCCATGGAGTATCCTTTAACAACAGAAGCAGGAGTACATGTAACTAACCTTGAAAACAGGGGCCTTAATATCTTCAACTTTTATGCAATGGGTACAGTCTTTCATTGGATCAAAGAGTTGAGTCCTGAACACAGGTGACCGAGCTGCAAGCACCAACTTGTGAGCTGGAAAGATTTCTCCATCAACTTCAAAATTAACATCAGTTCCCTTTCCACATTCCAAGAGCTGCCCAAAATGTTGAACTCCAATAAAATCAAACCTGAAAGATGACCAAAAGTAAAAAACGATTAAAGAAGCACATTATGATCATATAAACAAACTTTTTTGAGCTCTTCTAGATGCAAAATCATTAATGACCTTATCAATATCAATATTTTCCACAAAATCCTTCTCAATAGACCAAATGGCAAGATCGCTCAGCCTTTCTTGAGACATTGATGACCTCAAGTAATTTTTCAATAATTTCAATTTTGAGAAACTTCTTTCAGTCGATGCCACGGTTACAGGCATAGTTAAAAAAAATCGATACGCGATGCTAACGTTAGGATAACAATCTGCATCTTTGACAAATTCAAAAACTTCGAGAGCGGACATTGACCACCTTGGCAAAGTGAATTGCAACACTTCTAATTCAGAAAAGAAATCATTCAAATCAACATCTGACACTTTATTGTGAGAAAAAGAAGTTGTGAAATTTATGCAACATTCTCTTAACTCAAGAACTTTTCTTTTTTTTCTTTTCTCACAACCAGATGGCTGTTTTTTTGAAAACATTATCAAATAAAATTAAACACAATTGTAATACAAAACGAACATCAACACCTGAATTCTTGTAAGATGAAGTCTTGTTACAGATGATTCTTTCAATAAACTGATTTGAACCTATAATCACAATATCAAATATTTGTTTAAATTTTTTGTGATCTCGAATGATGAGCGAAAACTGCGGTTATTTTTGGTAGGGGTGTTCACGGTCCGGATTGGTTCGAATTTTATCAAAATTAAAAAAAAAACAGGACCGGACCAATTGTTCGGTTCTCCCTAAATTCAGGACCAGGATCAGACCATTACATTACATGACCGGTCACATTGGTCCGGTTCCAATGGTTCGGTCCATGTCCGGTTCCATCGGTTTCACAAGTTACACTACTATATATTTTTTCTAAAGATAAAACATGCAACAACTATTTTTTTCATGAAACCAAAATATAGGACGATTACATAAACAAAGTTCAAATAAAAATATTCAGACATACAACAAATTAACTGAAATAGAGGAACAAAGTTCAAATAAAAAATATAGGACGATTACATTACATAAACAAAAGAGAAAAACATAAACATGATTCAGAGCCTAATAACTAAATTCAGATGAAAAATTGTAAGAAAATTGAAAAAACGAGTAGATTGGAGGTAGAGACTGAGAAAATAACATCAAAATCTCATTAAATCATTACCTTTTATTGGATATTTGAGAGGCAAAATAACAAAGTCATGATGTTCTGCAATCTCGCACGAAAAAACAGACATGCGTCGTATATTATTACTTCCGTTAAAGCTGCGTCGTCGGTAGAGATCGATGGTGGTGCTGTGGTTGGACAGCTGAGTCGAAATCAGGGCCCCGTCATGAAAAATCAATTTGATTTCTAGGATTGGGAATAGAGATGAGAGAAAGACGAGAGAGAGGAAAAGCGTAGAGAGAGAGAGGGATAGAAAACCAAACGGCAGAAATGAAAGAGATATGATAGGGTTAGGATTTTTGTAAACTTGTTATGTCACTGGATGGATAAGGTCATAGCAAAATTATTTTATTTTTTTGAAAATTAGGAATTTGAAATTATGAATAAATAAATAAATAAATATATATATGTGTGTATATATATATATATATATATATATATATATATATATATATATATATATATATACTCCCTCCGTCCCAGCGAAAGAGCCATTTATTTCCTTTTTGGGCGTCCCATTTAAAAAACCACTTTCCCAAAAAGGAAACCTTAAATCACTATTCTCTCCACTCATTCTCTCTCCTACTTTACTTTTACACTCACAACATTCTTTTTCTTACATCACCTCCCACTCATTCTCTCTCCTATTTAATTTTTCATACTCACAACATTTAAACTTTTTCTCTTTCCTACATCACATTTCTTATTTTGCGTGCCGGACAAATTTTGCGACTCTTTCGGGAGGGAGTATATATATATATATATTTTTTCAAAAATCAGGACCAAACCATATAATCGGTTCCATATAAATGTAGGACCATAACCAAACCAATTCTATTGAATTGATCTGATTTTCATTAGTCTGATCCGATTCTATCAGCCCAATTCGACCCATAAATTTTTTTGTTCGACCCTAATTTTTGGAATAGAAGAAGTTAATAGATGGCAGAAATAGACTACTCCTTCGTGAAGGGCCGTTTGAATCACACACTTGGTCAATTTATTACTTGATCAATATAATAAAAAATAATTACTATTCTAATAAAATTTTATAAAATCTTATTAAGAGTGTTATTAATTATTTAAATTTTTATTAAAATAAGTATTTTTTATTTAATTTAAGAAGAATGCCCCATAAATTTTAAAAAATTTCATAATACGCCATAAGTTTCTTTCTATATTGTAATATCATTTTGTATTATTCTGTAGTTATACTGAATACAAGAAAATACATAATACTAAATACTCTTATAATATAACAATTATGATAACAGGTGACGCCGACGATCGGTAACCGAATTTCGACGACCGGTGGCTGAATTTCGACAAATTTTCGGCTAACGAATTCTGCGGGTTTCGACGATCGGTGATTTCGCATTTCGGTGGCAGGGGGCGACGGTTGATGGCGGCCAATGGCGGCGGCGGGCGACGGCAGTGGTGACAGGATGAAGTATTGGGGCATTTAAATTAATGAGGAAATCAAGGGGAAGTGATTTGTGAAAAAAGAAATTTATAAGTTAAATTCCCCTTTAATTTATTAGTCAAAATGTAATAAGTTGATCAATAATGTAATTTCAAACGGGTTGGACGGAGTATAGTCTAAGGGGGTTTTTGTTTTTTTTAAGTGTTAACTGCTGAAATCTGATTTTACTTCTGAAATTGACTGAATCATTAAGAGGCAGCGTCTGAAGACTGAATTCTGAATTAGGCAAGCTGTTTGATTTTCATTTCTGAATTCGTTTTCTGAATGCGTGTTTTTACCATTTTACCCTTCTGAATAATATATAATTTTCTACCTTGTTAATAATAAGCAAAGGTAATACGGGTATTATAAAAAATTGTTGAGAACATTTTTGTCCAAAATTGTGAATAAGAGGGAATAAGAGGACATTCAGCACTATTTTAGGTGCTTAAAAATAAGAGAGTTTTAAGAGCCTACTAAGTCTGATTTCAAAAAAAAAAACACAAACACACTTATTTCTCTAATTCTTTAAACTAATAAGTGTTAAGAGGAAATTAGTTAAGAGTGAAAATGGAAAAAAAACGCACCCTAATAAGAGCCTAATTAATGCGATTCTGGGGCAATTGTAAAATTTGTACACATCATTCAGTTCAGGATACATTGGGCTTCAAAACCAGTCTTGGCCCTAGAAATTATTTCATGGCCCATGATTTTCTAAATTACTATTATAACCTCAATCAAATAAAAGATGAAAAATTTTTCATAGGGCCCCTCTGCCCAATTTTTTTTCCTTTTAAAGAAAACCTTTTTATAATCCCAAATAAAAAGTTATTTCCATATTTAAATTTCTCATACACCCATAGACTCCCCTTCTTCTCCCTCCCCTCAAATTCATTATCACATCTCTCTCTCTC
Organism: Adenophora triphylla var. japonica; assembly: GCA_022495995.1. NCBI lineage: Eukaryota > Viridiplantae > Streptophyta > Magnoliopsida > Asterales > Campanulaceae > Adenophora > Adenophora triphylla. The sequence goes on along the minus strand of JAFEMH010003228.1, from coordinate 106,146 downwards.
TAAAAATCACAAGTCAGATCTTCGCAAATAAAAGCTCTGAAAAGAAAAGTTCAGCCACTTACTCTTCTACTGGCACGACATCTACGGCGGCAAAAACCTATCCGCTGCCCCAATCGTCTAATCTCCGACCAACAGATCCCTCACCGGATTCGGCCAAGTAAGCATGATTGACGTCCTATTAACGAAAACCCCCCGAATTGAGCTCGAAATTGATCGGACGAGCACAAGGGTTTTACGGATCGATGTGCAAGAAATATGGTTGTTAATGGCGATGAATTTCGCGTTCAATGAAGGGAAGTATAATGGGAGTACATTAGCGGTGTTGGGACGAAATTCGGTGTTTAATAAGGTGAGAGTGATGTCGGTGTTTGGAGGGAGTGGGATTTTTCGGTTTGCCAGAGGATATGTTTATGATAGTATGCATAGTTTTGATTTGAAAATAGGAGATTCAGTTGTGGAGTATAATGTTTATGTATTGCATTATTGAGGAACAGATCTCGAGACATTGGAGTACACACTGTTATAGAATATTTAGATTTTTTGATTGAAATTTAAGAGTTGTAATGTGTAAATTATGAGATTAATCGTCGTTGTTATTGAAATTTTTGATTTTTTGATTGAAAACAAAAATTGTATTATAAGTCAATTATAAGAGACGAACTAGTTATAAGAGGCAAGTTGGTATTATAATTCAAATATAAGAGTTTTAATGTGTAAATTATTAGATTTATTCGTTGTTATTATTGAAAATTTTAATTTTTTTGTTGAAAAAATTATGTTATAAGTCAATTATAAGAGACAAATTAGTCTTATAAGTTACTTATAAAAATTGTAATATGTAAATTATGATACCAATTCGTTATTATTGAAATTTTGATTTTTTTTTGTTGAAAAAACTTATAACTGAATTATAAAAGATGAAGTAGTCTTATAAGTAAGTTATAACACAATTATAAAAGACAAAATATTTATAACAGACAAATTTGTCTTATAATTCAGTTATAAGAGTTTTAATGTGTAAATTATGAGATTAATTTCATTGTTATTAATGAAATTTTTATTTTTTTTTGTTGTAAAAATTATTTTATAAGTAAGTTATAAAAGAAAAATAAGTATTACTCCCTTCATCCCGCCCGAAAGGACACAAATTTTCTTTTTAGGCGTTCAATTTAAAAGGACACAACCCAAATATGAAATTTTTTTTATTACTTTTTTATTTGTGAGACCCACTTGTCATACTCTCACAATAAATATTCACTAACTATTTCCTATCCCACTTTTTCTTTCCTACATCACCTTTTATTCATAATATTTATTTTACTATACATTTTTTTTTCTTTTCTATATTACTTTTTTTAATTTTCGTGCAAGACATAAACTTTACCCGTTCGAACGAGTTGGAGGGAGTATCTATAGTATAAATGAAGGGTGCTTTTTGAATAGTTGAGTGAACAGTTACACGGACGGAAATGACCCTTTTGCTCTCACTATTCATTCCCTTTTCTGTTTTGCCCTCCCACCTTTGTATGTCGTATGACATACATGTTTTTTTTTTTTTTGAAGATATATAAAAAAAATAAAAATCTCACGTGGCCTTGGACACGGGCATGTGCTAGGAGATTTATGTTAATTAAAAAAAAAAGACCCGTATCCTCGGACACGGGCATAAGTACTAGTAAGTTATAAAAGTGAGAGGGGTGTCTGAAATTTTAGATATTACTCCCTCCGTCCCAGACCAAGGGTCCTCGGGGGAGATTTCACGCTTCTTAAGAATTTTTTTTAAAGTGGGTAGAAAATTTAAGGAGAGAGAATGTAAAAGTTAAATGTGTGGTAGGGAATAGGAGAGAGAATGTAAAAGTTAAATGTGTGGTAGGGAATAAGAGAGAGAATGTAAAAGTTAATAATATTTAATAGGAGAGAGAATGAGTGGGAGGAATAGTAATGGTTTTTTTGTAAATATATGGAGATGATAAGGATATAAATATAAGGAAAATTTTCCATTTAAGGAAAGGGACTCTTGGTCTGGAACGGACCAAAAAGGAAAGTAGGATTCTTGGTCTGGGACGGAGGGAGTACGTGTTATACGTTGGTTTTAAATTTTTAATATCGCCAGGCCTTAGAGAGGAAGTGGGCCATAAAAGATTTCCATCTTCTTACTTGAGTACAAGAGAGAAGCACTGTGTGTGGTTGAAATTCGAAATCAGCGAGGAAGATTCTCTGTTCTGTTCCGTACAAAAATGGATATTCGGCTGGTCATTGGAAGAAGATTGATCCAGAAAGATCGCCGGCCAGATAATTCAAGAAGTGAAAAACCCACGAAGCCCTTTTGTTCAAGAAAGGAGCCACCGCAGCCAAACGGCGGCGACGGCGGAAACGACAAAGGTAATTCATAATTGATTCATAAATTTTATTCGCAAATATGCATGGAATTATATCAGTTTAACTGATTTGTTTTTGAAATTCGGGAAGTGGATTAGCTTAATTTAGTTTTTTTTTTCCTTCTCTTTTTAATTTGGGAATTTTTGATGTGGAGCAGCTTAATTTCCATGAAATTCTATTGGTTTTGAAATCGATGCAGCCACTTAACCTACATACTATCGAAACAACTAATGAAACCGATGTACTATTGATTAATTAGCAAACTAACTAAAATCGTTAAAAATGTCAAAGAATGTTAGATGGCGTTAATAACTTAACAAATATTACTATCAAAATTTTCAAATTTCCCCCATAACCAAACAGATTCCTAACTCGATTAACCGAGAACTAAAATGACATATTTATGATTATCAATTTTAAACTTCAAATAAAGCTTACATTTTTCTGCTAGAAAAATAAAATAAATAAATCTTACATTTTTTCCTTAAAAAATATATAAATAAATAGAATCTTACATTTTGGTTTCAAAAATAATTATAAAATAATAAATCTAAATGTAATTAACAAATCCCCTAATTTAAACACAAATCCGAAAATCCTCCCCTACCCCCACCTTCACGCCCAATTTCATCCCTTCCATTGCCGACCATCCACGCCCAATTCAAATCATCATTGAAGATTAGTGAAAGAAGGAACACAAGAGTTAGGAGGGAGAATGGTAGGAAGTAGGGGACCCGTTATCATTTCTGTAGGGTGTTTCTGCCCCAAGTAAACACATAGTGCATGTTGGACATTTCAGATCCACATCATTGACCAACAAGAGTGATCAAGTACATTTATGGACTATGGACTTGTTAGCTGATCCTAGACCTAAAATGTGCTTGCCGTAATAACAGTCAAATATTTTAATATAGCATTATTTGTTCTGTGGTTTTAATTCATTTTCAACCATCACACTTTCAATTTAATCATCATACTTTATTTTTTGCACAAAAACCACTCTACTTTGAAAAACCTCCCATCGCAACCAAAAATTCGTGTCTAATCCGTGGTCTAATCAGCGATTTTTGATTCGGGATGAGAGGTTTTCCAAAGTGGAGGGGTTTTTGTGCAAAAAATAAATTATGATGGCTAAAGTGGAAGTCGGGTGAAAGTAAGATGGCTGAAAATGAATTTAAATCTTTGTTCAATAATTTGATTTGGTCATTTAAGATGTGCTGCTGTTTTGGTCCCAAGCTGCAATTTTCATCTCGGAGTTCGGGTCATCACATTTCGACTTTCTTATTTCAAGGCTAAATATGATAAGCAATAGCATAAAGTAAGAGAATAGTTCCTTCAATCTATATATTTTGGAAAGAGAACTTCAAATATCTTGTTATTGGGCTGAATCTTGACAGTATAATATCACGGGTCTAAGAGCTTGAAAAGATTTGGGTCAAGAGGAGATCACTAGAAGATAGGCCAATAGCTGGTTGCCCTCATGCATGAACTGTTGTGATTTGCATGTGTACAGTAGCCCTCATGCATCAATTTAACCATTGTACATTTTTATTAACATAAAAAAGCCATGATGAGGGGGGAGAGGGAGAGCGTGATGGCAGAAATAAATGATCTTGAAGGAAAGATAAAAATATTTGGGAAGAAGGGAATGAAAAAACATAGAGTTGTGGTCTATGTTTCTTCATCGTGAGGTTAAGGGATGGAAGGAGTATTATTTTCTGTAGGTATACGAGAAGATCAAGGAAAGAAAGAGAAAAAGGGGGGGGGGGAGGGGGGAGGAAATGAGACTACCTATGGTGACCATCAAAACCATTACATTTTACGTTCTTCGTTAGTATATTCTATAATAAAGGGGGGCAAGGCAACTTCATAGTGAGGTCCCCTTCCTCTTCTTTCACCTCATTGGTTGAAAAGAAGAGGTGGGCCCGGAGGTGGACGAGATCTATACATCTCAGATCCCACCATCTTCTTCATCTAGCGGAGATAGCATTGATGCTCTATTATTAACATGTTTATCACCTGCTCCCCCATAGTATGGTGGCTTCAGCAGTTTATAAATCAGTTACTTTCGAGTTAAGAGATGGCACTGATGCTCTTTATTACTCCCTCTGTCCCTAAATGAATGTCTAAATTCAAGATTTTTTTGGTCCCAAAATGAACGTCTTTTTTTGTAAAAAACTGTCCCTAAATGTTTTTTTACCAATTTTTTTGTTCACTAGTCATTTTATTATCGTGAAACTAAATGTTTAGAAAGTGGTTAACAAGAATATATACGAGTCTTTGCCATTAAAATGTATAAAAAGCACACATTTTCAAAGTGTCCCTTATAATGAACATTTGACTTTCAATTAGTGACGGAGGGAGTAACATGTTTATCACCCGGTGTTGGGCCATTATGCTTGATGGTATAATGTTAATGTGAAAACATCTTTGACTCAAAACATGTTGTTTCCACTCTCTTAGTTATCCAAGCTCATAATGATCGCGCTAACTTGAAGATGAAACAGTGGTCTTATTTTGGCCTGGCAGACCACTTCCGGTGATCTCTGGCTAGAGACTTAAAATGCCTTGGTAACTATAAGTTTAGACATACTCCCTCCGTCCCATTATTCTGGTTACTAATGGTCAACTTGATTTTACTTTGACCAATAATTTAATAAAAAATAATTATCCTAATGAAAATCCAAAAATTGTTATTGAAAGTATTATCAATCATGATACCATTACAATTTTCAAATTTTCATCAGCATCATTATTTTTTATTTAAATTATTGATCAAATTGTAATCAAGTTGACCATTTGTAACCAGAATAAGGGGACAGAGGGAGTACATAATATGAAATGAAAAAGCGCTTTTGGAGGTAAGATTTTGAAAGTATTTTTGTTCCCGAAACATTATTTGTGGTGACATCTGAACTTAGCGATTGAGAAACTTTGCTTTAGACCCGTGTCATCAGTGTAATCGTATTTGGAAAAGAACGAAAAATTGTAAATGTCTCTCTATTCTTTGGATCTACCTGTTAAATATATTGACTCTTGCACACTCTCCTGCAGATAAGTTCTCAACGGATTGGGACAAGGCTTGGTCAAGCTTCAAGAAGCAAGGGAAAAAGAGTCTGTTCTCGCAGTTTCCTGCCAACAAGTATGTGACATGGAACCCCAAGCGTTCCAACTACCCACTATCTGAGGAGGTGGACCCCATCAAGAGAGCAGAAAGGTCAATCTTGGGGTTTTGGACCAGTCCAGAATTCGCTCTAGGCGGTGCAATTGTTGTTGTGACCTTTCTTTTGGTATACACTATTCTTGCTCCAAACAAGTGATTTAGTTTAGAAACTTGGCGTCCTTACAAGGAGAAAACAGTCTTTGTGCGAAAATGATATCCCACGGTTGGAAATTGCCACAGAGTAGGAATGTGATGTCAGAAATTTAAGTTCATGCAGTATATTTGTAAGTAAATGCTAATAAATTGCTCGTAATTCTTATATTCGATCCCTATCCTCGCTGTAAAAATTTGAACTGATTCTGTTAAATTTGTATGTACTGACTGCCTTTCATGGGAAGAAAACTCAGTATTTTTTGCAGACTCCAGTCTGAGCTCATAATTTACTCTAGTTTCTGTTACTAATTTATGTAAATTTTCTGTTATGGAAATGGTGATATTTGTTCAGGAGGTGTGCGCTTAGATGTGCCAACTGCGGAAAGTACAATGAAAAGGTAATTTCCTATTCTCGAAGATTTTCCTCCATTAGAACTGTTAATGAGTTCTTTTTCCATCAATTCTCTGTCTTCCTTTCTTGAAAATTGCTCTTCTACTTCCTTTGGCCTCCTATAATAAGATCATTGGTGATTTTGGCCGAGTATCGTGCAATTTCGTCGGAAAGTTCAAGTGTAGAGTTGCATCCGGTTCATCCGTTTTATCATTGAAGACTAACGTCCATTAAAGCGTCAAACACTCGCAGTGAGGGGAGAAATAGTTTTAAGCATGGCTCGGACTCAAGGAAATAAAGACGATGATCATACGGTTTTTCTTTTTGTTCAATTTTACTATATCGTAACTTGTAGTGTATTTATATCATAACTCTTTTTCTCTTTTGGTCAATTAAAGATTTTGTCTAACAGATATTTCTGTCAAATAAATTGTGTTCAATTCCCTCTGTTTCAAAATGAATTGACTTTTTCATATATAAAAAACACTTTTAAAATGTTGATTTTTAATATGCTTTATTTATTAGTTTACTAGAGCAAGTCCGTGTCCAAGGACACGTGTGTTGTTTTTTTTTAAATTAAATTTTTTTTTAAAGGGCAAAATGGGAAAGGGGACAACTTAGTGATGGCAAAATGGGAAATTTGACATATGACAATATTCATTTAACTGTTCACATGATGAGGTGGCATGTTGCCATTTATTGATTTTTAATATGCTTTATTTATTAGTTCATTGCTTGTCAAAAATAAAATTATACAAATATTATTTTTATTTAAAATTAATACACTTATTTTAAACACAAAAAAGGCTAACACTTATTATGAGAATGAAGAAGTAAAGGCTGAATTCTTCTATGAATCACTTTGAAAAAATCGACAACAACATCTTATAATAAACTTGATAAAAAAATTGTTTTTTTTTTTAATTATTAAATGAATGACTTAATCTATTAAAATATTGTGAATTTCAGAGTGTTAGAAATCGTAGTTGGTGTGGTTCAAACCCATGATCTCTCGTATGAAAAGCTTGTACTATATCTGTTTTGACTTATAATAAATTTGATAATTAAAAAGAACATCAAGAATTCTTGGACATAGAAATTATGTAAAATCATGTACTAGTACTAACCATTAAACAATAAACGTAATCAGTGGCGGATCCAGAAAATATGATTAGTGGGGGCCAATTTTTTTCCTCACATTGTGACATTATTCAAATTAAAAACTTTTTTTTATAGCGTTCAATGTATAGTAAAAAAAAATAACATAATAAATTCAAGATATTAAATATTTTTTTTTTTAAAAAATGCATATTAATTTAAATAATAAAATTAATTAAAAATTTTGCGCCCTTCTATAATATACACGCATTCCATCCCGGAGTAAGTTTTATAGTTTTCCTTTACATGGAAATTAAGAAAATTTAAATGTTGTAATGTATGAAAAGTAAAGTATGAAAGAGAAAGTTGTAAGAACATGGATTAATATAACATATAAATACTTAATAATATAATGTTCAATATTATAATATACTCTCTCCGTCCCGGTCGACTTAGGATTTTTTGAAATGGCACGGGGATTAAGGAAAAGGTAAATGTTGTGAGTGTAATTTAAAAATAGGAGAGAGAATGAGTGGAGGTAATAGTAAATTATAATGGTGTTGTGAGTATTAAAATAATGTATGAGAGAGAATGAGTGGAGAGAATAGTGATTTAAGGTTTCCATTTTGGGCCGTCCTAAGTCGGGTGGGACGCCCAAAATGGCAAAAAGTCCTAAGTCGGCCGGGACGGAAGGAGTATGGTATAAAGTATAGAACTCAACATAATATGTAGAATTCCATAATATAAGTATACCATTAAATGATGGGCATAATGGTAATGTCTTATATATCAATAGGTGTAGTCCCTAAATGAAGTGCCCCTTGGATTTCTATATAAAGGCCTATCCATCAAGCCTATGAATCTACTAGTTACATTATTCTCATTCAGTCAAAACTCTTCCTAAGTAATTGAAGATTAAAGAGATTAAGGGCACTCATCATTTAGAAGATCTACTCCTCCCTAATTTGAAGTCTATCTTCTTACTTCATCCTCTTTACTCAAGAACAAGAACAAGACTAAGAACAAACATGGAATCACAAGGTACACGCTTCCGTCTTCTTCTTCTTCTCCTTCTCTTCTTAATCTAGTTATGAGTCGGTTCATGGGTAATGGATCGTTTATGTTCCTACAATTGGTATCAGAGCCTACTCATATACTAGATTGAGTTTGAGTTTCTAGTAAAGCCTTATGCTTTTAATTCTTGAAAAGATTCTATGTTTATCATGTGTTCTTGAATTATCATACTCTAATTAAGATTCTAGAGTATTATGTTACTTCTAAATTATAAATTTACTCACAAGACTTTCAATTCTTAATGTAAGATTATCCCATTTTTGAACATAGCCACCATCCTTGGATGCGTTGTGAGTTTGTTCATATGCATAGCCACGCATTTAAAAATGTGATGTGAGTATGCGGATCTACTTACTTTGGTTGAATATTTATTCACCATTAAGTTAAGAATTGATAGTCTAAATGTGGAAAATTGGATGATGTCCTGGCAAAGGGCCCCGCGCCCGTCGTGTAGACTGGTATGGTATGGCTCTAAAAATCTGGAAAATCTGATATTCAGGGTATGCTCGTCCGAGCACCTCCCTTGACTCGGCCGAGCACACCATTTGTACCAGCACATCGTTTGAAAAATTTTGAAAGGGCGCCATCCAACGGTCATGATGCTCGGCCGAGTCAAGGATAGTGCTCGGCCGAGCACCCATAAGGGCTCGGCCGAGCACCTCTAAGGACTCGGCCGAGCGTGAGGGACCAGAAAGGGATGTTCTCTAGAGAGATTTGCTCGGCCGAGCACCTTCCTTGACTCGACCGAGCATGACTCAATTTTGACCAGATTTTCAATTTTTCAATATTTTGCTATTTTGATCAATTTTCATTCATAATTTGAGTAAAGTACACATGAATTTATGTCCATATTTGTGATAATTGGTTAGTAAAATATAGTATCTGGACACCAGTCGCGCTTCGGCGGTTCTTAAGGTTATCAAACTTTAAAGAATGGACGGGTAGAACAAAAGGATTACTATCTTTTAATAATAAATTACATAAATTACCTTAAGGCCTTTTGTTTTCGATTAATTATATCCTTAACAATTTTGGACAAAATTAACATGCTTGTTTTCCAAAGGAGACCTTGTTGATTGAATTCAAACTTGTTAAAAGATGAATGTAAATATTGATATGTGATAACATGCTTGTTTCCCAAAGGAGACCTTGTTGTTGACTAAGTATTTGCATTCATGGGTAATAATTGAAGTTAAACTTTAGGTCATTTTAAATACTTTGAACCATCCCAAAGGAAGGCGGGTGTTTAAAATGAGTTGTTTATATTCTTTATTACCGGGAAACAAGTACCTTAAACTTTAGGACATTTTTTGTACTTGATCCGGCCCAAAGGAAGACAAGTATTTAAAGTGTGTTATTTAAGCTATTTGTTTACCCTAAGATAAATCAAATTGTGAGTCAATTCGCAATCCAAATATTAGTCTTGATGTCATATTGATTATCTTTTATTTTGATGAAATTCATTTGATATAATTAATCATTATGTAGATTCTTATACATGTTTTGTTTCATTCTTTTGTTCTCTTCATTCAGATTTGATCAGTGCTTCATCTGTTACTACTGCCTTAAACTCAATTCCTTTGCTAACTGGGACAAACTTTAAAACTTGGAAAAACAAGATTATTATGGTCTTAGGCTGTTTGGACCTTGACCTCGCATTAAGAGAACAAGCTCCTGCCCCTCTGGCTGATAAAAGCACTGCGGAAGACCGCTTGAGTTCGAGAGAGGTGGAAGCGTTCTAATCGCGTCGGCCTAAGCATAATTAAGAATGCGATCCCGGAGACATTTACGAACGGTGTCTCCGAGGATGATGGTGCAAAAGGTTTCCTAGATGCCCTAGAACAACGCTTTGCAAAAAGCGATAAATCGGAAACAAGTGCTACCTTGAGGAAGCTTGTTTCCATGAGGTATAAGGGCACCGGAAACCTAAGGGAATACATAATGGAAATGTTTCATCTATCATCGAAATTAAAAGCACTCAAGTTGGACTTGTCGGAAGACTTGCTTGTGCATTTGGCTTTAATTTCTCTTCCTTCACAATTTGGTCATTTTGAAACGACCTATAATTGTCAAAAGGACAAGTGGAATATTAATGAATTAATTTCACATGTCACGGAGGAAGAAGATAGGTTGAAACACACCAAACCCGAAAGTGCACATTATGCATCTACCTCTTCTCGTGGGATTAAGAGAAAAGGTAAGGAGATTGCGGTTGCATCAAAGAAGCCTAAAGGATCATCAAATGATCAAAAGGTGAAAAAGTGTTTCTCTTGCAAGGACCCCACTCATATGAAGCCTGACTGCCCTAAGTATCGCCAATGGCGAATTAAGAAAGGTATGTCATTTAGCTTTGTTTGTACTGAAGCTAATTTAGTTTCAATTTCTTCGTATACATGGTGGTTAGACTCCGGTGCAACTACTCACATAAGTTCATGTATGCAGGGTTTCCTGAACTATCGAACGCCCAATGAAGGTGAAAGATTCATCTACATGGGAGCTGAAAAGCCGGTAGAGGTGGAGGGCATATGGACTTTTAGATTATCTCTTAGTACCGGATATTATTTAGTTTTGAATAATGTATTTATTATTCCATCTTTTAGACGGAATTTGATTTCCGTCACTACATTAGATCGGGAAGGTTGATCCTGTATCTTCGGTAATAATAAATGCAATTTATATTTTGATTCAAAGCTTTTTGGTACTAGTTCTTTGTCTTACATAGATAATCTATATTTACTTGATACAGTCAATTCATTAAATGAGTCCCATAATAATGAAACTAACTCTCGAGGCATAAAACGAAAGTTTTCAATTAAAAATTCTTATACCTTGTGGCATAGGCGTTTGGGTCATATCTCCAAAAGGAGAATTGACAAGCTTGTGTCCGAGGGAATATTACATAAGCTTGATACTCCGGAAAATAACTTTTGTATTGAATGTCTTAAGGGAAAATTTACAAATAGTACAAACAAAAATGAATCCTTGAGAGCTACAAAAGTCTTAGAACTAATTCATACGGACATATGTGGACCGTTCCTTACCCCTTCATGGAACGGACAAACATATTTCATTACGTTCATAGATGACTTCTCTCGTTATGGATACATTTTTTTACTTCATGAAAAGTCTCAATCATTGGACGTTTTCAAGTCTTTTAAAACCGAAGTTGAAAATCAACTTGAAAAGACTATTAAGAACGTTAGATCCGATCGTGGTGGTGAATACTACGGTCGGAATGACGGTTCGGGAGAACAACGTCCAGGTCCTTTTGCTCGCTATTTAGAAGAGTGTGGGATTGTCCCTCACTACACCATGCCGGGGACACCTAGCATGAATGGTGTAGCCGAGAGACATAATAGAACCCTTAAGGATATGGTAAGAAGTATGGTTTCTTGTACTTCTTTACCTCACTCATTATGGGGCGAAGCTTTGAAAACCGCAACCTACCTACTTAATAGAGCTTCTTCAAAAGCTACTGACAAAACCCCTTATGAATTATGGACCGGTAAGAAACCGTCCCTTAATCATCTTCATGTTTGGGGTTGTCCAGCCGAAGCTAGGCCTTATAGACCTAACGAAGGAAAGTTGGACGCTAAGACAGTTAGTAGTTATTTTGTAGGGTATTCTCAAAGATCTAGGGGATACAAATTCTATGACCCAAAAACTAGAACCTTTTTCGAGACGGAAAATGCTAGGTTCTTTGAGGATGTTGAATTTAGAGGGGAAAATTTGAATAGTAATTTTGAATTTGAAGAAATGGAAGAGGAATTCGTTTCTATACCTCTTCCTATAGTTCCTATCGAAAATCAAGCAGTTGTGCCTGAAATTCGACAAGAACATAATATTCAAAATGACGTTAATTCTCCTATTAATGAACAACATGAAAATGTTGATGAGGAAATTCAACACCCTCAAAATCAAGAAGAACCGGTGCCATTAAGAAGATCTAATAGAGCAAGAAGGAGCGCTATACCGAATTATTATGATGTATATCTTGCCGAGAATGAGGAATCGTTAGGTTTAGTGGGAGATGAGCCAATCACCTTCCATGAAGCCATTAGTGGTCCAAATTCTCATAAGTGGATTGATGCCATAAATGAAGAATTAAAATCCATGAATGATAATGACGTTTGGGATCTTGTCCCATTACCTAAGAATGTGAAACCCATCGAATGTAAATGGATCTTTAAGACCAAAAGAGATTCACAAGGTAATGTGGAAAGACATAAGGCTCGTCTTGTCGCTAAAGGATTTACTCAAAAAGAAGGCATTGATTACAAAGAAACATTTTCACCGGTATCCTCTAAAAATGCTTTTAGGATCATTATGGCTTTAGTGGCACATTTTGACCTTGAGCTTCATCAAATGGATGTAAAGACAGCTTTTCTCAATGGCGACATTGAGGAAACTATCTATATGAAGAAACCAGAAATGGTGACTGATTCGGATCAAGCTAGTCAACTAGTTTGTAAACTCAAGAAATCCATTTATGGGCTTAAGCAAGCATCTCGTCAATGGTACTTAAAATTCAACCAAGTTATTCTTTCATTTGGCTTTGAAATGAATCTTGGTGAAGACTGTGTACCATAAGTTCAGTGGGAGTAGGTTTATATTTTTGGTCTTATATGTGGATGACATTTTACTTGCTAGTAATGATAAGGACCTTCGTAAGGAAACCAAGAAATTTCTCTCAAACAAATTTGAGATGAAAGATCTTGGAGAAGCTTCTTTTGTATTAGGAATCCAAATACATCGTGATCGCTCACGAGGTATGTTAGGATTATCACAAAAGAGCTATATAGAGAAGGTATTACAAAGGTTTAGCATGGAAAATTGTAAACCACATGACACCCCGGTCTCTAAGGGAGATAAGTTCAGTTTAAATCAATGTCCTAAAAATAATCTTGAATCTAAGTATATGGAAAATATCCCTTACACATCGACAGTAGGAAGCCTAATGTATGCTCAAGTCTGTACTCGCCTTGATCTTGCCTTTATTGTTGGCATCCTTGGGCGATATCAAAGCAATTCGGGAAGAGAACATTGGGTCGCAGCCAAAAGAGTGATGAGATACTTACAAAACACGAATAAGTACATGCTTACATATATAAAGTCGGATCATCTTGAGATCATTGGTTTTTCCGATTCCGACTTTACTGGATGCCAAGATAGTCGCAAATCGACATCGGGTTATGTCTTCACTTTGGCCAGTGGAGCGATATCTTGGAGAAGTGCCAAGCAAACATTAGTTACTACTTCCACCATGGAAGCCGAATTTGTTGCTTGCTATGAGGCATCCAATCAAGCTATATGGCTGCGTAAATTCATTGAAGGACTGCGGATTGTCAAAGGTGTTGAAAGACCGCTTAAGTTATATTGTGACAATCGGGCCGCGGTATTGTACTCCAATAACAACAAGAGTTCATCTAAATCTAAGCATATAGATATTAAGTTTCTTGTTGTGAGAGAGAGAGTACAAAATGAACAAATCGAAATAGAACTTATTGGTACAAACTCCATGTTAGCGGATCCATTTACTAAGGCATTATCTCCTTTAGTATTTCACGAGCATGTTGCTCATATGGGTGTAATGAAGTTTGATAATGCTTAAATCAGTGGGAGTTTATGTTGTTTCTATTTCTTGTGTTATTTTAAATTGATCTCATTTGTTAAAAGTAGGACTAGTTGGAGAATATATATATGCATTCTTCATATATATTCGTTAATATTCCATGCTACATATCTATATTTAATCTATGCCATTTAGTTGGATATATATATGTGATTAATGTGGGTTTAGTTGCGAATCAATTACAACGACTGTCCCTTTAGTCCTTATACTTATATAACTAATGGACGGGATTGTTTTCGAATGATAACAAAGTGCACATAAGGATTGCCATTTGTGTTATAAATATGATTGAAGAAATTTATTAAGTGAAGGTATATGTTATAATAATTCAAGTGGGAGATTGTAAGAACATGGATTAATATAACATATAAATACTTAATAATATAATGTTCAATATTATAATATATGGTATAAAGTATAGAACTCAACATAATATGTAGAATTCCATAATATAAGTATACCATTAAATGATGGGCATAATGGTAATGTCTTATATATCAATAGGTGTAGTCCCTAAATGAAGTGCCCCTTGGATTCCTATATAAAGGCCTATTCATCAAGCCTATGAATCTACTAGTTACATTATTCTCATTCAGTCAAAACTCTTCCTAAGTAATTGAAGATTAAAGAGATTAAGGGCACTCATCATTTAGAAGATCTACTCCTCCCTAATTTGAAGTCTATCTTCTTACTTCATCCTCTTTACTCAAGAACAAGAACAAGACTAAGAACAAACATGGAATCACAAGGTACACGCTTCCGTCTTCTTCTTCTTCTCCTTCTCTTCTTAATCTAGTTATGAGCCGGTTCATGGGTAATGGATCGTTTATGTTCCTACAAAAGTGGGTATGGAGTATTTGTTTTGAGAATGACAAGTGACTCTCATTGTACATTTTAAGTAATCAAGCAACTAAAAACCTTACTATGAGACAAACCAATAATAAAAGTAAGAACCTTACTCTGGGTCGGGGGGAGTATCATTTTGTTCACAAACCTGGCTCTATGTCACGAATAGTACCAAAATATTAAGTACGCCCACAGTCTCAAAATGAAAGTTCAAAAAAATTTAAATTTTTGTACATTAATTTTGGGATGAAGGACTGCCTTCGTCACGTCACGAATATGATTTTTTTACTATAGTTTTTTACGATAAATGTAAACTATTTTCCAGTTTTTGTAATTCTTAAGGTATTATGGTTTATAATTCATATAAACTATTCTTTTTTTATTTCATCTTAGTAATAAAAAAATTACATTATATTGTACAATTTTATTTTGAAACTCACTATTAAAACTGTATAATTTAAGTGATAAAACAATTATAGTTGATTTCTTAAATAATGAGAAATAAAACAATTGTAGTGAGTGGTTTCTTAAATAATAAGATGAGAAAAGAAAAACAATTGTAGTGAGTTTTCAAAGTGAGGAGAAAAAACAAGGAGGTTTTTACCCCAAAAAAAAATAAAAAAATAAAAAAAAAATAAGGAGGTGCGTGTGGTGAGTTTCGAACCTAGATTGTCAAGCTAAATAGAGATATACTTCTTCCACCCCATTTCAAGCTTATCTTTTGTCAAAATGGTGTTTCGTTAAAAAGCTACACCTTTTCTAAAATAACAATTAATTTTACTATTCTACCCACTCATTCTCTCTCCTATTTCACTTTTATACTCACAACACTTTTCAAATTTACTATTCTCATCCCTCATTCTCTCTTCTATTTTACTTTTACACTCACAACACTCTCGCCACTTACTTTTTTTCTTAATTTACGTAATTTCTCAAAAGGGTGAAGCATATAATAGGAGTATGTCTTTTATTATATTTAGTAGATATATATATCAATTTTTTTTTTTTGTGAAACGGGCCCCGTTCGTGTTCGTGCCAAGGTGGATCCGCCCATGAACGTAACCCTAAATCAAGAAAGACCTTCAGAATTAATACCTCCATACAAAAGAAAAAAGTCATAATTTTAAAATATTATGATTAACAAATCAATTTATTCCAAAATCACCAAATTGGAAATCTTGCTCCTCTACCGCATCCAAGATTTACTCGTGCCTTTGGCCTTGCTTGCAACTGACCTCAAAATCTGTCACGGCGGCTTCGTTTTTGAACTCATTTTGGTGACTGACGACTTGGGATTTCCAAGCGAAGTTTCTCCGTTTCTTCTTCATCTTCAACTTAATCTTAACATTTTTTTTTTTTTTTTTTTTTTTTTTTTTGATACCCAGGGTTCTCCGCCTTCGCCGGACTAATCCCTGACCACTGCACCGGCCCCACATTACGCCCATGGTGGAAATGCGCGGATGTCTACGCAGCCTGGTGGCATAGCACCCTTATACTCCAGAGCCCCCAAGGGAGCCCTCCTACAAGGCATTTACATCACTCTTACAACACCAATTGGCTGCTCCAGTTGCTCCTGCCAAGATTCGAACTCCCCACACTGAGGATACAAGCTCTCAAAGAATGCCGTTTCCTTAACCGCACGGATATGCCCGGGAGGCTCCAGCGACCTGAACCAAGGTAGGAATTAAACCACAGAAACTCCCCTTGAGGGGAATCGAACCGGTGACCTCCCCTTCGGGAGGCCACCAACATACCATTGGGCCAAGGCCACTTTGGTACTTAATCTTAACATTATTGTGACGAGGAGTTGTTTTTATTATTTCCACCTCGAACACATTTGCTACTTCTTGATTTGTGACTGAAGGGAAGCTTCTCCCTCCTCTATTTTCTTCTTCACGTACCACCTCCTTCGGATCATCGATTGTCTTTGACATGAGTATATTGACAAGGTTTGACCTACGCATTAAGAAGTCGATCGCCTGGATACTTGAAAGCGGCAATATCAATGGCAGGCTGCATGTTTTCGAAAACATCATCAACGGAGCCGTCACTAATAACATTATCCGCCATTTAATTTCTTAAAGTCCATCGTCTTTAAAATCAGTTAAAAGATAACACAAAATCCACCTCTAAAATCAATGAAAAGCGGCCGACTGCAAGAGAACAAAGAGAAAATAGGGTTGCGAGTAATTAAAGTGAAGGTAAAATGAGATGGGTAGGTAGGTTGTGAGAATTGGAAAACCCTTTATTTATTATTCACAACCTTCCAATATTTATACAAGAGAGAGAGTTATATTCTAATAAGGAAAATGAACTTCATATTCTAAATACAATACAAATATTTAGTTTTCTAAATTAAATACATGAGGATCTTGACAATGAATAATCTAAAGAAAGTCAAACAAATAACTTTAGAAAACTTTAGGAGGAGTTTCCTTAATATCCTTAATACGCCCCCGCAAGATAGACGATTCTTGGAGAAGACCAATCTTGGAAATGAGTTGATCGAAGCGTAGACGAGATAGCGGTTTTGTCAGAACATCATCAAGTTGGTCATTATCAGAAATGTGCTGCACACGGAGAGAGCCAGACTCTGAACCTGTTCACGAACAAAATGAAACGAGAGAGCCACATGTTTCATCCGAGAGTGAAAAACTCGGTTTGCGGAATAGGTTGTGGCACCAAGGTTGTCACAGTATATAACTGGCAGAGAAGTATCGAGCTCAATAAGCAGGTTACGAACCCAAGTAATCTCAGCAGCAGTGTCAGCAATGGCACGAAACTCGGCCTCAGTGGTAGAGCGGGCAAGAGCACGTTATTTACGGGAGGACCAAGTAACCGGGTTACGACCGAGGTAAACAAAGAAACCAGAAGTGGATACATAGTCATCTTTGTCACCAGCCCAATCTGCATCACAAAAGGCATGAAGAGAGGGGGGAGGGGACGTAGAGTAAATCTGGAGATCCAAGTGCATAGTGCCATGAAGGTAGCGGAGGAGCCGCTTGAGAGCAACCCAGTGAGATGATTGGGGATTTTGCATGAACTGTACAAGCTTGTTCACTGAGAAGGCAATGTCAGGGCGAGTGAAGGACAAGTATTGAAGACCACCAACAATAGCACGATAGGAAGTGGGTTCAATAGCGGGAGTAGTAGTGGATCTCACAAGGGGTGGTGATGTGATCGACCATAGGGGTGGGGAGCGGTTTACAGTCAATCATGTTGTGACGGGTGAGAAGATCATGGATGTATTTTGTTTGGGAGAGGAGGATACCATTGTTGTTGGGGACAAACTAAACACCCAAGAAATATGATAGAGGACCGAGATCCTTGAGAGAGAAAAGATTGGACAAGCTAGTGATGAATGACTGAAGGAGTGAAGGTGACGGTCCGGTAACAATGATGTCATCAACATAAACCAAAAGAAAGATAGGGGTTAGTGTTTTGTTGAGTATAAAGAGGGAGGAATCGGCTAAGGAGGGGTGAAAGCCATATGTGGTGAGGTAGGTTTTGAGTTCTTGGAACCAAGCACGAGGGGCTTGCTTGAGACCATAGATGACTTTAGAGAAATGACATACATGAGAGGGGTAAGTAGAGTCCTCAAAGCCGGGAGGTTGTGTCAAAAACACAGATTCAGAGAGTGAACCTTGAAGAAAGGCATTGTTGACATCAAGCTGGCGAAGAGGCCAGCGGTTGGTTGTGGCAAGTGAGAGAAGGAGCCTGACTGTAGCGGGTTTGACAACAGGACTGAAGGTTTCAGTGTAATCAACACCGGGTTGTTGGTAAAAGCCCTTGGCTACAAGCCGAGCCTTGTATTTATGAATTGTATTGTCAGGGTTGTACTTGATGCGAAAGATCCATTTGCACCCGACAATGTTGTGGGCTGTGGCAAGGGGAACTAAACTCCAGGTTTTATTTCGAGTGAGAGCCTGAAATTCCTCGATAATGTTGTGGGAGGGGGAACAGTGCTGCTGAGAGGAGGGGAGATCGCGCGGGTGAGGGGTGGCGATCGCGCAGAGTTTCTGGAAGAAGGGGGCGATCACGCGAATCAGAGGGGCGATCGCGCGAAGTTACACTACTAGAAACAGGGTCATTAGCGACGGACATTTACCGACGGACTAAGTCCGTCGGTAATACCGACGGAAAATTCTCATTTACCGACGGAAATTTATTTTAATTTACCGGGAATTTATTTTTTTAAAATTTCGTTTTGTCCGTCGGTAATTGGTGTAATCCGTCGGTATTTCCGTCGGTATTTCCGGCGGACATGGTCCGTCGGTATTACCGTCGGACTCCGTCCGTCGGTAACAAAGCCATATATATACGCACGAATACTCCCCATTTTTAATTACGCTTCATTTTTATTACTTCGTTCCTTCCTCAGTGTGTTCGCGAACGCCGGTAAGTCCCCTTTCTCTCTCTCAATCGCTTTCTCTCTCTCACTCTATTTCTCTCTCTCACTTTCTCTTAATTCGCCAAGAACACACCGTCGCCGCCGTATCTTTCCATCGCCGTTTGCCGTCGCCGGTCGCCGGTACGTTCTCTCTCTCTCTCTCTCGCTTTCTCTCTCTCAATCGTTCTCTCTCTCACTCGATTTCTCTCTCTCACTCACTTTCTCTCTCACTCATCAGTCATCAGAAGTCGCCGTTCCTCCTCGCCCTCGCTCGCCGTTCATCGCCGTCACTCTCAGGTTTTGATTTGGTTTTGAATTGTTACTTGTTAATTTTTCGATAAATATAAAATATTTATCGTTAGTTAGTGAATATATTCATTATCCTAAAACAAATACGATATTGTTTATTGTGTGTTTGTGTATGTGCAATTAGAAATGTAGGGTTTGAGGTATTAAAAATGTATGTTTGTGTTATTAATGTGTCTTATGTGCGAGGGGCCTACGGATTAAACAAATGTTGAAATTGCACAAGGAGTTGGTTTTTATATGAACTTGCTGTTTGTTTATAGATATTAGGGATAATGGAATGGGAAATTATTTGAATAAGAGGCTCAGGAGCTTTGGTTATCCCTTATTTGAACTAATCTTATCACTCTGATTATTGATTGGTATTTGTGTGAATTTTTAAATATTTGAATGTTTGATGCTTGATTGGTCCTCCGATTTAGGTTGTTTGCATTTTCTAACTAGTTTATCAAAAATTTGGGTTTTGGAAGTGGCTCTTCATTATACCTAATTGATAGTTAATTAGGCTTTAAATAGATTGAGGTACAACTTTATTTAAAATATAAATAAGATGAGAGCTTTTTTTCACCAGCGGCTATCAAAATTCGTCTTCTTTGATCAAGGAAGACGGAGTAAACAAGTTCATTACCGTTTGAGCAAAGGATTTTCTCGTTTAATAAGAGTTTTTCGGTTTCACTCCTCTTTCTCTCTAAGGATCTCAAACATCACTTGAGATCCTTAGAGAGGAAGACAATGACTAAATTCTTATTAAACGAAAATCCTTTTCTCAAACGGCAATGAACTTGTTTGCTCTGTCTTTCTTGGTCTAAGATGAGATTGGGTTTTGATAGTTGTGGATGAAAACGACTCTTATCTTGTTTATAAATGTTAATTTAATTCATCATTGTAAAATTTCAAATTTTACAATAAAGAATTAATATTTCAAATTATTCACAATATTAATAATTTAAAAAATATGATAGATGTGTGTGTTAATTCATTATTGTAAAATTATGCATTTTACGGTAATGAATAAAAATTAATGCTACGACGTGACGTTGTGACGGTTGAAACACAAAAGCTTAGAAACCCGTTTAAGAATCTTTAACTTATCATGTTGAGGACAACATGTAGTCATCGATTCTTAAATTGTCCGTGTGGACAGTCTTGAAATGCACGATTATATGATTTGTAAATATCATCATTGTCTATTAAAATTGCTTGAATAGTCGATAGTTGAGATATTTCGGTTGCATTAATCCTATTGTTCTCTGAGTGTATACTAGACATATATGGTTGATTACACACTGTCGATTCTAATCGATAGTGTTTGATTGACCTAGTCTACGTCGTGCACTTGGAGACCATGGGGTTATCTTTGCCGAAATTTCTTGATTTTCGATTATAAAGCAAGTAGACAAGGTGATATTTGCAATTCATACGTGTATTTCGGGATGGGATAAGCCAACCCAATTCTAAACCTAATGGACACGAATTGTCCTTTCATCATAGGGAATGATATACTTTACAACAAAGAATTAAATATTAATATTCAAAATATTAATAATTAAAAAATGTGATAGATGTGTGCGATAGAAGCCAACCCCAATTCTAAACCTAAAGAAACATGTCTTGTTGCTTTTAAAGACTGTAATCCAAATTTAGGGAATTGTAATGCGTTAATTACATCTAAACCTGTTAATACATTATGAAATGCGGGAGTTAATTATGTCCGGAGAAGATCGTAGTTGGATGGATAATCGTAGTAATCCCGGTAGAAGGGGTGTCGAGACCTCAATTCTTAGAGGGTTTAGAACATTTCGTGGAGTTTGCTAGAGCGCATCCCCAGTGCATGCGTGGTGATAAGATTAGGTGTCCTTGTAAAAAGTGTAAGAATAGAAAATATCTGAGTGTTGGATGGGTAAAGAAACATGTTTTAGAGCGTGTGGTTTGTTGATGGTTACAAGGTATGGGTAGCGCACGGGGAGCGTTATGTGGTTGAAACAAGTGTTCGCAATCATCCTCCGTATCAAGTGGTCCGCCAAGGGAACCCGAACATTTGATTGATGAAGAGGAGCCGTCTGTCGGTTTGGATGATATGGTTAGAAATGCGGCTGGCCCAGAGTTTGATTGGAACCCTAATCCAACAGAGGCACCAAATCCCGTTGCAAAGAAGTTTATGGATTTAATGGACTCTGCAAATGAGAAAATTCATCTGGTGCAAAGGCTACAAGTGTTAGAGCAAGTGACTCGAGCTTCTAACTATCAAGTCTCGATACAAATATGAGCCAAAGATACTTACGATCGTATAATGCCATGGGGACAACAGATGCTACCCGAAGAAAATAATATGGTTCACAATTTTTATGAGACAAAAAGTTGGTGGGGCAGATCGGTCTTGGGTATGTTAAAATTGATGCTTGCAAGAATCAGTGCATGCTTTTTTATAAAGAAAATGAGGGCCTCGATACATGTTCAATATGTGGACTTAGTAGGTATAAGCCACAACGCCGTGGTAGTGCCAAGCACAAGAAAAACGTGCCTCGGCGCAGCTTACGTTATATGCCGCTAATTCCTGTGTTGCAACGAATTTACGCATTGAAAGAAAGCTCGAAGCCATGCGTTGGCACAAAGAGTGTCCTCGTGAAGAGGGTGTGATGACTCATCCTTCTGACGGTGAAGCATGGAAACATTTTGATGCCACTTACCCTGATTTTGCTGCGGATCCTAGAAACATAAGGCTGGGGATATGTACAGATGGGTTTTCTCCATTTGGACCAGGGGCAAAATCTTATTCATGTTGGCCTGTTATAGTCACAGTGTATAATCTTCCCCCGTGGTTATGTATGATTGATCCTTATATGTATTTGAGTTTGTTCATTCCCGGGCCTTCGAATCCAGGCAAAAACATTGATGTGTATCTTCGACCTCTGATGGATAAACTCAAACAGCTGTGGAATGATGGTGTCCAGACATGGGATGCTTTCAAGTTGCAAAATTTTAACATGAGGGTTGCAGTGATGTGGACAATTAATGACTTTTCTGCTTATGGTATGATGTCGGGATGGAGCACACATGGGAGATTGGCCTGTCCGTATTGTATGGAAAATACAGATGCATTCACACTTCAGCATTACAAGAAGCAGTGTTGGTTTGATTGCCACAGACGGTTTCTTCCTAGTGACCATCCATTTCATAAACAGAGGAATGCTTTCACCAAAAATAGAGTTGAGCATCGGGGCCCCCCTCCTCGTCTGAGTGGGGATGATATTTTTGAGCAGGTGTCTGAGGTGTCTGATGTCGGGTGGGGAAAAATGTTTTCAAAGGATAGACCAGACGGATTTGGTAAAGACCATAACTGGATTAAAAAGAGTATATTTTGGGAGTTACCTTATTGGAAGACGAACTTGATAAGACATAACCTTGATGCCATGCATATTGAAAAAAATGTGTTTGACAATATTTTCAATACAGTGATGGGTTTTAAGGCCTCAACGAAGGACACGGACAAGGGTCGGCTAGACCTTGAAGCGATTTGCAATCGTAAAGAGCTCAACATTACTAAAGTTAATGGAAAAGATTTCAAACCAAATTTGCTCCCCTTTGTTACGTCGGGAGAGGATAAGCAACGTGTTCTCAAGTGGTTGAAAGATTTGAAACTTCCTGATGGGTATGCATCTAATATTGACAACTGTGTGAATGTGGAAGAAGGGACGGTATATGGGTTGAAAAGTCATGATTGTCACGTATTATTGGATAGGTTGCTACCCATTGCATTTAGAGACATTCTCCCTAATGAAATATGGGTTGCCACTAATGCAATTGAGTGAATTCTTCAGAGCATTGACTTCCAAAGACTCTTCGTGTTGAGGATATGAAAAGACTCGAAGAGAGCATTGTGGTGACAATATGCAAGCTTGAAAAGATATTTCCGCCATCTTTCTTTGATTCAATGGAGCATTTACCAATTCACCTAGCTTATGAAGCTAGAGTTGGAGGACCTGCTCAAGATAGATGGATGTATCCATTTGAACGATTTTTGGGGAGTTTGAAAAAGAAAATGAGCAATAGAGCAAAAGTTGAGGCATCTATGTCTCGAATCGGTGATTGTCGACGAAATTGTGTCGTTTGTTTCAACATATTTTCACCTGCATCGAGACAAGGTTCAATAAAGTGGGACGCAATTATGATGGGGGAGTCACTGATCCTGATGGAAAAATTTCAGTTTTTTCTTCTCCTGGTCGATTCCTTGGCAATAGAAAGTGCACGCGCATGCTAAGCAGAAAAGAATTAGAAGCGGCTAAACTATATATTCTCCTTAACTGTGCTGAGGTCGAAAACTACTTGAAGTAAGCATTCTTCATTTGTTATTAAGTAATGTTAATCCTAATAACTTTAATACGAACTAAGCAACTTTATGTTCTCCTTGAATGCAGTATGTTCGAAGAACAGGCTGGAGACATTGCGCCTGAATTGATTTCAATAAGGACAGACAACGAATTTCCCTCCTGGTTTAATAATTATGTAAATGCCAATTCATTAATTCAATGTTTTTAATAGAATTTGAAGTATGAGTTTTTTTACTATCTATGTGTTTTTATTTAGATTTTGAACAACCTTGGAGTTGCAAAAGCTGCGAGATTACAAGCATTAGCACACGGTCCGTCCTTAAGAGTGAATGTATATAAGGGATATTTTGTCAATGGCTACGTATTCCACACCGAAGAATATGGCCAAACGAAATCAACTTGGAATAGCGGGGTCAATCTCAAGGGAAATCTCGATTATTATGGCGTATTGAAAGAAGTTATTGAATTGGAGTACTTGCTTGGAAATTCTGTAGTTCTTTTCAATTGTGAGTGGCGGGACGTTGAGCGAGGCATTACAAAACATGGCACTTTTGATCTCGTTAACTTAAAGCATTCTTCTAGGTATAATGGTGATGATGTGTTCATTCTTGCATCTCAAGCACAACAGGTGTATATGACCCCCTACCCCCGTCGACGAAGAGAGTCTAGCGGATGGTGGGCCGTATGGAAAACCAAAGCAAGAAGCACTTTTGATATACCATTGCGTGCAAAAACGTCTACTTCAAATATTGATTCATCATTAAATGATTTTTATCAGGAAGAGGAAATGCCTATACCTCCGATTATTTCCTTGAATGATAATGTCGAGGATGAAGCAATAATGGCCGAAAACACCCGTCCACTAGGGGAGGAAGTCACTTTCAATGAAATCGATGATGACAATGTGGAGGATGAGGAAGGAGAAGGGTATATATCTGGGTCCGATGATGAAGATGGGGAAGAAGACGACGACGAGGAAACTAGTGAAGAAGAAATTGAATTTTGTAGTGATAGTGATCAAGATTGTAGTGAATGAATCAGTTTAGTTTTAATTCAGATAATGTTTTGTATATAATGTTTACATTTTATATCACTTATCACTGTAATATTATATCTATCTCATGATTTTCAATTTTACTTGGTTACTCTTTACATGCTATGTAATATTACATCTATCTCATGATTTGGACAATAAATGATTCTTACTATTTAAATGCAAACTGCAAACATCTTACTCCATAATTTACTTGGACATGTAGTCATTAATTTGAATGTCATCGTGTGAAAAGGTTGTTGGAAAAAAATAAATAAATAAGTAAATAATAATAATAATAATAATAATAATAATAATAATAATAATAATAATAATAATAATAATAATAATAATAATAATAATAATAAATAATAATAATAATAATGGACATAAATATAATAATAAAAAATAAAAAATAAAATAAAAAATAAAAATAAAAATATACATATATGTATATATATAAATATCATTATTGTCTATTAAAATTGCTTGAATAGTTGATAGTTGAAATATTTCGGTTGCATTAATCCTATTGTTCTCTGAGTGTATACTAGACATATATGGTTGATTACACACTGTCGATTCTAATCGATAGTGTTTGATTGACCTAGTCTACGTCGTGCACTTGGAGACCATGGGGTTATGCTGCCAAAATTTCTTGATTTTCGATTATAAAGCAAGTAGACAAAGTGATATTTGCAATTCATACGTGTATTTCGGGATGGGATAGAAGCCAACCCCACTACTATCACGTACAACCACTACCATGGGGTTATGCTGGAGTGGAAAATCTCAAGTTTTTTGCACAAGCATTAGGCCCAAAGATTGAAACTTTGATTAATTATTATAATAGTAAATCTACGTGTATTTCGGGATGGGATAGAAGCCAACCCCACTACTATCACGTACAACCACTCCAGCTCATTATAAATATAAACCCTCTCTCTCTCTACCCCTCTCTATTTTGTTAATTTTGTGGTGGTGGTGGTAGTGGTGGTATACGTAGTAGCATTAGTAATAGTAGTGGTAGTAGTGGTGGTAGTAGCGGTAGTAGTGGTAATAGTGGTGGTGGTAGTACGTAGTGGTGGTGGTAGTAGTAGTGATGGTGGTAGTGGGACTCTTTTCACATAGTGTATATTGGCTGCAAACATCTTACTCCATAATTTTCTTGGACATGTAGTCATTATTTTGAATGCTTCCTACTATTTAAATTTTGTTCTACTTGATAATATTTTCTGTCTACATATATAATATACTAGTTTAGATATGTCGGGTCGAGGTGGCAATCGTTCAAAGAGAGGGAAGGTTGCGGGTTTTGTCCATCGTCTTGTTTCACCAAGGACGGGAGGGAGGGGATCTACTTCTGATTCTGGACGTAGTGAACCATCCGGGCGAGTTAATTTGGACGCAATTATTAATGAGGAAGGAAAAATGGAAATATCTATCTCTCCCAGTGGCCAGTAAGTATTATTTAATTGTAAATGTCATATATATAATGTTTACATTTTATTATTGTCTTTTTATTTGTATATATATATATTGATATATTGTTTTTTAATTAATATCTTAATAGGTTTATACATGCATGGTGGTGGTAGAGGTAGCAGCAGCGGCAACGCTCGTGGTTGTTAAACATGATTTTTCATTGACATGTAATTAAACAAACAAACAAACATATGTAGTTTCTCTTTCCCTTTCCCCTTTTCCTGGCTTTTCCCGTAGTTTCCCCCTTCCCTTTTCCCCTTTCCCCTTTCCCTTTCCCCCTTTTCCCTTTCCCCTTTCCCTTTCCCCGGCCGTTTCCCCTTTCCCCTTTCCCCTTTCCCCGGCCATTTCCCCTTCCCCTGTCGCTTGATTTGGACAAACATATGTATTTTATTTGATGTACAAGCGAAACAGGTTGTTTGTGTGTGTTTGTAATTGTATTTGTTTAAAACAGGTTGTTTGAACAGGTTTACAGCCTTTTACAGGTGGTTTAATAATAAAACAGAATTTTTAAAAAAAAATCTGGCCAGATTACCGACGGAAATTTCCGTCGGTAAATTAATAAAAAAAATAAATAATACTAATTTCCGGCGAAAATATCCGTCGGAAAATAATTAAAATTAAAAAAATAAAACTCATTACCGACGGACATATCCGACGGTAAATTTTTTCGTTTCCGACGGTTATAACCGTCGGTAATGGGTTTTATTTATTTATTTTTTTTAATATTTACCGACGGATATTTCCATAGGTAACCTCCGGCAATTGCTCCGGTTAACCGGCCGGCGTTACTCATTTTCGACGGACGGTTCCCGGCAGAATTTCAGATTTTCCGGCGGACAATCCGCCGGTATTTCCGGCGGACAATCCGCCGGTATTTCCGGCGGAATTAGTCCGTCGGTATTACCAACCAATTATTTTCGACGGAACCCGACGGACGAATTCCGTCGGTAATATCCATTTACCGACGGAAATGTGGAATTACCGACGGAAATTTCGTCGGTAAAAGGCCTGTTTCTAGTAGTGTTACTGGAATGAGGGGGCGATGGCGCGGTTCTGGGGGGCGATCGCGCGGGTCAGTTGTTTGGGCGTGGGTTGGTTCAGGTTGGATAGAGGGTGTTGGCTGGGTAGGGGAGGGAGGTTGTGAAGGGGGTGGGTAGGGGGAGGGGTGGGGGGATTTGGTGGTGGTTGAACGGAAGGTGTAGTGTTTAGGACGGGGAGGAATAGAGTATGCCAATCTGAGGGAGGGGGAGCGGAAGCAATGGGGGGAATGGAGGTCAGGGAGTTGTAGGGAAAAGTGGTTTCAACAAAACAGAGATGGCGGGAGGTGTAGACGCGGTGGGAGGTGGGGACAAGGCAGTAATATGCACTTTGTGTGGGTGAGTAACCAACAAAGATACATGTGTTGGATTTGAGGGCTAGCTTGTGGGGGGTATATAGGTGAAGCCAAGGATAGCAGAGGCAACCAAAACTACGTAATTTGGTGTAGTTTGGTGGGGAATGGAATAGGCAAAGGTAGGAGGAATCATTATTGAGGGTGAGGGTAGATAATCTGTTTATGAGGCAGGTGGCATTAGTGATAGCATAGGGCCAAAAGGTAAGGGGTAGGTTGGCATGGGAGAGGAGGGTGAGACTCGTTTCTACAATGTGACGGTGACGACGTTTGGCATACCCATTATGTTCAGGAGTGTGAGGTGGGGTGGTAAGATGGGTGATGCCGTTTTGAGCTAGAGTGGGTGTGAGTTTGAGGTATTCACCCCCGTTGTCAGAGTAGACTTGAATAATAGGACTTTGAAGTATTTTTCGACGAGGGTTTTAAAGCGAATAAAGGTGTTGTAAGTGTCGGATTTGTGTTTTAGGGGGTAGAACCAAATGTATTTGGTGTAGTGATCAACAAAGATGACATAGTATTTGAATTTGTCAAGAGAATAGACGGGAGAGGTCCATACATTCGAGAAGATGAGATCAAGGGGAGCATCTGAGATAAGAGAAGAAGATGCAAAAGGTAGCTTGTGGCTTTTATGGATAAAACAAGAATTACATGGAGGTAGACTAGAGGAAATAGATAAACTAAACTTGCTACGTAATAAACTAAGAATAGGGGAAGCGGGATGTCCTAATCTATGATGCCACAGTTGTGAAGAAAGGGAGCTTGAGTGAGCTTGAATGGGCGGAGGGTGCCATATGTAGACACCGTCCTCAAGGTTTCCATGTATAAGAGTTTGACTCGTGGCTTGATCCTTAATAAGATAGGAAGAGGGTGAGAATTCAATGATAGCATTATTGTCACGACAGAATTGAGACACAGATAGAATATTACGAGTAATAAGAGGAACATGTAGGACACTATTGAATTGAAGAAGAGAAGAGGGCGTGGAGAGAGAGAAAGAACCTATGTGAGATATAGGAAGGGAAGAGCCGTCTCCGATAATGACGTCGTCACTGCCATTGTAGGGTTTGTGTAAGGCAAGGTTGGAAAGGTTATTTGTGATGTGATTGGTTGCACCACTATCGATGAGCCAAGAAGGAGGGGAAGATGGGTTGTGATAGGCGGAGGTGTGGGCTTGGGGGTTAGGTTGTGGGTTTCGGTTTTGGGGATGAAGGGGGGGAAGTTTACGGTGGGGTGGTCGCGCTTAAATTGGTGACATTGGGAGAGGACATGGTCAATATTACGACAATATTGGCACTTACCTTTAAGGGGGAGGGGTGAGGGGTTCGAGCTAGAGGATGGGGAGGGATTGGTGGTGCGGTAGGAGTTACGGTTGGGTGATGGACGAGTTTGGGTGGTGAAGGCTGTGGTGGGGAGAGGGGTGGTGGTGGTCGGTTTGGCCGGTTCATCGTCAATTTCAGCGACGGGATTGAGGGTACGACAATAAGATAGGTTGACCAAGAAGAGGGGTTGGTCAGGTTGGGCAGCGTTTGGAATGGTGGAGGAAGCTCCGGCCATTGCAAGGGTGGGGGGGGGGCTGCCGAAATTGAGGGGGTTTTAGGGGGAGGGGGGTTTGAATATTAATACTCTGATACCATGTGAGAATTGAAAAATCCTTGATTTATTATTCACAACCTTCCAATATTTATACAAGAGAGAGAGAGAGAGAGAGAGAGAGAGAGAGAGAGAGAGAGAGAGAGAGAGAGAGAGAGAGAGAGAGAGAGAGAGAGAGAGAGAGAGAGAGAGAGAGTCATATTCTAATAATCACAAAATCTGGGGAGAAACGCGTTTCTCCGTCGCGTATGGAGAAACGGGGCTTGGTTTGTCGCGCGACATACTTAGCCACAACAACTGGATATCACTTCCTCAGTTTCTGGATATCCAGAACATTGCATATGGATATCCAGAAGCTTTGAAAAGGATATCCAGAAACCAAAATATTTTTTCTGGATATCCTTTCCAAAGCTTCTGGATATCCATATTCAATGTTACGATATCCAGAAAGCTTTGAAAGGATATCCAGAAAAAATATTTTGGTTTCTGGATATCCTTTTCAAAGCTTCTGGATATCCATATGCAATGTTCTGGATATCCAGAAGCTTTGAATAGGATATTCAGAAACTGGCTATGTATGTCGCGCGACAAAGCAAGCCCCGTTTCTCCATAAGGGACGAAGAAACGCGTTTCTCAGCAGACCTACTTTATTCTAATACGGAAAATGAACTTCCTATTCTAAATACAATACAAATATTTAGTTTTCTAAACTAAATACATGAAGATCTTGACAAGGAATAATCTAAAGAAAGTCAAACAAATAACTTTATAAAACTTTAGGAGAAGTTTCCATAATATCCTTTATAGGTAATAAATAAACCTAGTAAACCGACTTTGGAAGTTTCCTAAATGTATTAGGACTATTATTCTTAAATATAACAATTTCACCAAAAAATAAATAATTTAATAAATGATAATATTACACTAATTTGTCAAAAGTAATTTTTAGCAAGTTTAAGCCAATACTCTTTATCTTGAAGAAAAGATAGTCCCACTTATTTAATTCACTTTTTATGTGATATGTAGTTCATATTGACAATTTAGTCAACTTTGTTATTTTGATAAAAACTCTAAATTCTTACCGAAAGAACTTCACAGCCGACCATTATTAACCGTACAAAAATTTGGTGACTGTAAAAACAGAAACTAGGAAAGTAAAGTTTTTATAATTTTATATTTAATGAGATTTACTTATTATTTCTTTCCATCATTCTTTTTTTCTTTGTTTTTTTGCTTTATTTTTCATACTCTCACAGTACCTCATGTACTATTTTTATTTATTTTATTACTTTTTCGTAATTATTTGTCCAAAATTTTGGTTCATACTCATGTGATAAAAGAGGGAGCATAATTTGGCCATTATGCAGCATCCGATTCAACATTAAGGAGCTTACGATTTATTTTATTACTTTTTCATAATTATCTCTTTTTTTTTTTTTTTTTTTTTGAGAAGCGACTTTGAGATCAAACTTCAAATGCAATTTACTAATTTTTGCATTATTTGTATCATATAATAGAATTATCCCAAAATTATTTTCTTATTTACGATACACTTATTTTGGACTTATAAAAAAGAAAAACATGACAGAGATTGAGGGAGTAAATGCCAAATTCTTCAGAAACAGTTTACACAAAGTTGTCAAATAACACCTTATATAATAAATGTGAAAATAAAAAAGAACCACGTATCAAGACATGTCCAAATAGAATCGAGAATCGACAAAATCGGCGGTTAGAACCGGAATCGGGAACCGGCGAGAACCGAGAATCGCGGGAACCGGGAACCGAATGTAACCGAGAACCAGATTGAAACGGTTCGAATACGAATCCATCATATTGGGAACCGAGAAACCGGCGAAACCGGGAACCGGCGGTTTCGGAATCGGGAACCGGAACTCAATGTAAGTTAAATGTAATATTTAGCATTTATTTAGTATTTATACTTGTAGTGTAGTGTTGTTTTATTTAAATTCTAAAAATATTGTTAGAATTTTTATTCTATCTTTAATAATATACTAACCAAATTTTGTTCACTTCTCATTCTTTCCAAAAACATACTCCCCAAGTGAAAAAAAAAAAACCAGATTAGTTAGCGTCTTTACTGTCTTAAGAGGTTTGGATTTAAAAAAAAAAAAAAAAGTTAGATGGTGATGGAACCGGTGGAACCGTTGGAACCGGAACCAGCGGATAGAACCGGGAACCGGGAACCAAGAACCGAATTAATATAGTTCAAATACGGTTCCGGCTATTTGGGAATCGGGAACCGGCGGTTCCGAAACCGGAAACTAAAACCGAAACCGTTTGGACATATCAAAGTTCTTGAACATAGAAATTATTATGTAAAATCATGTACTACTAACCATTAAAACCTAATCCATACTAAGAATTAAGTGATTACGAACGGAATTTTGAATATGTATAAAAAGAATTTGTTAGGAACAAAATCCATCCAATATATGGATTGCAACCGTAGACCGTAGACAACATACCAAACCCTAAATCAAGAAAGACCTTAATATATTTGATAGAAACTAGTAAAGTATTCAGAATCACAATTTAACTTCTGATGCTCAAAATCACAACATACCACACAATTTATTCAACCAACTCCACTCATTCTCTCTCTTCATTTCCTACCACACATTTTCATTATCTTAATAATATTTCTTAATTATCGTGCCCGAAAAAATAGTCCACAATGACGAGGGACGGAGGGAGTACTTTCCTAAAATGGAAAGGAATCTTTACTATTTCCTTCACTCATTCTCTCTCCTACATTATTTTAATACTCACATCACCATTATAATTTACTATTCTCTCCACTCATTCTCTCTCCTATTTTATTTTCACACTCACAACACTTTCAATATAATAATTCCTCCTTAATTCCCGTGCAAAACCCAAAAGTCTATAAATTTCTGGGGCGGAGGGAGTATATACAGAAAAACAGAAAAGTAATAGTATTTTTCCCTATGTTTTCTTCGTTTGGCAAAAGTAATAACTTATGTGTATTACTTTTCAAATGTAATACATATACTCCCTCCGTCCCACAATAATATGTAAACTTTCTATTTTGGGCGTCCCACAATAATATCTAACTTTCCCTAAATGGAAAGGAATCTTTACTATTCCCTCCACTCATTCTCTCTCCTACATTATTTTAATACTCACATCACCATTATAATTTACTATTCTCTCCACTCATTCTCTCTCCTATTTTATTTTCACACTCACAACACTTTCAATATAATATTTCCTCCTTAATCCCCGTGCAAAACCCAAAAGTCCATAAATCTATGGGACGGAGGGAGTAGTTTGTATTACATTTGAAAAAATGGGTAAAAATAATACATATATACAGAAAAGTAATAGTGTTTTCCCTATGTTTTCTTCGTTTGGCAAAAGTAATACTTATTATAACTAAAATAAGTTATTACATTTCAAATGTAATACATATAGTTTGTATTACATTTGAAAAAATGGGTAAAAATAATGCATATATACAGAAAAGTAATAGTGTTTTTTCCTATGTTTTCTTCGTTTGGCAAAAGTAATACTTATTATAACTAAAATAAGTTATTACATTTCAAATGTAATACATATAGTTTGTATTACATTTGAAAAAATGGGTAAAAACGAGCTTTTGTTTTTTTAACACAGGTATTACGTTTACTTAATAACAATGTTACTTTATATGTATACAGTCATTACATTAAGAGATGGTAACTATTACTTTTTCTAAACATAATACATGTTTTAAAAGACAACGTAATACCTGTTTTAAATGGGTCGATCCGTCTCATGCATGAGACGGATCCCCTTGTTCTCACAGGAGACTAACTCCCAAAGGAATTGGTGACTCTGTAAAAACAGAAACTAGGAAAGTAAATTTTTTATAATTTTATATTTAATGAGATTTACTTACTATTTTTTCCACCCATTCTTTCTGCTCTCTTCTATTTTAGTTTTCATACTCACAGTAACTCATGTACTATCTCTATTTATTTTATTACTTTTTCGTAATTAATTGTCCAAAATTTTGGTTCACACTCACATGAGTCAGAGAGATATTGTTTGGCCATTATGCAGCATCCGATTCAACATTATGGAGCTTAAGATTTTATATGTGACATTACAAAGGCTTATGGGTCTGAAAGTGGTCGACTTGGGTAAGACTATCTTATTTACGATACACTTATTTTGGACTTATAAAAAAGAAAAACATGACAGATTGAGGGAGTAAATGCCAAATTCTTCAGAAACACTTTACACAAAGTTGGGAGAGGGAACCATTTGGTAGAGTCTTTTCCTGACAATTGCCAAAAACGAAAATTTGAATATGTATAAAAAGAATTTGTTAGGAACACAATCCATCCAATATACGGTTTGCAACCGTAGACCGTAGACAAAATACGAAACCCTAAATCAAGAAAGACCTTAATATATTTGATAGAAACTAGTAAAGTATTCAGAATCATAATTTAACTTCTGATGATGCTCAAAATCACCGAATTGGAAATCTTGCTCCTCTACCGCATCCAAGATTTACTCGTACCTTTCGCCTTGCATGTTTCGCTTGCAATCGACCCCACTCGAATTTCCTTTTCAAGACCTCAAAATTTGTCATTGTTGCGGCTTCAACTTTGAACTCATTTTCCTTGATTCTTACTTCTTCATTGGTGACCGACGACTTCGGATTTCCAAGCGAAGTTTCTCCTTCCTTATTTTTCTTCTTGATCTTCAACTTAATCTTAAGATTATTGAGATGAGGAGTTGTTTTTATTATTTCCACCTCGAACTCATGATTTGCTACTTCTTGATTCGTGATTGACGACTTCGGGTTTCCAAGGGGAGCTTCTCCCTCCTCTATTTTCTTCTTCAACTTAATCTTAAAGATTTTGCGTTGAGGAGTTGTTTTTATTGCTTCTTCTTGTACCACCTTCTTCGGATCATCGACTGTCTTTGCCATGAGTTTATTGACAAGGTTTGATCTACGCAGTAATAACTCGTCCGGATACTTGAAAGCAACTATATCAATGGCAGACTGCAATACATTGAAAATATCATCCGATGAGCCGTCACTAAAAACATTATCGGCCAGTTTCTTAAACTCCATCATCTAAAAAAAAAATCAGTAAAATATATATGATTGAAAATCGCCTTTAAAATCAATGAAAAATTTATGTGCTGGAGAGAAGGAGAAGAAACTAGGGTTCTGAGTGATTAAGGTTAAGGTAAAATGTAATGGATAAGGTTAAATAAACCTAGTAAACCGAATTTAAATGTTTCTCGTAGATTCCTAAATGAACATTCTTACTGGTGTGGACTTTTCTAATTATAATGTTTGAATTCTAGAAGGATTCTGATTTTTGACATTTAAAGAACTTGTTTTTTTTTTTTTTTTTTTTATAAATTCGTTACACTATTACTCCTACATAAAATTACATTAGTTTGTCAAACGTGATTTTTACCATGTTTAAATTGTTTTTTTTTTTTTGAACAACATATCCCGTATCAAGAGTATTATTATATATTCCAAGTTACAACATATAAATTGATAACCGATATTCTTTCAAAAAAATAATACTCCCTCCGTTCCATAATGTTTGTCCCATTTGACTTTTTTGTTGAACTTTGACCACAAATTTATGAGAGATTAATCATGTTCATGAAATTCTAAAAGTTGTTGTTGATAATATTATTAATGGTTAATCAATAGGAATTTTTAGAATTTCAAGAACATAATTAAATTGTCATATATTTGTGGTCAAAGTTCAACAAAAAAGTCAAATGAGACAAATATTTTGGGACGGAGAAAGTAAAAAACATTGATAACCTATACTTGACTTATATAATTATACGTAGTTGTAATTAGCAGAAGTGTAGCTTTAGCTTTAATTAATACTTCGTACCTCATTTAATAATTTTACTTTTTCGTAATGGTGTGCAAGAAAACCGAAAATCGAATAGAAATTGACAAAAATCGAATCTAAAAATCGAAACCCAATTTTAAATTGTACACTAATCGAATCTAAAAATCGATTAGTGTACAATTTTAAATTATAGCAAAACCAATCTTACGGTTTCGGTACGATTTTAAACTTCAAAACCGATCACTATACCAAATCAAACCGAATTTAGAAAATGATGTTATATTTATATGAGTACCTTATATATCGGGTTAATTGTTAATTTAATATATGTAATATTGATATGTACAAATATTATTATATATTTGATGTTGTCAAAAACGTTCGAATCAGACCAAATTCAGCGGCAGGTTGTATCATGTATTATTGAATAGCCTGAAAAAAAAAAGAACAAACATGTAAACTAAATCGGGGCTTCACCGGCGAAATCACTCTGGCGTGAGAGTAAGTATTTGTGTTTATAGAGAGAAACCAATTGACAATTAGTTTAGAGTCAAAAGATGTTTACACATCTTTGTTGAATAGGAATTCGTGTGTGAGGAGGTTACAATCTTAGGAGGATTATAACTACCCACAATCCTTATTTGAGTAGGATTAGGTGATATTATTCTGCATGTGCGCTTCAGAGGTATGCTACTCGGCATATGACGCTTGATTGGCCTGAGTTGATGCCGAGGAAGAGAGAGGTAAAGATATGGAAGCTCATTTCCTCACTTTGTTGATAACTGAGGAGGAGCTCCTCGTCTTCAAATGAGGTCTAGGCCGGCCTTGCTGGGGCCTTGTTCGACATATGAATAGATGCCTGGTCGACATGTATATTTTGTTGTGCCTTAGTAATTATTTTCTCTGCTATATCTAGGTCGACTTAGTGGGAATAATGAGGAAGCATGACGGCAAAGGTAGGGAAGGCCCACTCCATTTGTCGTAATTGATACTTGTATGGATTATATTTTGAGGCCCAATACATTGGGCTTTGCTCGGCCCTTGACGGCCCTGATCAACGTTCGTACTTGGGTTTATACCGTTCAGTGGCCCCCCGACTTCTTAGCTCGGCTATGCCGAGAAGGAAGTGGTGCTCTATCTCGACTTAAACGGATACGAACAGGTTTTGTACGAAACATGAGGCATTTCATTATCCGTCGGTTAATTCGAAAATGATGTGCGCGGATATCGAGGTCTGACATTCGTCATGGGAACCCTCTAGAACATTTATGGTGAGGGAGGAGACGGCGCCTTTACCTGGTTTTTTGACCCATACCCGTTTAGATCTGGGTATATAAAAAAATCCATTCATTTTCTACTCTTTTATCACCCTTTGCATTTGAGAGAGGATTATAGAGCTTCAAACCGCAAACCTGTATTCTTGATTTCTTGGTTAATTCCGTTCGTTTGTGCTAGATTTGTTCGTGTTTTCTTCATCAAGCTTTCGAATTAAGGTATAATTTCTTCATCCCTGTTCTATTTTCTGCCTTTTTACTTCAATTTCTAGGTTTTTGTACTCCTGTTCTTGGCGTGTTCTTGAACCGCCATTGTTATTCTTGGTTGAAGCTTTTTATTGAACAATCTTGTGTCTTCCTCGTATTCAGAAATTGCAAGAACGTGGAGATGTAATCCCAACGCCTTGTATTGTTACCACAACCAAAACCTTAGGATTTATCAAAGAATTGTTGGGTCGTGGATGATGTTAAGTTTGAACGAGATAGGGGAGATTCTGACGAGGTAACAGTCTCATAGAACCGATGTACACTAAGTCGGTTTAGGATTGATAGATTAAATGTTGAATCCCCAAACGTTGTGTTGTTCCACGGTTGTACTGAGATTCTTGACCATATCAACCTCTACTACTTGAAATCTAACCATTTGGAGCGACTTCCGTTGTTGGGTAAGGATCCCTCCTCAGTTTTAATTGCTAGGGTGAGGAGGGATGCCTCCACGTCCTCATCTTTAAGTCTGCTTGATCATATTTTGACCCTTTGTTCTTTTATTTGTGCAGCCATGACGGGAAGAGGAAGTGCTGCTGCTCGTCCTACTGGTCCATCGACTTTGAGGAGGATTGTAGATGCATTTACCGAGGGATCTCAATATGGAGATCGAGGTAGAGGCCGGGGTAGATCTAGTCGAGGTAGGATTTATACCCCTAGGCCCAAACCCATTCGAGTCGGGGAGCCCATGATAGAGGAACTCCATTCTAGGTATGGGGTATCGAGGGAGGAATACCGACTTAGTTACCTCCCCGGTGTCCCATTCAAGAACGAGAAAGCCTTGACTGACTTTTACTATAGTCTGAACTACTCCTCAAGCCGAGGAGACTCTGAAAAATGCCGGCCAAGCTGAGGCCGAGGGAGGAACGGGGGAAGGACCCAGCTCAAAAGGACAAAGAACTGAAGCCGAGGTGGCTGGCTCCTCCAAGAGGGTGGTAACTGCTCCCTCCTCTACTGTACTTTCTGCTCGGCATATACAAACATATGCTGAAGCCGAGCAGTAGGCACGGGGAGACACCAATTTTCAAGGGGATGGACCTCCTTGCTCGTAAAGGTACCCAACAAAGGGTTGGCTGAGCCGTAATCTGCAGGTCCATGGACGATGATCTTCTTGATCGTCTCCTTGAGACTAAGCCTAGCATGGAATCACTGGCCAGCAGAAAAGGCCTTCTTCTGAGTGAGATAAGCTTCCTCGGTTATTTCACTTTTTCCTTCCTCATTTTCGTATTACTTGTATCTTTTTGCTGATGATTTTTTTATCTGTGTAGCTTGCCACTATCACGGCTTATGAAGCCATCAAAAGCAAGGTTGTTGACGATCTGGTGCTATAGCTCAACAGACAGATCGAAAAGAATAAGGCCGATGTGGCCAAAGCCGTGGGGATGCTGAAGTCCTTGAGGGCTGAAGTGGATGAACAGAAGGTGGCCAGGACCAAGGCTGAGGAAGCTGAGAAGATCCCCAAGGAAGCCCAAGCTAAAGCCGAAGAGGCTCATAAGGCCGGGCAGGCAAGAATAAATGAGCTCCAAGCCGAGTTGGGGAGAAGAGCCGAGGAAGCAAATGCTCGGTACAAACAATGGAGGCCGACTTGCCTTCAAAATTGCCGAGCCAGCCTCCCATTTCAAGGTAGCTCGGCTTTCAAGCAGGCCTTGGATGATAAAACGACCAATAAGTATTCTGATGGCTATCTCCATTTGGCCAGAAGAGCACTAGTGGACCTAACGCTAAAGACCGACGTAGGCTTGCTTGCTCGTCTTATCTGTCAAGATGCTCCCAGAAGCCGAGGTCAACCAAGATGATCTCTTCACTATTGATGATCAGGTTTATGGTCCTCCTGTCTTATTTTTGTTGTAATAGAATAGGTCTTTTGTAATTCATTTCTTATATCAATGAAATGCCTTTCTTCCATCCTTCTTCGTTTTCAGTTTATTGCTTTGATATGAACTGCATTTAATTGAACTGTGTTGATTGTTTGAATGTTTGTTTGTTGAATATTTGTACAAGTTGAAATTACCCGGATCCGGCGCGCGGACCGTGCATCTCACGCTGGTTCGTCGTTGCTGTATTTTTTTTTGTAGAGTCGCCACGCCGTTTTGATTACGCCCAAAACATTGATAAAAGACATTGTTTTAGTGTTGTTGTGTGATGAGATTTTGAGTTCGGAGGTCAGGTTACGCCTCGGGAAGAGAATAGTAGAGCTCACCCGAGTCGCCTCGTATACACGAGTCTTTCGATACCCCTCTTTCTTTAAAAGTTGTGTGTGTGTGTGTATGTGCTTTTAAAAATGCATTTTGAAAATAATGTCTACATTGTATGCTATGTATTTAAATATTGAAATTAATTGAAATAGTTTTGGAAGG
This sequence comes from Adenophora triphylla var. japonica, assembly GCA_022495995.1. Lineage (NCBI taxonomy): Eukaryota > Viridiplantae > Streptophyta > Magnoliopsida > Asterales > Campanulaceae > Adenophora > Adenophora triphylla. Next base: position 67,120 of record JAFEMH010003228.1, on the reverse strand, counting down.
AGGCCTTACCAATGTTGGTTCGTGTCTATCTTCCGCTGGGGGATGTGTTTGATTAAGTGTGAATAGTGTTCTGGGACGGACCGGGATGGACCAGGATTGCCTCGGGATGGACCGTTGTCTGCGGACAGAGCTTCGGGGTGCTAGGTGTCTGCGGACAGAGCTTCGGCGTGCCTCGAGGTTGCTAGGTGTCTCATGACGCAGATTCGGCGTGCCTCAGGATTGCTGTGTGTATTCAGGCAGAGGTTCGACGTGCCTCGAGATTGCTGGGTGTATTCGGGTAGAGGTTCGGCGTGCCTCGAGATTGCTAGGTGTATTCTGGCAGAGGTTCGACGCGCCTCGGGATTGCTAGGTGTGTGCGAGCAGAGGTTCGGCGTGCCTTAGGATTGCTAGGTGTGTGCAGACAGAGGTTCGGCGTGCCTCGGGATTGCTAGGTGTATTCGGGCAGAGGTTCGGCGGGCCTCGGGATTGCTCGGGATAGACCGGCAGAGCTTTGGGATGCCCCGGGATGGACCGGCAGGGCTTCGGGATGCCTCGGGAAATCGGCAGGGCTTCAGGATGCTTCGGGAGCGCCTCGGGAGCGCCTCGAGGCGGCTCGGCAGGGCTTCGGGAGGGCTTCGGAGTGCCTCGGGAAGGCTCGGAGAGGCCCCGGGAAGGGCCGAAGGGGCTCGGGACGCCTTAGACTTGTCCCATCTTGCTGGGGGGAGGGAGGAGAGAAGGGAGGTGTGTAGAAAATGAGAGGGGAGCCCTCTATTTATAGGCCTAGAAAAATTGCAAAGTGGTCCGCGCGGACTCTTCTGCAAAACCATGCAATTTTTTGATTTTTCGGGATTTGAGGGAATATTGTGAACTTTAAAGGAATTTTTTCATGATTATTTTCACCATTCAAAGTGGTCCGCGCGGACACTTTTGCAGACTGACTATTTTTTGTAATTCTCGAAAAGTCCTTCTGTTTCATTTTATCCCGAAAGGGTCCTACCTTGGTTTGGTTGGTGGTTTTGGACTTTTTGGAGGTTACGGGTCATCGGGATCACGTTTGCGTGAGTTCGCGGTGTTTCCCATGTGCTCGAATGGGGAGCGATACGGATTGGGATACTTACAGAAGCCCCTCGGCGATGTCACTTATGAAGGAAGTGGGGTCGTCGATAAAGATAAGGGTCCCAATCTGGATCGCTTGTCGGGAGAGGGAAGGTGACCATGTTGGTCGGATGTGAGGACGTGGTGGTGTCCTAAGGTGAGGTGGACGTGTCGGTGACTTAAGGTGACCGCTTGGGTCGGATGGCTGGACCCTTTGATAGGATTCCTACGTATCCCGAATGGGAATCAAGCCTGATTGTAGTTCGTGTGTGACCTATGGGGAACTATTTGTAGGCGTCCGTCCTGAGTTGAGACTATTTTGAGGCATCTAGACCTGAGTTGAGACTATTCCTTGGGGCGTCTCGCCCTGTGTTGAGACTGTTCCTTCGGGCGTCTCGGCCCTGTGTTGAGACTGTTCCTTGGGGTGTCTCGCCCGGTGTTGATACTGTTCCTTGGGGCGTCTCGCCCTGTGTTGAGACTGCGCCCTGTGTTGAGACTGTTCCTTGGGGCGTCTCGCCCTGTGTTGAGACTGTTCCATGGGGCGTCTCGCCCTGTGATTTATTTTTGGGGAGGCCTGCTTGCCTTGCGTTTGATTTTGAGAGACGTGGTTGCCTTGTGATTTGATTTTTGGGGAGGCATGCTTGCCTTGTGATTGATTTTGAGAGGCATGCTTGCCTTGTTATTTGATTTTTGGGGAGGCGTGTGTTGGTCCCAAAGGTGGCAACAAGGGTGAAAATACAGCTAGAGGGGGGGGGTGAATAGCTGTATAAAATTTTTCGCCCTCTTTTAAAAACTAAACCTCTTGCTTACAAAATCCTCTTGCAGTTGATAATAGACTGCAAGTGATAGTGTAAAATGCACAGCGGAATATTTAGAGTTACAAAGCGGTTTTGATAGAGGAGGTTTGTAAAGCGTTTTTAATAAAGTAGTTGGTACGTGCGGTTTACAAACAAGTGAGGTTTTGACACTGTTAACTCCAAACACTATTTCACAATAATGGATATCTAAATAAAGATCAAACAGAGACAAAGATAAATAATTAGTAAGCACAAGAAATATAATTGCAGAAAGTAAGAACACGCTATTTGGAGTGGTTCAATCGATAAACGATCTACGTCCACTACCAAGATGGTTAGTCTTGGATTTCTAAGAGAGATTTTATATTAAATATTGTGAGATTACAAGGTACAATAAAATCTTTGCTATGAAGAACAAATCCAAAACTATAACAGTGTATCTCAAGTGTTTAATCTATGTGATTAGAACAAATGAGGTGTGTGTGTGAGAACAAGATCAAGGCTCTTTAAATGTGAGATGTAGAGCACAATGATTCTTGAATGTGTTAAGGCTTGATTTCGGGCTAGGAATATTTCTTGAAGTATGAAGATGAAGATTCAAAGGGTTGAACAATTTCTCGGCGTAGCTTCAGGTTCTATGAACACAAAGACTTCTCAATTTTTCAAGCAATCTTCAAATGGTGAAGATTAGGGGTATTTATACCCAAGCATCCAAAATGTAGCCGTTGGACACAATTTGTTGAAGGACAAGTACTTGATGCTTTCTTATTGGTCCACAAAGAACCACTTTTGTCCTTTGGTACAGTAGTTGCAGATAAAGCTGATAATGCTCCAGCTGCAAGCAATGAGGTTTGGATACCTGTCACCTTTTCAAGATCCTTGCAGATCTTCTCTGACTTTGAATCACGTGACAAGATAAGGTGGTTGACATTGAGTATTGCTGATGTGGATTATAATGACAAAAGATGGTTTACTTCAAGTCTCAATCATTGGAGCGGTTCTGGAGTAGGCGGTTTGACAGGAGCGGTTGGTAACTCCAGTGAGGTTGCAAAGTGCGGTTGATGATGAGCTGCAAGGTGCGGTTCATCATAGGGCGGTTGCACTGGAGTAGTTCAAGAGTAGTTTCAAACAAAGGATTTCACCAAGCAAATGCTAAGGGCGGTTTTGCTAGGGCGGTTGGAAGGAGCGGTTTGAAACTTTGAACTGCAACTCTCAATTCCAATGAGTCTTGTGCCAGTCTTCAAGCCTAAATTTAACCTAATCTATAAAATGGACTTAACTAAAAAATTGAAGTCTAAGCTTCATTACATAGGGTCCTAAAGTCCTTAAAATAGACAGGAGGTTATGGTATCAATCAAATCTAATACAAAAATAGGAGGGTTAAAACATGCATACCCAACAATCTCCCCCTATTTGATTGATGCCATTACCTACTATAACTAAAGCAAACATTGTACTTGGTAAAAACATGTCCATAAGAATTAACATGGTAATTCATGTCCCAAGTCAATGCACACACTTAGCTTAAGCTATAGATTTCTATACTTTCTAAGAGATAAAAACTTACAATATGGAAAGTAGAGAAATGCATTCACGCACTTTAAGAAATATGAGTTTGAGTTCAAAGTGCGGTTTAAACCGAATGTTTAAACTTCAATTCAAAAATATGATTTTAAGTTGAAAAATATTTGAATGAGGTTTAAAACCATAAGAGGTTTCATTGTTCTACAAACAAGCAGTTTGATATGAACAAGGTTTTTGGAACCATGATGCAATTTCCATTAATTTCTCAAGTGGTTACAAAACAGGAATGAAAGAAAATTACAGGGTTACAAACAAAAACAAGAGTAAGTTGGACAAAAGGAAATACAATGAGAGTGCGGTCCAACAACAAAAGAGTTAAAAAAAATACAGAGCAATAGCGGTTTAAGGTTGATGCGGTTCTTGACCTTGCTGCTGCTGCTGCGGTTGATTGATCTCGTGGTTCTGGCAAGATTTGATGCAGAGGTTTCGGACTTCGTGGATTTTCTAATTTTTCTCACCTCTTGCGGTCCTTCCTTGAGCGGTCACCAATCTCTCTAAGATATTTGCTTGAGAATCAATCTTGAGATTGGCATCGTAGACTCGCCTTGGAGTTATCGATACTTGATCGCTAGCTCATCAATCAAGGTGTGAAAGGAGGAGTTCAATGAATTGTACAAAGTTTGAACCTCCCCGAACCGCTGCTTGGTCCGAGAAGAGAGAGCTTCAGTCATTTCATCAAGATTCACAGTCACTTGGATGGAGGATTTCAGCTCATTGACTGTGGCTTCAAGTTTGGTGGTGAATCCTAACTTGATATTTTCAAGGCGGTCATTGAATTCATCCTTGACTTCATTTAACTTGGCCATCAAAGCATCATCAAGGGAGTTTGTCTTGATCTCCAGCTTCTCTTTGACATCATCAATTTCCAGAAGGATATTTGCTTCAACCGCATTCAAGGCGGTTTGAAAGTCTTGAGTAGAAGGCGGTTGAGAATTGACAGTTTTAAGGAATTCAGCTTGGAGGGAATCAAAGGCGGTTTTGGAGGAGGTTGCAAGCTGAGAAATCATTTCCTTGAGATCAGAATCTCCAAATAATTGAATTTGAATAATACCTTCAGCTAAATCCTTCTTGAATCCTTCAAAGCAGGAATCAGCTGAGGATTTGACAATGTTTGCTAGATCCTTCTCCCCCTTAATGGCATCAAGTCTCTGAGCAAAACTCTTGAGTGAGTTCTTATGATCAGCCATTTGAAGGGTTTGAGAGGCAATCAGATGGGATTGAGATTCAGCAAGCTTCTGAAGGGAGCGGTTTGAAGCTTCAAGGGAGGCATTAGAAGCGGTCAGCTTGATAATGTGGCCTTGGTTTATGAGGAGTTGGGACTGAATAAGATTAAGGGTGGAAAGGATTTGGGAGTAGTCAGAGGGTGGAGGAGCGGTTGAAGATGAGGGAATGAAAGTGAAGGCAGGAGGCGGTTCAGAATAGGTAGGAGGAGCGGTTTGAGGTATTTGAGACAATAGGGTTTGGAAAATGCGTGAGGCAGGAACTGTATAAGGGGATGAGGTTTGAGTTGAGATGGGTAGAGTAGGAGGTAAGGTAGATGGGGCGGTTTGGATGGAGGCGGTTGGGATGGGGGCGGTTGGGATGGGGGCGGTTGGGATGGGGGCGGTTGGGATGGGTATAGAAGTGGTAGGAGGATTTGAAGTGATTGGGTTGGAATGAGTTGAATGGGATTTTTGTGGGGAAGAGTTAGGTGATTTAGAAGGGGATTTATGGGTGCGGTTTGATATATGAGGGGATGAATGATGTGAGGGAGAATTTTGTGGTGAAGGAGTTGGAGTTCTAAGTCTAGAGGTTGAATGGGCTGGGCCTGCTGATGGCTTGGATGTCCATTCAGTGAAGGCTTTGGGATTTGAGGTGGCTTGATTTTGAGGGGTTTGAAATTCAGAAGGGGATGATGAATTTGAATTGGAATGAGAGGAGGATTTATCAAAGTATGAGGAGGTTTCACCAGGTATTTTGATGTTGGATTTGGCAATGGTGTGAAGATAGTGTTTCTTTGGAGGAGTTGATTTCTTGGCCATTTGTTTGAATCTCCTCTTCTTGGGATTCTCCCCCTGAGTGGTTGCAATCTTGGGAGGTGGAGAAGGAGAGAGCGGTTTGGGGGAAAGAGATTTGGAAGGAGAAAGGTGTTGGGTAGGAATTGGGGAAGAGGTTTGAATAGGTGAGGTTGGAGGAGTTTGAAGCGGTTGGGATTGAGGAGGGGATTGCGGTTGGGGTTGCGGTTGAACAGGAGGTTGAACTTGAGCTTGCGGTTGAGAGGTAGCAAGCGGTTCAGAAGATGGTTTCTTTCCCTTGGCAGCCTTCCTCAATTCTGCCCTTCTTTCCAACTTATCAATTTTTGCTTTATAAAAAGCAACCTTATCTTCCTCTGTGAGATTGGCAGTAGCAGTCTTCACAGTTTTTGCCTTCTTGATAAGAGGGGCAATTCCAGCATCCTCTTCTTCTTCCTCATCAGTAGGCTCATCTCTCAAACCAAATTTCTCCTGAGGCTTAGCACTTGGACTAGCACCTGCGGTTTGAACACGCGGTTTAGATGGTGCGGTCCTTGGCTTCTTGGTCTGCGGTTCTAGGACAATGTTTTTCCTTCTAGAGGCCTTCTTGATTGCCTTTCCTAGAGCAGTAACCGCGGTTGCTGGAGACATTTCAACATAGAACTCCTTGGGGTTGAGAGTATCAGCATCATATAGAAATTTGTACTGGGTATCTCCAAATGAGTATCTGAAGTTGTGACAAACCCTGGTTCCAAGGGAGTCACCTTCACCCATTGGCACTGATAACTCAGGAGTTGAGAGTCTGAGATCCTCCAAGTGTTGATAGCTTGTGAACAACGCGGTTAGGAGCCTGCAGAATGGTCTCCATCTCTGGTGTTCATTTTTGATTTTGGATTGATAAGCATCAATGGAGCTAGCCAGTTCCTTCATCAAAATCTTGGGCCAATTCAGCTTAATTCCATTATAAATGGCACAGCAGTAAGTCCATTGCTGAGTAGTGAAGTTGTTGTGGTTGCCAGTCTTACCACACACAGACATTCCTACTAAATAGCCCAAGTGGCTCATAAGCTCACCAAATTCCCTCCTTGCCTTCTTCTTGTAATAACCTGATAGAGAGGTCAGATTGACAGTTGATAGAGCGGTTGCATCCAACACTTCCTGATCAACCTCCATGGGGCATCCTGACACATGAAATCCATAAGTACTTCTAATATCCAGATGATCAATGGATATATCGAAGCCTTCAACACTGCCAACCAGGCATTTGATCTTGGTGCCATCTGATAATTCTCTGTCTCCTAGAACAAAGAGAGGAGTAGAACTGATCCACAAAAGAAGGAATGATATAAGATTGGCCTTTGTTGAAGAGAGGGAGGATTCCAGAGGTAGTGAGTCTTCTTATCATCTCTCTACCAAGAGCATCTCCTTGGAGCTCAGGCTCATTGATCTCATAGCCTGGAATAAAGAATTTAGGATCCTACAAAATGAAACAAAGGGTTTAGATCCAAAAAGTGATTCACAATGCACAAGCGGTTTGGGCATCCATGCGGTTGGCAATTGATGCGGTTGAAAATATTGAGAACTCCAAACCTCAAGTAAATTGTGAATATAATTAAAACACTTAGAAAATATGTAAGAGATTATACTAGTACGTGGCATTGTAATCCAAGTTTATCCCACACTGCAAGCGGTGCTTGGAGAGGAAGGTTATGGTGTCCAGCCTATATACTAAGTAATATCTCAAACAAATTTAGCATGCGGTTTCAAAAGAGTAAATTAAATAACTAACAGACATGCGGTTCAAAGTAACGTGCGGTCCATAGATAGTATGCGGTTCTAATGAGAATGCGGTTTTGAAAAGAACATGCGGTTGGAATCAAGGAATTTTCATGAATGCGGTTCCAAACAAACAAGGCATGCGGTTGATTATTCACACTAGTGCATAAAAAAAAAAAAATTTATAGAAAAATTTTCTAAGTATAAAAACATGTGTGAAAATCAAATGAACCAAAACATGTGACAATTTTAACATGGCATATGAACAGTCAAGTTGAAGGCATGATGAACACGAAGAACACTTAGAACACTAAGAACAGAGATTCAACAAAAGTTCACCAAAATCAACAAATAATATGTCAAAATGATCACATTGAGCAGTAGATTAACAATATAACATTAAAAATTCATACTTTGCTCAGAGTCAACACCAACAAGCAAGAACACTCAAATGGGTTTTCGAATGAGAAAAGTTTAAAGTCCAAAATCAGTGTTCAAATCATTGGTTGATCGTAAAATAAATTACATATAAAGAATCTAACAACAAATCCGAGCAAAACCCAACTGAAATCATACAAAATGATAAACAGATAAAGCAGTTATGAACAAAAATTCATCCAAGGGTTTCGCAACTTTGAAGGTCCAACAATGGCTGTTTCAAGGATGATTTTGCAGAAAATAAAGAAAGATGAAGTTAGAAGAACATACCATATCAGTAAATGGTGCTTTGGGAGCCATTGAAGATTCAAGGTTTAAAAATGAAGTTTTGTAGGTTATGAGTTGTTAGAGAGAGAAAGAAGATGAAGTTTGGTAGAAAGGACGGTGCAGAGAGTGACAGTGTTGGAAAGTTGAAATTGTAAGAGTTGGTTTTCATTTATAGGAAAATCTCAAACAAAGGACAGTTGAAAAGACTATTTGATTTTCCCATAAAAGAAATCATTCCTCTGTTGCACCCTTTCATCTTCTTCTCTATTGCCAATGACGGCTGACAAGATAGCTTTAAATGCTAATGTTTCCTTTGCATTAAATGCATTTAAATTTTGAAATAACGTGAGAAAACATTTGCAAAAATGCCCTTATGTCAAAATGTGGACTGAAATGAAAAATAAAAGAACTTACCTTGGGTCCACGTGGCAGTGCGGTTGAAAAGATTTTAAACCGCATAGTAAAAAATTAAAAACTTGATTTTGAAAATACCATATGTTGAAGGCGGTTGAAGATGGAGCGGTCATAAGCAGCATGCGGTTGGGAATATGCGGTTGTCTGCAGAGGCGGTTGACCACTCATGCGGTTTGAATGAACGCGGTTCAACAATGGTGCGGTTTAAGTTTTCAATAAGAAATACATCCTAAACTCAACACACAAGTTAGTCAATAAAAAGTATGGAATCATTTAAGTTCAAGCATACCCATTTCTCCTCTGAGGAAGGAAAACCTCTTGGAGTCAAGAGCCTTGGTGAGGATGTCAGCAATCTGATTATCTGTCCCCACATACTCTAAATGGATATTCCTCTTCTCCACATGGTCTTTGAGGAAATGATACTTGATATCAATATGCTTGGTCTTGGAATGCATGACAGGGTTGTTAGAGACTGAAATTGTTGAAGTGTTGTCGCACATGATTGATAAGTGACTATTATATAGTCAATTATCCTAGTTTTTATATACTTTTACATAAATAAATCATCACTTTTCATTTAGTTTTTTAGTACTTTTTACTTACTTTTGTTATTTTATTAGATTTTACGTTTTTGGTATGTTTTATACATTTTAGACAGGTTTTAGGGTCATTTTATATATACAAAGGATACATGGACATCTTGGTCCAAAAAGATGAAGGAACACCAAGCAAATAAGCACTCCAAGCTAAAAACCAGTCGGAGCGGCCGTGCAGCAAAACCAGGAGCGGCCGTGCAACTTAGGCCATGGCCGGCCATCTTGGCCCATGGAGTGGCCGAGCACTGAAAGGACCTGGCCGTGCTAACCTTGGAGCGGCCGTGCAGCTATATCTGGAGCGGCCGTGCAAGTCTTCAAATTCAAATCCAAATATGGCGCCAAAGAGGACACGGCCGTGCAAAATCCTTGACACGGCCGTGCAAGTCGTGGATCGCAGATGTAAAGGCACCTTTTGATGGCACCCAATTGAAGAGTCTCCTTCCATTTATAAATAGGACCCTTGTAATCAGTCTTAGATACGAATTCTTAGAGAGAAACTACGATATTAAATAGAGAGAAGATACAAAGATTTGTAACAACAATTATCCAAAGAAGTTTGAAGATCAAAGTCATTATTTGTTCTTGGAATCCCTTTGGAGGAAAAGCAATAAAAGTGAAGCATCATTCTCAGCAATCATAAGTCTTTCTTACTCAATCTCTATTTATGCTTTTATGTCATTAATGGCTTGTGAGTAATCCCCCATATTCTTGGGGTTGGAAACTCAAAAGCATGCTTATTCATCATTAAAAAATGTTTAGTCTTGTCTTCTTTCTTCATCTAAAACAATCTCTTTATATTATTCTCTAAATGCCTTACATTTTGGCGATATCCAATTTGTATGATTCAGTCAATTGAGAGAAGTACCTAGCGGAGAATCTCGATTGACGGAACCATATAAAGAAACTAGGTTCATTGATCACGAGAGTAGTTCAATGGCCTAGGGATGTTCCTTTAATGGAAAGTATGTTGACTTCCGTCCTTAATGGATTCTTACTAATTATGGTCGGCTAGAGATAAGCCCAGGAATGCCCGTTTGTGACGGGGCGGGGCAAACATAAACGGATTTCTCAAACGGTTAGGACATAATTAGTGAAGAATACAAACGCTATTGTCTTAGCCCGAAATAGCGTAGGCCTAACATACCATCCTTGCTTTTTATGAAAACCTTTTATTTCTAAGACAATGACAATTTGATGAATAAGATTATGTGTATGATTTCCAATCCCGAGAATGCTTCGTTTTATAAGATTTCAATTAAAGTATTTTACGTTTATGCTCTCTCTATTATTCTAAAACAAATTTTATCTACCCCCAATCCTTTCTATATTTTCTAAAGACAAAAATATCCCTTAAGTAAACCCTGTCTCTGTGGGATCGACTCGTACTTGCACCCGCTATATTACAATAGCCCGTGCGCTTGCGGAATTAAATAAACCGTTAGGTTTCGACCGAACAAGTTTTTGGCGCCGTTGGGGACAACGGTTTACTTTTATTTTTGTCTTTACTACAAAATTTTTAGTTTTTGTTTTATTTTACTATTTTGCTTTCTTGTCCTATAATCACATTACGTTTAATTTTTTTCTTCAAGTGTTTTTCTTGTAGTTTATGAAACGTTCTCGGACATTTGTTGACAACTTTGATCCGGAACCCGAAAGAAGCTTTCACGAAAGATTAAGAAGATTTAGAGAAACTCTACAAAAACACATGGACGGAGAACCGCAAACACCTGCTAGGACCCTACGGGACTTTGTTAACCCAAGTACCCGGGAACTAGATCCCCTATTGTTGTGCCGAATGCCGGAGCGGCAAACTTCGAGATAAAGCCGCAATTATTGCACATGGTTATGAATAACCAATACAGGCACCGCCTTCGAAGATCCCCATCTACACATCCAAACATTCCTTGAATATTGTGATACTACACGTATTCAAGGTGTTACTATGGAAGCAATCCGGATGCGCCTTTTTCCTTTCTCTTTTAAGGATAAGGCGAAACAATGGTTGAATTCGGTCCCCCGAATTCATTAACAACATGGGACCAAATTCAAGAAGCATTCCTTGGTCGATTTTTCCCGCCAAGCAAGACTGCCCAGATACGAACAAAGATCACTAACTTCTGTCAAACAGATAGTGAGACTTTGTATGACGCATGGGAACGGTTCAAGGAACTTCTCAGAATGTGCCCCCACCACGGGCTTGAAAAGTGGTTGATTGTTCACACCTTCTACAACGGTCTCATTTTCAAAACAAGAGAGACCATTGATGCCGCCGGGAGGAGCATTGATGAACAAAGGAGTCGATGAGGCATACGACCTTATCGAAAACATTGCATTGAACCATTACCAATGGTCAAGCGAGAGGAGCAAAGAACAAGGTACGCCCGGTAAAAATAATGTTGATGCAGTTACTCTTCTCTCCTCTAAAGTTGACATGCTTTTGAAAAAGTTTGAAAATCTTAATGTCAACCCCATTGCTAGTGTAAATGTGTTATGCGAACTATGTGGGTCTAACTCACATAGTACGGATAACTGTGAGTTACTGGACGTTACTTCTAACAATCAAGTGAACTTCGTTAATTCTTTTGGGCAAAACGGAGGACTGTATTCTAATACATACAATCCCAATTTTTCCTATAAGAATAACAACGTTCTTAACCCACAATCATTTACACAACATCAAGGTCTTACATTTGGAAATTTCAAAAATACTTCAAATATTTTTTCTCCCCCTAAATCAAAATTAGATCTTTTAATGGATTTCATAGTTGAAAGTAAGAATGAGCAAGAAAAGACTAATGCTGAATTTAGGGAATGCTTTAAGTTATTTAATGATAAATTTGATGAATTAGCCACCCATAATAAAATATTAAATGAGCATGCTAAAGCGGTGGTTACTAGAAGTGGGAGAGAGCTTATTGATTGTTCACCTAAAGAGAGTAGCCCCATTGAAGAAAGTATTAGTCAAAAATCCACCCATGGTCGAGACTAATGATGAGGATAATAAGGGGACGGAATCCCCTAAAATGACTAGAAATTTTGATCCACCTATACCTTACCCTCAAAGGTTGGTAAAGGCAAAACTCGATAAACAATTTGCAAAATTTTTAGAAGTTTTAAAATCTATCTACATTAATATACCTTTCACGGATGCTTTGCAACAAATGCCTTCTTATGCTAAATTCCTCAAAGATATTCTTGCTAACAAAAGGAAGCTAGAAGAAAATGAAACGGTTGCATTAACAGAGGAAGTGAGTCTTTGTTTTACAAAAAGGTTACCCCCAAAACTAAAAGATCCCGACACTTTCTCTATCCCTTGTAATATAGGTAAATTTGATGTTGATAATGCTATGCTGGATCTAGGAGCTAGTGTAAGCCTCATCCCGCTTTCTGTAAGCAAGAAGATTGGTGTAGGAGAATTGAAACCTACAACCATATCCCTGCAATTGGCGGATCGTTCCATTAAATATCCAGTGGGTATTATGGAAGATGTCCCTTGCCAAATCGGGAAATTAATCATCCCGGTAGATTTTATTGTTCTCGAGATGGAAGAAGATAGTCATATTCCTGTAATTCTAGGTAGACCTTTCCTTGCCACAGCCGGGGCAGTTATAGACGTTAAACATGGTAACCTAACTTTGAATGTAGGAGATGATAAAATGGAGTTTAACTTGTCTAAATTCATGAGAAATCCTGATCTTGAGAACCCTTGCTTGAACATTAACATGTTAGAATCAATTAGCAAGGAATTAGAGAGTCCCCAATCTAAGGATCCGCTAGAAAAAAGTCTTATAGATTGGAAGAGAACTTTGCATGATAATGACGATGAAGAAATTGCAAATTATACCATGCTTTTAGACACAGCAAAGCCTAGTGGGGACAATGAGTTCGAAAAGTTGGAGGCTACAGCAGAACTATCCAACAAAGAGGAAAAAGAGGTAGTTAAGGCACCTCAAGTCGAGTTAAAACCTCTTCCTGCAAATCTAAGGTATGAATTCCTCGGGACCTAACTCCACTCACCCCGTGATTATAAATGCTAGTCTAGGTCCTCTAGAAACGAAAAGTTGTTAAATGAGCTTAGGTTGCATCAAAAAGCCATAGGATATACGATAGATGACTTAAAAGGAATTCATCCAAAGATTTGCATGCATAGGATTGATTTAGAGGAAGATCATAAACCTTCCATTGAACATCAAAGAAGACTCAATCCTAACATGAAGGAAGTAGTTAAAAAAGAAGTCCTTAAATTACTTGACTCAGGCATCATCTACCCAATTTCAGATAGCAAATGGGTGAGCCCAGTTCAAGTTGTCCCTAAGAAGGGAGGAATGACAGTCATTCGAAATGATAAAGATGAATTAATCCCAACAAAGACTGTCACGGGTTGGCGCATGTGTATAGATTATAGAAAATTAAATAAAGCCACCCGAAAAGATCACTTTCCCCTTCCCTTTATAGACCAAATGCTAGAAAGATTGGCCAAACATTCCCATTTCTGTTATTTGGACGGATATTCAGGATTTTTCCAAATCCCTATCCATCCAGACGATCAAGATAAAACTACCTTTACTTGTCCTTATGGTACCTTCGCTTATAGAAGAATGCCTTTTGGACTTTGTAATGCTCCCGCCACTTTTCAACGTTGTATGATGTCCATTTTTTCCGAATACATAGAAAATATTATGGAAGTTTTTATGGATGATTTCTCTGTTTACGGATATTCTTTTGACGAATGTTTGAATAATTTATCTAAAGTCCTACAACGTTGTGAAGAGGTCAATCTTGTTCTAAATTGGGAAAAATGCCATTTTATGGTAAATGAAGGGATAGTGTTAGGACACATGGTGTCCGAAAAAGGAATAGAAGTAGATAAGGCGAAAATCGAAATTATTGAAAAATTACCTCCGCCTACTAATATTAAAGGTATAAGAAGTTTTCTTGGTCACGCCGGATTTTACCGACGTTTTATAAAAGATTTCTCAAAAATTTCTAAACCTTTAACTAATCTACTAATGAAAGATGCTCCATTTGTGTTTGATAGCCCTTGTCTTGAAGCTTTCAATAGGTTGAAAGAAGCTTTGATTTCCGCTCCTATCGTACAACCACCCGATTGGGATCTCCTTTCGAAATAATGTGCGACGCAAGTGATTTCGCGGTCGGAGCTGTTGCAGGACAGCGAAAAGACAAGAAAACGCACGCAATATATTATGCCCGAACCTTTGGATGAAGCACAAATGAATTATGCCACCACGAGAAAAAGAGCTGGCCGTAATATTTGCTATGGAAAAGTTTCGGTCATATTTGGTGGGATCAAAGGTAATCATATACACGGATCACGCTGCAATTAGATACTTGTTGACGAAGAAGGATGCAAAGCCAAGATTAATAAGGTGGATCCTTCTCCTCCAAGAATTCGATTTGGAAATCCGTGATAAAAAGGGGACAGAAAATTTGGTCGCAGATCATTTATCCCGCCTTCCTAAAGAATTAGAAATTTCCGATAATTATGACCTTCCCATTGATGATTCATTTCCGGATGATCATCTTCTTGCTATAAACAATGTCGAAATTCCTTGGTTTGCAGACATTGTTAACTATCTAGCATGCAAGATTCTTTCTCCAGAAATGAGTTATCAACAAAAGAAGAGATTTTTATCAGAAATAAAAAAAATACTTTTGGGAAGATCCGCTCCTCTTTAGACATTGCGCAGATGGAATCATTAGGCGGTGTGTACCTAATGAAGAGATCAAGGACATTCTGTATCATTGTCATTCATCTCCTTATGGCGGTCATGCAAGCACAGCCAAAACCGCCGCCAAGATTCTTCAATCAGGTTTTTTCTGGCCCACGCTCTTCAAAGATTCTCAAAATTTCGTCATCTCTTGTGATCGTTGCCAAAGAACCGGCAACATTTCAAGAAGAAACGAAATGCCTCTCAATAATATTCTAGAAGTTGAGCTTTTTGACGTTTGGGGCATTGATTTTATGGGACCATTTCCCGCATCCTTCAACAATAATTATATTTTGGTAAGGTAGATTACGTCTCAAAGTGGGTAGAAGCTATAGCATCTCCAACAAACGACTCAAAAGTCGTCATGAAGCTTTTCAAAGATACAATTTTCCCAAGATTTGGGGTTCCAAAAGTCATCATAAGTGACGGAGGGTCACATTTTTCGCACCGCCAGTTTGATGCTTTATTAAAAAAGTACGGAGTCTATCATAAAACAGGCACCGCATATCATCCTCAAACAAGCGGGCAAGTGGAAATATCAAATCGAGAAATAAAGTGGATCTTGGAGAAAACGGTAATAAGTTCAAGAAAGGATTGGTCAATTAAATTGAACGATGCTTTGTGGGCTTATCGCACCGCTTTTAAAACACCTATCGGAACCACTCCTTTTCGATTAGTTTATGGAAAGCCATGTCATTTACCAGTGGAACTCGAGCATAAGGCATATTGGGCAATCAAAGCCCTAAACTATGACTTGACGAAGCCGGTGAAAAAGGAAACTACGATTACAAGAGCTTGAAGAACTCCGATTTGAAGCCTATGAAAGTGCCAGATTATACAAGGAGAAAACAAAAAAATGGCATGATGCTCATATAATGAGAAGGGATTTTAAAGAAGGGGACATAGTATTACTTTTTAATTCTCGTTTGAAGCTTTTTCCAGGAAAATTAAAATCAAGATGGACAGGCCCATATCAAGTGCGTAAGGTATATCCATACGGAGCCATCGAAATTGGGAACGAAACACAAGGAGATTTTAAAGTAAACGGGCAAAGACTGAAACACTACATAACCGGAGATCCAATTGGAGTGGTTTCATGTATTACTTTGGGCGAACCTGCCTACCCGTGATCCATTTGAGTAAGTTTCTCTTTACTCCCCCTAGATTTAGCATTGTTCTTTGAAACATTGAGGACAATGTCCATTTCAAGTGTGGGGGGGTAAATCTATCCTTTTATTTTTCGCTTTATTTTTCGCTTTCTAGTTTTTAAATTTTACTTGCTTTCTAGGATAAATTTAATCGCTTTCTAGTATAATTTTTTAACTTAGTTGCATTTTTTTCTTTTTTACGCATGTATAATAGTATATAAAAAAATATATATCCCTATGATGATCAAAAATCTTTATCATTATGCTTGCCATTTGCCCTAGTATAAATGCCTTTATCTTTCCTCTCATATTTTCTATACACTTAGAAATCTATAAAAAGGAAAAGTATAAGGGATCTTTTTAGGAAATAATTGAAAGCCTCATAAGTTGGTATAGCACAATATAGAATCTCATCAAGGAAAATGCATTTGATTAGAAAGGAATTCTTTTATGCTTGGTTATTTATGCAAATTTTGAATATATTCCTTTAAGATTGTACATTTTTTATCTTTATTAGATATTTATTCCCTTTTTAGAAGCACCTTTTTGATTGCATCCCTTGAATCACACCCTTTCATAAATTCCATCCTTCCATTTTTCAAATCAAGTCAAAGTAAAACACTTCTATCTTATTGATAAAAGAGTGACAATTGTCACCAAGCCTTAAAAGCAAAAAGAAAGATATTATCTCCTAAGTAACTCGGGGCACGGCGTTCGCTGCGACGATGCTTCCTTGCCAAACGGAAATAATATCCAAAAAAGTATTCTTGATCTAAGTATTAGGAACATGGGGTTCGCAACCACAATGTCTCCTACTTGAAAGGATCAAAAATAACTTAGGTCTTTTGCAAGAATATAACACGTACAAAAATAAGATAAATTTGTTTGACTTTGACGAGATTTTTCCACTACCATCATCCATTCTTCACCCTTGTGATTCAAGAATGTAATACAATTCTTCGGAACTTCTAAATTGTGAATAAATGTTTATACCTTCTCTTGTACGTCTTAAAGAAATAAAATTCATCTTTTCTAAAAAAAATCACTCTGAAAAGTGATAGCTTTTTCTACCAAGAAGATTCTTCCTTCTAGCATGCTTTACTTGGTCAAAATTCTATATATGCTATATTAGGTTATTGTCTTGCATTTTATCTCTTTAAAAATATCCCTAAAATATTTTCTTCCTAAAATAAATTTTTAAAGGTATTCAAAATATGATTAGATAGATAAAGGCATTATCTAAGGAGGCAATTTAAGGGCTTGCTACTTTATTTCTGAGGGATCAATCGTATTTTTCTCCCTCTCCGTATTTCATTCTAAGTTTGCTTGGGGACAAGCAAAGGCTTAAGTGTGGGGGAGTTTGATAAGTGACTATTATATAGTCAATTATCCTAGTTTTTATATAAATTTACATAAATAAATCATCACTTTTCATTTAGTTTTTTAGTACTTTTTACTTACTTTTGTTATTTTATTAGATTTTACGTTTTTGGTATGTTTTATACATTTTAGACAGGTTTTAGGGTCATTTTATATATACAAAGGATACATGGACATCTTGGTCCAAAAAGATGAAGGAACACCAAGCAAATAAGCACTCCAAGCTAAAAACCAGTCGGAGCGGCCGTGCAGCAAAACCAGGAGCGGCCGTGCAACTTAGGCCATGGCCGGCCATCTTGGCCCATGGAGTGGCCGAGCACTGAAAGGACCTGGCCGTGCTAACCTTGGAGCGGCCGTGCAGCTATATCTGGAGCGGCCGTGCAAGTCTTCAAATTCAAATCCAAATCTGGCGCCAAAGAGGACACGGCCGTGCAAAATCCTTGACACGGCCGTGCAAGTCGTGGACCGCAGATGTAAAGGCACCTTTTGATGGCACCCAATTGAAGAGTCTCCTTCCATTTATAAATAGGACCCTTGTAATCAGTCTTAGATACGAATTCTTAGAGAGAAACTACGATATTAAATAGAGAGAAGATACAAAGATTTGTAACAACAATTATCCAAAGAAGTTTGAAGATCAAAGTCATTATTTGTTCTTGGAATCCCTTTGGAGGAAAAGCAATAAAAGTGAAGCATCATTCTCAACAATCATAAGTCTTTCTTACTCAATCTCTATTTATGCTTTTATGTCATTAATGGCTTGTGAGTAATCCCCCATATTCTTGGGGTTGGAAACTCAAAAGCATGCTTATTCATCATTAAAAAATGTTTAGTCTTGTCTTCTTTCTTCATCTAAAACAATCTCTTTATATTATTCTCTAAATGCCTTACATTTTGGCGATATCCAATTTGTATGATTCAGTCAATTGAGAGAAGTACCTAGCGGAGAATCTCGATTGACGGAACCATATAAAGAAACTAGGTTCATTGATCACGAGAGTAGTTCAATGGCCTAGGGATGTTCCTTTAATGGAAAGTATGTTGACTTCCGTCCTTAATGGATTCTTACTAATTATGGTCAGCTAGAGATAAGCCGGAATGCCCGTTTGTGACAGGGCGAGGGCAAACATAAACGGATTTCTCAAACAGTTAGGACATAATTAGTGAAGAATACAAACGCTATTGTCTTAGCCCGAAATAGCGTAGGCCTAACATACCATCCTTGCTTTTTATGAAAACCTTTTATTTCTAAGACAATGACAATTTGATGAATAAGATTATGTGTATGATTTCCAATCCCGAGAATGCTTCGTTTTTATAAGATTTCAATTAAAGTATTTTCTGTTTATGCTCTCTCTATTATTCTAAAACAAATTTTATCTACCCCCAATCCTTTCTATATTTTCTAAAGACAAAAATATCCCTTAAGTAAACCATGTCTCTGTGGGATCGACTCGTACTTGCACCCGCTATATTACAATAGCCCGTGCGCTTGCGGAATTAAATAAACCGTTAGGTTTCGACCGAACAATGATCGGGCAATTTCCTTCTTCAATTCCATAGTCCACCAACTGCTGCTTCATCCAAAGGATTTGACAGCAACAACTACCAGCAGCAATATACTCAGCCTCTGTGGTAGACACTGAAACTGAAGCTTGCTTCTTGCTGGCCCAAGCAACTAGTCTATTTCCAAGGAAATGACAAGTACCACTAGTGCTTTTCCTGTCAATAGTACAAGCTGCATAATCTGCATCTGAATAACCTACAAGATCGAAGTTCGAATCTTTGGAATACCAAAGTCCAAGGTTAGTGGTTCCAGATAAATAGCGGATTATACGCTTGACTGCAATAAGATGTGCTTCTCTAGGATCTGCTTGGTAGCGAGCACATACACAGACACTAAACATGATATCGGGCCTACTAGCAGTTAAGTAAAGTAATGAGCCGATCATACCTCGATATAAAGTCTGATCAACTTTCTTACCTTTGAGATCCTTATCTAGCTTATTGCCGGTGGCCATTGGAGTATCATATGCTTTAGCATTTTCTAATCCAAACTTCTTTATCAATTCCTTGGTGTATTTGACTTGGCTGAGGAAAATACCTTCTTCGCATTGCTTGATTTGAAGCCCGAGGAAGAATGTTAATTCTCCCATCATGCTCATCTCAAACTTGCTTTTCATTAGCTTTTCAAAACGCTTACAAAGCAACTCATTAGTAGAACCAAAAATAATATCATCAACATAAATTTGAACAAGTAAAGTATGCTCATTATATTTGGCAATAAAAAGAGTTGTATCAATTTTACCGCGTTTAAATCCTTTTTCTAGTAAAAATTTAGAAAGAGTCTCATACCATGCCCTTGGAGCTTGCTTAAGTCCATACAAAGCTTTTTGGAGTTTGTAGACATGATTGGGAAATTTGGAGTCTTCAAATCCAGGTGGTTGGGCAACATACACGGTCTCTTGCAGTTCGCCGTTGAGGAATGCACTCTTTACGTCCATTTGATATAATTTGAAATGCTTGAAAGAGGCGTAGGCTAAGAAAATTCTGATAGCTTCCAATCTTGCAACTGGAGCAAAGGTTTCATCATAATCTATTCCTTCTTCTTGCCTATATCCTTGTGCGACCAACCTTGCTTTATTCCTAGTGATGCTTCCATTCTCATCCATCTTATTCCTAAATACCCACTTAGTTCCTATCACTCCTTGATCCTGAGGTCTAGGCACCAAAGTCCAGACCTTGCATCTTTCAAACTGGTTGAGTTCTTCTTGCATAGCAACGACCCAACTGGAATCTTGGAGTGCTTCATCAATCTTCTTGGGTTCAACTTGAGATAAAAGAGAAGTATGCTCGTCATAGTTTGATCTCCTTGTTTGAACACCGGAAAACAGATCACCAATCACATTTGTGAGGGGGTGACTGCTGACTTCACGAACCTCCGGGGGTAAGTCTGGTTGGACTGAGGTTTGCTGAAGATCTTCAATTGGAACGTCGCTAGATCCTTCAGCGAAGTCATGGAAGGTAAGTTGACGAAGAGGTTCTATAAGCTGGATAGGGGAATTTTCAACTTCTTCTTCCCTGGTAGTTGCATCTGGAGTAGAAACTTCAGGTGCGGTTTGAGAATTGCGGTTTGAGGGAAGTTCAGTTGAGGGTGCTGGATTTTGAGGTTGAGGTTCAGGTGCGGTTTGGGATGGTTCACCTGGTTCATGATGCTCAACAAAATCATCAGCAACATTTGGAGCCAAATGTGGCTCAAGGAGAGAATGCTCATCAAAAGTAACATGGACAGACTCAACTATTTTTAAACTAGTTTTATTGAAAACACGAAAAGCTTTTGAATGTTTAGCATACCCAACAAAAATACCTTCGTCGGCCTTGGCTCCGAATTTACCTCTATTTTCTCTTCCGTTGTAGAGGACAAAACATTTGCAGCCAAAAATCTTGAAGAATGCAATGTTGGGGGTTCTTCCTCGCCAAAGCTCATAGGGAGTCTTGTTATAGGTTTTGTTGATGAGGGAGCGGTTCTGAGTGAAGCATGCGGTATTGATTGCTTCAGCCCAAAAATACTGAGGTAGCTTCGCTTCAGATATCATAGTCTTTCCAGCCTCAATCAACGTCCTATTCTTCCTTTCCACAACCCCATTTTGTTGTGGAACACCAGCAGTTGAAAAATTGTGATCAATCCCATGGTCATCACAATACTGAGCAACACCGTTGTTCTTAAATTCTGTTCCATTATCTGATCGAACACTAACGATGTCATCTTCTTTTTGAGTTTGGAGCCGTCTAAAAAGTGCGGTGAGAACCTCATAGCAATCATCTTTGGAGATCATCATCTCAACCCACGTATATCTTGAATAATCATCCACCACCACTAAGGTATATCTATTTCCTCCAATGCTGGCAGTGGTTACGGGTCCAAACAAATCTATGTGAAGCAGTTGTAAGCATCTTGAAGTTGAAGGAGCGGTCTTGCTGGTGAAAGACGACGCGGACTGCTTACCAAGCTGGCATGCACTGCATTTCTCTGGATGGTGGTCAGCCACTTTGGGTAAACCACGAACGAGGTTTTCCCTACCAATTTTTGCAAGATACTTGAAGTTCAAGTGGCTCAACCTCTTGTGCCATAGCCAACTATTTTCGCTCACATTCTTAGCTACAAAACAGAGATTAGTAATACTACATGCAGAATTTAGATCAATAATGTAAATATTACTCTTACGAATCCCTGTGAGTAGAGTGACGCCGGAAATGCTATCTTTGATAAAGCAATTTGATGACGTGAAGTTGCAAAGCATTCCTTTGTCGCAAAATTGAGAAATTGAAAGGAGGTTGTGCTTGAGTCCATCGACAAGAGAAACCTTCTCAATAGTTAGGTTTCCTCTCCTTATAACACCATATCCAATGGTCTTGCCTTTGTTGTTGTCACCAAAGGTTACAGATGGACCACTTGCTTCAACGACATCTTCAAGTAATGATCTATCTCCAGTCATATGTCTTGAGCAGCCACTGTCAAGATACCATTCATTATCCTTGGAGTGACCAGCCATGAAGCAGAGGACCTGAAATGTAAACATTAAGAACGAGGTCCCCCTTTATTCCTTGGGTCCTGAAGTTAGCAACCCTTTACGACCCACACCTGCTTGACAGAAGGAGGTTTACTCTTCCTGGCATTGGATGTGAACCGCAAAAGGCATTCTGCAGCCTTGTGACCTAAACCATCACACACAGAACATTTATAATAGCTACAAGCTTCATGAGGTTTTACTAACTCCTTACTCTTCTTAGGAGTTGCATGCGGTTTGGGACAAGGAAGTGGTTTTGGAGGAGCAGTTCCAGCTAAGAGTCCAGCTGAGATAAAGGGAACAGGCTTTGGTTTGACCACGTATTTCCTGGGAACGCTATTCCTGCTTTTGAAGGCAGGAGGAGCGGTCGAAGAAGAAGCGCGGTCAAACCTGGAGTTGGCAGCACTACCTTTACCACCAGGAGCGGTTGGAGCAGGTATGCGACCAATTCCATAAGCCATTTCCTCTTCAGCTGCTTCCACAGAATCCTTAGGTTTTAACACAGAATTCTTTCCATATTGCTTTCCTTTAGGGTAGACATAATTTATTTGTCGTCCTTTACCCTTTCCTTTAGCATGCTTCTCCTTGGGAATTTCTTGAGTTAGTTCTGGAAATTCCTCATCCTTTTCACTCGAGGATGCACACTTCTCCTCTTCCTCAGATCCAAACCCTAGACCATCCTTAGTTCCAGGAGGAACTTGGAAGTCCATGATTTTATCCTTGGTGGATTGAGACTTGAGCCATGAATCAATAATCTTTTGGCGATCGTCGATTTGGGTTACCAAGTCATCATTCCTGAGTTGAAGTGCAGCAACCTTAGTTTCAAGGATGCGGTTTTGATCAGCAAGAGGAGTCATCTGTTTGATTTGGTCCTTAAGATTAGAAATTTCAGACCTCATCACAGTTTTCTCCGTCTTGTACAGATTAAGTTCATCATGAGCTAAGCTTAAGGCTTTCTTAAGATTAGAGAATTGATGGATTACCATTTCAGCTTCTTTGAACATCCTTTCATGTTCCATGGGAGAAACCTCTTCCACCACCTTTTTCAAAATTTTCTTTGGAATAGTTTTTGAAGGTGTAGCAGTTTTGGATGAGAAAATGGGACGTGAATACGAACAATTTCCTATCTTTATGCTAGGGGTAAGTTTAATATCATCATCCAATTTATAATTTGGAAGTTTTGCAAAAACCTCCTTTTCTTCCATATCAGGCAACTCAAATGATTCAGAATCTGAGTCATCAGAAGCTTCTGCAATTAAACAGAGGTTAACCTCTTCGGTTTCACCGTCACTTCCATCCTCAGAATCTGTTTCAATCCAAGTTGCTAATTCCTTGTAATTCTCTTCCTCCTCAGCAACCATTCCCTTACGATGAGAAAATTTCGAAGGAAAAGTTTTCTTTTCATGTATTCATATTTAGGCTGTGGACACTCGGATGCAAAGTGGCGGGTTTCCTACAGTTGTAGCAAACCAAGTCACTCTTCTTCTTTGTATCTGCAGCCCTAGAAAATGTTGCAGGAGGTTTGCCTTTTGAAAATGATTTTGTGAGAGGTTTTGAAGATTTTCTAAATTTTTGGAATCTTTTCACAAACATGGCAAAATCATCATCATCCATCTCGATGAGTGATGAGGTTGATATGGAAGGATCAGGTGGTTTGATTGGATGTGGATGGTTTCTCTTCATGTTCCACTACAGACATAGAAAGCGATTTGGTTTTCCCTTCTATCTCTTCAATATGATTTAATTTAAGTTCATAGACTCTAAGATTGGCATACAAGTTACTTAACGACCAAGTACCCAATACTTTGGAGTCTTCTAGAGAGGTAGCCTTATTTACCCATCTAGAACCTAAAGCAGATAGGAAAGTCATATTGATTTCCTTATCGGTTAAAGTTTTACCAAGAGATCTACAAGCATTAACTACCTCAACATAGCGATCGTAGGTTTGACGCAAGGTTTCGTTGGATTTTCTGTTGAAGTTGTTGTAGGATCTTTCAACAGTGTATAATTTGTTTACCTTGCACTCTTCGTCACCTTCTAGGTAGCTCTCTATGGCATCCCACATACGCTGCGGTTTTGAGGTACATCACTTTACGTAAAGTTGATACGGGAGGGTTCCAGAAATGATGAACCTCGCCTTGCTTTGTCCAAGGCAACTAATCTTTTCTCTTCATCCGACCACTCTTCTTTAGGCTTTTTGACCTGCGAGATTGTTGACCTTTGGTGGTTGCATCTGTGTTGGCCTTCATTGGAACTAACGGGCCATTGATCACGCACTCCACCAGCATTTCATCTATAGTTTCCAAATGAATAAGCATTCGGCACTTCCAGATGTCAAAGTGGTCTTCGTCCAACATTGGAATGTGTGAATAGTTAACAGTAGTCATTGTCTTTGAGGTTGCCATATTGAATCGGCACACAAGCTGTTAAGCTTGAAAAACAGTGGTTTTAAAATGTGTTTGCTCTGATACCACTTGTTGGTCCCAAAGGTGGCAACAAGGGTGAAAATACAGCTAGAGGGGGGGGGTGAATAGCTGTATAAAATTTTTCGCCCTCTTTTAAAAACTAAACCTCTTGCTTACAAAATCCTCTTGCAGTTGATAATAGACTGCAAGTGATAGTGTAAAATGCACAGCGGAATATTTAGAGTTACAAAGCGGTTTTGATAGAGGAGGTTTGTAAAGCGTTTTTAATAAAGTAGTTGGTACGTGCGGTTTACAAACAAGTGAGGTTTTGACACTGTTGACTCCAAACACTATTTCACAATAATGGATATCTAAATAATGATCAAACAGAGACAAAGATAAATAATTAGTAAGCACAAGAAATATAATTGCAGAAAGTAAGAACACGCTATTTGGAGTGGTTCAATCGATAAACGATCTACGTCCACTACCAAGATGGTTAGTCTTGGATTTCTAAGAGAGATTTTATATTAAATATTGTGAGATTACAAGGTACAATAAAATCTTTGCTATGAAGAACAAATCCAAAACTATAACCAGTGTATCTCAAGTGTTTAATCTATGTGATTAGAACAAATGAGGTGTGTGTGTGAGAACAAGATCAAGGCTCTTTAAATTTGTGAGATGTAGAGCACAATGATTCTTGAATGTGTTAAGGCTTGATTTCTGGGCTAGGAATATTTCTTGAAGTATGAAGATGAAGATTCAAAGGGTTGAACAATTTCTGGGCAGAGCTTCAGCTTCTATGAACACAACACTTCTCAATTTTTCAAGCAATCTTCAAATGGTGAAGATTAGGGGTATTTATACCCAAGCATCCAAAATGTAGCCGTTGGACACAGCTGTTGAAGTACAGTACTTGATGCTTTCTTATTGGTCCACAACAACCACTTTTGTCCTTTGGTACAGTAGTTGCAGATAAAGCTGATAATGCTCCAGCTGCAAGCAATGAGGTTTGGACACCTGTCACCTTTTCAAGATCCTTGCAGATCTTCTCTGACTTTGAATCACGTGACAAGATAAGGTGGTTGACATTGAGTATTGCTGATGTGGATTATAATGACAAAAGGTGGTTTACTTCAAGTCTCAATCATTGGAGCGGTTCTGGAGTAGGCGGTTTGACAGGAGCGGTTGGTAACTCCAGTGAGGTTGCAAAGTGCGATTGATGATGAGCTGCAAGGTGCGGTTCATCATAGGGCGGTTGCACTGGAGTAGTTCAAGAGTAGTTTCAAACAAAGGATTTCACCAAGCAAATGCTAAGGGCGGTTTTGCTAGGGCGGTTGGAAGGAGCGGTTTGAAACTTTGAACTGCAACTCTCAATTCCAATGAGTCTTGTGCCAGTCTTCAAGCCTAAATTTAACCTAATCGATAAAATGGACTTAACTAAAAAATTGAAGTCTAAGCTTCATTACATAGGGTCCTAAAGTCCTTAAAATAGACAGGAGGTTATGGTATCAATCAAATCTAATACAAAAATAGGAGGGTTAAAACATGCATACCCAACAGCGTGCTTGCCTTGTGATTTGATCTTGGGAGGCGTGCTTGCCTTGTGTTTTGATTTTTATCCGCTGGGAATAAGTTCAGGCTTACGATGGCTGCCGGGGAAATGACTTGTTGGTTTTGAAGGCATTTGTGCCTTGGGATTTGCGTTTGAAGGCATTTGGGCCTTGGGGTCCGGACTTAATTACGATGACGGCCGGTGTTTGTTTTGTCTGCTGGGGACAGGGGGGTTCGGGCTTACATTGATGGCCGAATTTTGGATTTCACTACAAGAAAAATGACATTTTGCGACGGCTATAATCCATCGCAAAAACCTAAAATTCCGTCGCCTAAACTAATGGCGACTGTTATGGCCGTCGCAAAAACAGTCGCATAATCCCTTATCGCCAAAGGTTTATGCGATGGGATCGGCAATCGCATAAAGTGAATCAAGTTATGCGACTGCTAAGGCAATCGTACAAGACCCTTGGTATTTTATTTATTAAAATACCTAAATGAAATATGCCGTCGCATTATATCACCTATATGCGATGGATTTTTGTCACAAATAAGCAAGGAATTTTGAGACTGTTTCTGCCGTCACAAATAAGCAAGGCGGTTTGAGATTGTGAATGCCGTCGCAAATAAGGAAGCTATTTGGAGATTGTGAATGCAGTCGCAAATAAGCAAAACATTTTGAGACTGTTTCTGCCATCGCAAATAAGCAAGACATTTTGA
The DNA here is from genome assembly GCA_022495995.1 of Adenophora triphylla var. japonica. Lineage (NCBI taxonomy): Eukaryota > Viridiplantae > Streptophyta > Magnoliopsida > Asterales > Campanulaceae > Adenophora > Adenophora triphylla. The sequence continues at coordinate 40,676 of JAFEMH010003228.1, read as the reverse complement.
GATGGCAGACCCATCACATTACTCTTATAAGTATCAGTCTAAGTGGGCTATTTTTGACTCTTTAGAGATGACCTAGCCATCGCATAATTCAATCCAAACCAAAAAAAAAACAAATTTTAAATGATATTAAATGTAAAAATTTAAATACTACATTAATTAAATTGTCATGCCCATAAAAACTTCACATAAAACTTAGTTACCATCATCTACATTTGTCCAAAATATGTACAAAGCAACAAAGTTTCCAAAATGACAAGTTACCATCAACTACTACATTTGTCCAAAACATACAAGGACAAAGTAGTTTCCAAAAAGACTAAGTTACCTACATCAACTACACTGTGTCCAAAATATACTACATGCCACAAAGTTTGCAAAATGAGTCACAAAAGTGTAGATGAAATATGCAAGAAACATAACTATGCACTCCCATCACCGAAATCACCATCATCCAATGGAGAAGCAGTTGTTGGAATGTTTGATGCAACATCAGAAATTGGAGTAGAAGAACTAGTGTCGTTGAAGTCAGGAAGGGGAATTGACTGCATACCACACCTCTCGAACACTTCAGTCCATAAAGGGGCCATGTTTGTAAGAAAAGCTTCCATTTTTGCTATTTTTCTGTCCTTCTTCTTTGATTCTTCCGAGTTATTTAGCGCAGCAACATAAGCCAAATGATCCACTGATGAAGCCTTACCAGAACGTTTGGTCCACTTTTCCCTTGGCCTATTCAATAGCCTACCTTTTTTTACGCCACCCACTGTCACCTGCCATATCTTACAACCAGGATCTGAAACAGCGTTACATCCGGGATGTAAAACTGCATTGACCGGAGTTTGAGAGTCCAAACCATTCTCTTTCCGTAATTCATTTGCATAGACTCCCTACAAATAAGGTCTAACAAGTAAGATACATATATATTGGATACAAGATGCATATGGGCAGAACCAGGAAGCAGGAATCAGCAAGTCTTAAGAGTAGAATGTAGAAGCATGTCAAATAAAGACCTGGAAGTCACCAGTAACCACAACATCAAAGCAAATGGAAAGAGAAATGAACCACCATCCCCTAACGCACCAAAAAGAAATGAAATAAAAATATTGTACCTCAGGGCATAGTGGGTTGGAGGTGTTGATTGCACAGACCTTGACTTTAATGTCAAGAAAATCTAATAAGATATTTCACCAGCTAAAAGTGGTAAAATGCTGAAAATAGGATAGGGAAAGGAAAGAGGTTGTTTCAATAAAAGTTCTTTGGAACGTATGAAGTATTCACTGAGCAGTGAATTCAGTTTTGCCAAGATGAAACTGGTGAGCCTCATATGAACATATGGTGGAATAATGTTGAAAAAGTGATAGCCATACATTGGGATAACCAGCAGTAGCTACTTAACAGGAATGAGATAAAGCATCAAGAGAAATACATGCCACCTTATTAACTGAACTAGCTATGTGTACAGCTTATCAATCCCAAGTAAATCATTTTATGCTCTAAAGGATGGTTGTGATAATTATAGTCAGCAATAATCAGCTTACTAAAAATAAAAAATTGAATTTGATGCCTATTAGCTCACGGTTGAAATGCCTAGGGCTCAAGCAAATGTTCATCATGAAAACTACAGCAAATGTTCATCAAAACCAAAAAAAGTACCTCAAGTCTTTCAGCATCTTCAGTAACCCATTTAGTTTCATTGTTGTCATTGCTTTTTTTCTTTTTAATGTGAGTCTTCGTAAACCTTTCAATTTGTGTCGGAACACGACCCAATTCTTCAGCCTGTATGTTAATAGAGATTATAATAAAGCTAAAGAAAATACTAATCCCTCTGTCCCAAATGAATGTCGAATTTTTCTTTTTTTCAAATTTGCTCTTCATCAAAAGCAATTTTGAAATATTTCTCGGCATTCATTTAGGGAAGGAGCGAGTAGTAAATAGAACAAAAATACCAACAAACTTATATAAAACATATTTCACTTTACCAATAACAAATCAGTTTCCTCATACGTAACCCTCCCAGTTGTGTGCGGAATCATTTTGTTTGAAGATCGATTTCTCTTACGCAACGCACTTGCTTTCTGAAAATCTTCACCCAACCAATAATCACATAACTCCTGCCATACACTAAGGCTTGTCCACTTAGGGTCGTGGTTCCTTGCAATCTCAATTGTTTTATAAGCATTCAATGCATTTCTCTTCCATCCAAAGAGGTACTTAGGAAAATTCTCAGCAGCTATATTCTCCCAAACAATACGACCTCTTGCTTGTTCTTCCGGGGAAGTGAACCTAAAGTATCTCTATAATAAAACAAAAGAAAAAATCATATTCCAAACAGTATCACTAAAAACATGGGATCAGTATTCCAAGATAAACATTTTCTTTAACAAGATAATTTATCAACTTGGAAAAACACATCAAAACCAGATTTTCAGTCATCTTTGAAGAATAAACTGTTCTGATATAGATTGTTCTAGAAGGCATAAAAGTAGTCGTTTGAAAGAACTATGTGTCTACTTTCAAGCAAAAAAATCGGTTCATCGTTTCGAGCCCTAGAAATGGAGATAAAGCATTTTTGGTACTGAAGGTATAAGCTGATAGCATACTATGTAAATAATGAGTTCAAGGATCAGTAGGCACATTTATATTCGTAAATTTAAAATGGATTTCTTTAACATACTGGGGTGGAATGTGAAGTATACTTAAGTTTCACCTTCTACATTTTGATGAAAACAACTTTCCCAATAGCACAGGTATTTTATTTAAACATTATTGTCGATTAAACCTGAAACTGAAGTTCCTTTTGGCATTTGTTGAGTGCGTAACCTGTTGAAAGAGTGTTATAATAAATGGCATGATGATTATTTTAACATCATATGAGATATTTTGCAGTGGAATACTTCAGAAATAGACCAAGATATAGACAATCGTGGAGTTAGAAGACATAATTCGAAGGAAAAATACTATCATTACAGGGCTTAAGAAGGACATTATGGTTCTAGATCAGAAGGTGAGCATGTTTTTTCCAATCACATGCTATATATAGCAAGGAAAATTCCGTGTCAATCAACAAGAGCAACCGAATCAGCAATTGGGTGCTTTGCAGTGTTGTACCTTGTGCAAGGTACAAGGTCAAAAGAACATGGTTTGATGATTCGGTTGCTCCTATTAGCTGATGTAGCACCGCTCTTATAGACAATATTTTAAGTATCAAAAAATGAGATAAATTATATCTTACCAGATAATCTTGCCACATAGAATCCAGTTGGTCATGCCATTGGTACCAAAAAACTCTGAGTTCATTGAAGTGTCTTTTGAAGATCGGGCCAATCTTTGATATAGCCGATGCAGGTGTTAATCTAAAACAAAAAGGTTTAATACATGATGAAAATAATGTGTATGAATAAATAAATATTTAGAATTTATGAATAGGTAGACAAAGCACACCATTTTTATGAAACTTACGTATCTTTGAAGGACGATAACGAGAACCTTTGATCGACCTGCTGTGGGAGCCTGCACGCCTTTTGTTACACCACGTTTTTTCCTGATTATTGGTTGATGATCATCTTCAGGGACATTCTCCATCGGAGGTACAAGTGGGGCTACAGGGGCTATAGGAACATCATCAACTAGAGGAGCAAAGAAATGCGTAACCATTAGCAAATGGAGGAGCAACAGGTATACGAGAAGCAGGTGGAGGGGAAATTGGTTGAAGATCAAGAGCAAAAGCTGCAGAACCATTAGCAAAAAGAGGAGCAACAGGAATACGTGAAGCAGGCAGAGGGGAAATTGGTTGACGATTAAGAGGAGCAACAGGAATACGTGAAGTAGGTTCAACTGATGATGGCAAAGGTAGACGGTTGGATGTATTCGAGGAACCACCCCTTCCTGAAGTAACATGCGCACCACCCTTACCTCTACCCATACCTGAAAATAAGAAGTATTAGTGATTACATGCTATATTAATGACATTTTATTACTCAAGAAATTATCAACACTTTTATTACAATAGTAAGAGGAGCAACAGGAATACGAGGAGCAGAAAGAGAAACACCAGAATTAATAAACTTCTCACGTCAGAAATTTTTAGCAATAAGGTACTCTAATCATTATTACTCTCTGCAGCAGTTAGAATGGTGAAATTATTTTGCATGATGTTTCCTCAAATCCACCCGACTTATTAGTACCTGTAATCTAGAGCACTGATGTTTGAACCAAAATGTCTTGGACAGAGTTATAGAACTGAAAGGGATAACATTTTGTATTGAAATTCAAAATGTGGAAGTCAAATTCTGAATAACATGTGGAAGTAAAACGAAAACATCAGTAATGCATAAAGTCTCAGCATGAGCTAGTTGCCAGATCTTCTTAGTACCTGTAATCTAGAACTGAAAGGGATAACATGTGGAAGTAAAACTTGTTTCAGAATGAATTGTGCTGAATGTCCACTGAATGTGGTGAGCTTAATGTGTCCAGAAGTACTGATCATCATCAGTATCAGAATTTTCTTCAAATGAAGATACAATACATCAATTAAGTTTAAAAGTATAATTGCATATATGATCATCTGGCTATAGCCCCATAGACTTGAAGAGCGATAAATATGGAACTTCTTAATTGACAATGAGATGCTACTCTGGTCTTTAAATCAAACCCATTCAAACGGAGGATCTTCCAGATATGAAGATGATGTCACGATATACCACAACAAAAGCATTGACAGGAACATGAACATCAAATACTTTACCATTAGAGTAATACTAAAGTTACAAAAAAATCTCACAAACAGTGTTGTTAATGAAATGTTGTATATAAATTAAGTTACTAACACCCTATCCAAAACGTTGAACACACAGAGTGAACAAAAATTGACAATAACAAACAACATTTAAAGTTATCAATGTGTCCCAATCTATATCAAACTGAACAAGGATCTATATCGTCAATACTATTTGAATCTATCAAACAGTTTTTTTCAGATTAATTTCTAACTAATTAAACTCACTGAGTTGCAAACGCATTATCCGAACACTTAGTTCACTAAGAAATTTGAAGAAAATGCAATTGAATTATGATATCCCCTAACTTCTTCACACACTAAAAACAGTCTAAAAGAAAATGCAAACCCCAGGAGTCACCTGAAGCTGGAGTCGTGGATGTATTCAAGGAACCACCCCTTCCTGAAGTTGAGTACGCACCACCTTTTCCTCTAGCCATATCTGAAAATAAAATTTATTAGATTTCTTTTACATGCTATATTAATGACATCTTTTTTCACTCAAGAAATTATCTACACTTTTATAACAACAATAAAGCAAAAGCCTTGAAATATGTAACACATTTTCAACTTAAACATGAGAACTAAAGCAGATATATAATTGATTACATGCAATTTTTGTTATACTATTCTTACACTAGGACCAAGAAAGCAACAAGGCAAGCAGTGTAAAATTGCAATGTACTATAAGCAAGCATATCTACCTATAACATTTTTCTTAAAATATATTATTTTACCAAGTCTTTTAATCACTCGATCAAATTGATCACCATCTTCACTATCGCTGTTTTCGTCCTCGCATCAATGTCGCCTCTGTGTGTATCATCGACATCTTCATCTGTTGTGTCATAAAATTCATCAAAGGGATCGTCATCATCCTCCTCATTGTCTTGATCTTCATCTTCACTTTCAGCCTCTTCTTCCACTGTCTCAACTTCAACTCCCGGTTCACTATTATCATGAAGTATAACATTCTCACTCTCATAATCAAAATTACACATATTTACTGAAAGAATCTCATCCTCTTGATAAGTATTTGCATCCTCATCTTCTTTTTCCATAACATCATATGTATTCCTTGCCTTCGTGGTAATGACACTAGACCAACCTTGATTTTTTTGGAAACGAGATTTGCATAGAACACTTGCAAAACCTGAGATGCAATTACAAATGGCTCATAAGACCTTAGTCTGGATTTTGTGTTTACCTTGGTGAAACCATACTTGTCAACTTCTACCCCTTTTGTTGGATCATACCATTCACATTTGAATAAAAAAATAGTGTTCCCTCCATAATAGTGTACCTCAACGACCTCCTCCAAGTGTCCATAATAGTCACGAGAATCATCCCCATAGTTACTTCCCTTCACAACAACTCCAGAATTTTGAGTTACCCTCCCTAACTCTAATTTATTTGTATGAAATCGAAACCCATTGACGAGGAAGCGCTTATAGGTTGTAACATCTCTATAGGGACCCATCGCTAAGAACTTCAAATTATTATCATTATCCCTCTTAAACTGCTGAAACCATTGAAATAATGTTCGATTGTGTACTTCCTCAACTTCAAATTCTGTCATATTTGGATGAAGCTCTTGTACTAGTAATCTATGTTCGCTGAAAGGTATATACAAAGATAAATGTGAACAAATTATATACAAATTAAAGGTGAAACGGTTTTACACTTATCATATATAAACTTACTTTATCTTATCATAGGCCCTTTCATAGTCACAATTGAGCAATACATACAATCCTATTGCATTAATTTCCTCGTCTGACAAAAAACGTTGTTTTGCTTTGCCAAGGGCGCGACCTTCAGGGTTAAAAATTGGTAATGATCCTTTTGGTTCCTCCCGAACCCCATCATCATTTCGATCAGCCTTATTTAGCTTGGTCTCAATAATGGGGTCAAAATAATGTGAACAAAAATTGGCAACTTCCTCAACCCAAGATGCTTGTGCAATTGAGCCCTCGGGACATGCTTTATTTCGCACTTTTCTCTTTAAGTGTTGCATGCACCTTCATAGTATAAAGATGTACATGTTATATAGAAAAAAATATATCACACAATTGAAATAATAAAATTAATTATGGCATTACCTTTCGAATGGATACATCCAACGATATTGGACCGGACCTCCCACATTAGCCTCATATGCTAAATGAATAGGTAGATGCTCCATTGAATCAAAGAAAGAAGGTGGAAAAATCATTTCAAGCCTACATAATGTTTCAATTATTCCTGACTCAAGCTTTTCTAACTCCTCTTCTTTATATACCTTTGAGCATATATCCTTCAAAACTGACTGAGCGCATTTAATGGTTCCCATACTTCCTTGGGCAAGAATTCACGCAAGGCGAGTGGGAGGAATCGTTCCATCAAAATATGACAATCATGTGTTTTAAGCCCAGACATCTTACACTCTTTAGGGTTAACACATCGAGAAATGTTACCAAAGATACCCATCAGGTACTTTGAGTGATTGGAGCCACTCGTATACTTGTTTGATTTGTTCATTGGTCAAAGTGTACTTGGCTTTCGGGTATACTGGCTTCCCATTATTACCTAGTTTTGAATGCAACTCGGGTCTTATACCTAGAGTTTCCAAATCCAACCGGGATTTATGGTTGTCTTTGGTTTTACCCTTGACATGCATAACAAAGATTAAATACATTATCAAAAACATTTTTCTCGATGTGCATCAAATCCAAGTTGTGTCGGATCAAGAGTGTGTGCCAATATGGCAACTCAAAAAATATACTCTTCTTAGTCCAATTATGATCAACCCCAAACCCAGGAATCCTTTCATCACTATTTTGTCCCTTCCCATAAGTGATCAAATCAAATTGATTAATATAATCTAAAACCTGATTTCCCATTAATCGAGGAGGAGCCAACTTTCTTTCGGTCTTATTGTTGAAATTATTCTTATTTGAGCGAAATCTATGAGTTGGTTTTAACCATCGACGATGACAACCGAAGTAACATGGCTTTCTACCTTCTTTAAGAGTAAAAGCTATAGTGTTATCCATACAAACAGGACATGACAACTTTCCATGAGTACTCCAACCAGACAACATACCGTAAGCAGGAAAGTCACTGATAGTCCACATTAATGCAGCCCTCATGCTAAAATTTTGTTTGAGAAAAATGTCATAAGTATCAACCCCTGTGTACCATAAAGTCTTAAGCTCATCAATAAGTGGCTCTAAGAAAACATCAAGCTCTCTACCAGGTCCCTTTGGACCTGGTATAACTAAAGGCATAAACATGTATGATGGTTTCATACACATCCATGGTGGTAGATTATATGGGACAATAAACACGGGCCATGTTGAGTGTGGCTTACTAGAGTGCCCAAAAGGATTAAACCCATCTGTTGCTAAGCCAAGTCTGATGTTTCGAGAATCTGCTGCAAAGTCAGGAAAGTTACAATCGAAATCTTTCTAAGCCATTGCATCTGCAGGGTGTCTTAACTCACCCTCAACATCCATACGTTTTGAACTGTGCCACCTCATGTGTTCTGCAATTTTTGATGACAAATAAAGTCTTTGAAGCCTAGGAATGAGGGGAAAGTAATACATGACTTTTTTTGGTATTGGTTTACGTTTCTCTAAAGTGGCAACATCAAAGTTTTTGTACCTAGACTCGCCACCCGTAGGACATGTTATCAAGTCTACATTCTTTCCCCAAAACAAGACACAATCATTCTCACAAGCATGTATTTTCTCGTGAGGCAAACCTAAACCCTTCATCAAAGCCTTACATTTGTAGTACGATTCAGGAAATTTCTCATCCATAGGCAACATTCTTTTTATAAATATCAATAGTTCATTAAACCCCTTGATAGGAATCCCATATTCAGTTTTCAAATGAAGCAAATGACTTACATCAGTAAGCTTAGTGTAAGACTCACACCCTTTCCACAATGGCTCGTTACAAGACTCAAATAAATCATAAAAATTTTTGGATTGGGTATTTGGAATCTCATTATATGGATCAAAGTTTGGACCCGCGGCTTCCCTTAACATTTCATCTGCCCAATTCTCATTTCTCTCATCTTCTGTATTAATAGTTTCAACTTCAATATTAGATTCCCCATGTCTAGTCCACCTTTTATAGTCAGGTACAAACCCATTATTAAGTAAGCACATTTGTACGGACTCTCGGTTTTTAAATATGTTAAAATCACATTTACTTGAGGGACATCTTATCATGCCATTAGCCGTACACTCTGGATGAGCAAAAGCAAAATCCAGAAACTCCTCAACTCCCTTAATAAATTCTTCTGCATATATTAACAAATTCTCACCTTCATCCCTATACATCCAATTTCGATGATGAGACATGTTCCTGAAAATTGAATCAAACCTATAAACAACGTTGTAAAACTATTTTGAGCAAAATAAACCACCTTCAGCATACAGATAAACATGTTAGTCCTTCAACTAAGTTCAAACCTATTCAATATTACTATGAATAAACACAAGAGACATATGAACAAGCTTTAACAAGCAAGCAGGAAAAAAAAAGTGCATTAACAAGACTAAGATAAAGATAGACTTCAATCAAAAAATGGCATAAAAGAGGAAACCCACCATTAATAAAATTACACCCGAACAATATTATTTCATTTTCTCAATTAACATTCATACACAAATCAATAATACCACTACCACCATTATAACATTAAAACTAAACACCATTATAACATTAAAACTAAACACAATAACCAAAGACGAGAAAATTATAACATGAAACAGGAGAAATCAGATCCCAGTTGATTGAATTAATAACTACGAATAAACTTTTTTTTTAAAATAACCTTATAACCATATTAAATCAAGCTAATGATAATGAGTTATTCCTCAATTTACCTGACTAGCCTCCATTATTGACTTGTGCCATCAATTTTACATGTGAACATCAACCAGTAATTGATTAATTTGGTTAGGACAATGAATGAGCTTTAGTATTTTGATGTTGAAATGAAACATAAAGTTGAGTTAAGAATATTAAACTAGTCGTCCTCAGCAGAATGAGGGTGAAAGTTTTAGTTTCCTTAATCTGTTGAGTTTTCCATTTATTAATCAAGTAGTTCAGATTTCAAATAACACAAAGTTGAGTTAAGAATATTAAACTAGTCGTCCTCAGCAGAATGAGCAAATAGGGGAGAATCAGCAGGGGAAAACCAAAGACGAGAAAATTGAAGGGAGAAGGAGAAAGGAAGAAAAACCAAAGCATTACAAAATCAGAAAGAGATAATGATTTGGGGAATGTGAAAATTGAAAACAAAAACAAAATCAGATGAAGATGAAGGGAGAAGGAGAAAGGATCTAAAACTATTAATTTTTTACCTAGAAATTGCGGAAGAGCATAAAGAAAGAGAGAGGCATAGACGAGAAAGAGAGAGGCATAAACGAGAAAGGGAGAAAGGAGATTACCTGCTTACATATAGCCGAAGGGGAGAAATGGCGCCGCTGTATGGAGAACCAGATCTGCCGATGCCGAAGCCGAAGGGGAGAAAGGGGAGAAGACGGAATTGGAGGAAGAGAGAGAAGGGGAAGACGGAATTGGAGGAAGAGAGGGAAGGGGAGAAATGAAATTAGGTTTGGCCTTTGGGAGCGCTCTATCAATTTTCTTCAGCTCAATTTGCGATGGGAGTTAATCGTGTATTTGGTTAAAAAAAAAAATTTAAATAAAAATAAACTATCAATTGCGATGGGGAGTTATTTCAAATTTGGTTTAAAAAAAATAAAATTTCAATTTTTAAATAAAAATAAATTATATTTAATTTATGTGACTAAAATTGCCATCACATAATTACTAGGCAGTCGCGTAAATGAAAAAATATAGACCGCCAATTTTTTGGAGAACGCGGTAAATTGATGAGGAAATTTCATATTTTGCGACTGCTTTTCATCGCATATAGTGGGTCTATTGCGACGGACGCGACAGCCGTCGCAAAAGTCCGTCACAAAATATCAATTTTCTTGTAGTGTTTGTAGGCTTTCGTGCCTTGGGGTTCGGACTTACGATGACAGCCGATGTTTGTTTTGCCGTTTAGTTGGCGAGATCCGGGCTTACGATGACGGCCGGCGTTTGTTTTGCCGTTTAGTTGGCGAGATTCGGGCTTACGATGACGGCCGGTGTTATCTTTGTTGGTTTAGGGACCAAACTGCATTGATTTTGCTGGAAATGGCCTTTGGACGGCCAAGGGCAAAGATTATAAGGGCAAAAGAGGGATTTCGCCTGGGTTGTAAAGTGGTCCGTGCGGACACTTCATGCATGAAAAGTGGTCCGCACGGACACACTTGCAAATCTGATTTTCTTAACCAGAATCAGATTTGCAAAAACGCCCATTCATTCCCATTTTCGAATTCCAGCCGAGGGAGAAGAGAAAAGAGGAGAAGAAAACTTGATTTTTGAGCCAAATTTTCTCCAGAAAATCCTTCCAAGTCGCTAGATTTACTATCATGGCGGAAAGATTGGGGCGAGGTCGTCGTTAAAGGGGCCGAGAGGCCGAGGTTGGATATCCAAAGGAATTTTTCCTCTTTCATTCCTTCAACAATCAACCCGGATGAGTTGTATCCGGATACGAGGGTGCACACCTTGCGGGGGAAAACGGTAATGGAGGTAAGAAATCAATTTTTATTTTGATTCTTGCTTTGAAATGGTGTATGCTAGAACTAAGGTTTTAGTTCTTTGCAATTTGGGGCTTTTGTTGTTGCCATAATCAATTTGTTAAATTGATGTTGAATTATTGAAATTAAATTTATATGGATTGTGGGTATGTGATTTTTGTTCAAAAATGTGGAGTTTAGCTCTTATTTGTGAGAATAAAGTGCCTCTCCTTGAAATTCATGCTCTGGTGATTTGTATCTTGATGCTATTTTTGTATGTACATGATTTTTTGTGGGAAAAATTGCAGTGCAGGAACGGACTTTGTGTGGGGAAATTGTGTGAAGTGTGCCGTGTTTTTGTGACGGGCTTTTGTTTGAAAATGTGTCGTGTAGGGACGGATCCCTTTGTTTTTTGAAAGATGTGGGGATGGACCCCTTTTGTTGAAAAAAATGTTTTTGTAGGGACAAATCCTTTTGTTGAAAAATTGTGTATAGAGACGGACCCTTGTTGAAAATGTGTCGTGTAGGGACGGATCCCTTTGAAAGATTGTGTTTGTGGAGGGACGGACCCTTTTGTTGAAAAATTGTGTTTGTAGAGGGACATCCCATTTTGTGTTCATGCGTGTGTAGGGACGGATCCCTTTGTGTTGGAAAATGTGTATAGGGACGGATCCCTTGTGTTTGAAAAATGTGTTGTGTAGGGACGGACCCTTTGTGTTTTTTTTTGAAAAATGTGGAGACGAACCCCTTTTGTTGGAAAAAATGACATTTTTTAAAAATAATTAGTTAAAATTCAATTTTCCTTATTATTTTTTGAATGTTTTTATTAATAGTATTTTTATTGGTATATTAATAATAACTAAATATGATTATTTTATTAAAATAATATCATTTCATAAATAATTAGTCGAAATTCATTTAGGTTGACCACAATAGTCAAAATGACTTTAAAAAAATAATAATATAGCGAATACATCTCTTTTAGAAATAAAAAGTAACATTAATTTGAAAAAATTACTCCTAATGTAAAAGAATTAAACTTGATTTCTTTTAAATTCAAGTGGTAAGTTTCAGTACCACTATATAATTGCAAGGTAAGAGTAATTAATAACCAAAATCAATATCCAAAACTAGGGGTAGGGGTGTTTACGATTCAGATTATATGATTTTTGTCATAATTTTGAAAGATCATAATTAGACCAATACTTCGATTCTGTAAAAACTTAGGATCAGGATCAGACCAATATATTATAAGATCAGTCTCATTGGTCTGATTTCAATGGTCCGATTACCTCGATTCAATAAATTACAATATATTATATATTTTTTTTTTACAAAAATAAAACATACAATAATTAAATATCACTAGTTTGTCAACAAAAAGAAAAAAAAAAACTAAACAAAGTTGTCACAAATATATTAATATTCAAACCAAAACGTAGACCATTTAACATTATTTGATTACCTTCAAACTTAAACTAAATTAAAAACTAAAAATTAAAAATTAATATTACAACATCAAGCCAACAAAAACATTGCCACAAAGAGGGTCACCTTCAGCTAATTCAGAGCACCAGGGAGATTCTAGTAGAGAGAAAATAAGATGAGAAGAGCGTATAGAGGGGGGGGGGGGTGGGACGGAACGGCGCAAAAGAGATAGGATTACAACCTATAAGAGCGAATTAACATTAGGTCAACAAAATAATTAGGATTTTTTTTAAAGAAGAAAATTAGAGATTTTAAAATTATAACTATATATATATATATTATAAAAATAATTACCAACTTATAAAATATATTATATCTTCGATTTCAATAAATATATTGTAATAGATAGTAGCAATATAATGCAATGTACTTTCTAATTTTTTTACAAATAATGCAATTTGTTTACATATATATCACGGGAGTATATGAAAACAATTTTAATACATTTTTATCATGGTATAATTACTATACAAACAAGTAAACCACAATTTTTACGTACAAACAAACAAGTAAACCACAAATTTTACGAACGTTGACATGACAAGTCAAATTTGCCAAATTATAGGAAGATATATAATTAAATTGACTATTTTTTTTGGAATATTTTTAAAAACATTACTTTAATAAGTTCATTAAAATTCCATATTTTATTTAAACGTCCATTTATAGAATTGGGTATTTAATATTTTCTTCGTTCTAATATAAACGTATAAAATAATAATTTTAGTCTTGATCAACAGTAAATCTGAAATTAATTGACATAAATACATTATTATATTTGAAGCTTATTAAAGCACGTGTAAATTGAAAATTTGTAAAATATAGAATGGCGTTGATTGCTAAAATATTATTGCTAAAAAAGATGATATAATTCTATTTTCTTCGTACAAAAAAATATCTAACCATAAACGCTCAAATCCAATGATATGTAATCCACCAACTATTAACTTCCACATTTCATGGTGCTATAATTTTACAACCATATACTCCCCCGTCCCATAAAAGCCTTACCCATTTTGCTATTTTGGGCGTTTCACTTTAAAGTTTCACTTTCCTAAAAAGGAAACTTTTTAATTTACTTCTTTATTCATGGGACCCACTTGTCATACTCACAACAACTATCCACTTACTATTCTCTACCTCACTTTCTCTCTCCTACCCACTCACAATTCCTACTTTAATAACATTATATATATTCACTCCTTATTTTCCGTTCTCAATAGTAAATGGGTAAGCTAATGTGGGACGGAGGGAGCATATATATATATATATATATATATATATATATATATATATATATATATATATATATATATATATATATATATATATATATATGACGAGCAACAATTATTGAATACCATGAGTCTTACAATGAGGAGCCTTTCTTTGTTCATAATTCTTGCCTTCTCTCAGTTGTCTATGAGGAGTGATGCTTGTTCTATCTTTGGTACCAGATGGCAAGTTTCTATTATTAACGGTCTTTCGGATAGTATTTGGATACGCGTCAAGTCTGGAGATGAGAATCGTGGGACTCATTATCTGAAGCCGAGTGAGTTTTTTCGATTCGATTTTTGCGATAGAGGTGACGGTCGCACTCTTTACTTTGCACACTTTTGGTGGGGTAAAAAAGACAAAACGTTTGATGTTTTCAACAGACACATAGCCAGGGTTTGTATGGGTTCTGAAGATGGGCCTAATCCATGCTATTGGTTAGCCAAGAGCGATGGGTTTTATATTTCTAAGGAGAATAAAACATTTCCTGATAGCTGGCAAAAAATTAATGATTGGTGATAAGAAATATGTTGATTGATTATGGTTATATTCATCATGAATAAAAGAGTACTATGTTTTATTGTCTTTTCGGTAAATTTGAAGTGTGAAACTTTAAAAAAACTAGTAAGTTGCCCGTTGATACTTGACGGGTTATAGAAAAATTGATCGGCTATTTAATAAGTATAAATGAAGATACGCATCGGAAATATATATAAAATAATAGAAAAAATAAAATAAATATGTCATGTATTTAATTAGGGATAATATTCATATATATCCTTAATATCTATTTTTTCGCACATTAAGCTCACGTTTTGCGTATACAAATTTGATCACCTTTAAATTTCATCTGAAATTTAATGAAAATGTTAATGTGCGTGATATATGTAAATCATTTATGCTTAGTTAGCAATCCATTAACGATCATGTTGATAATATTGTTAAATATAAAGCAAAAGTGTAAATTTTAAAATAGCAAGCCTAAGCCTAAATTTTACTAAAATGAAGGGTTTATACATAAGCTATTATTAAACTTTAAATAATATGCGATTTCATATCTTTTTCAAACCAACAGTTATCGGCTTCAAACCCATGTCTTCCTCTCTCTCTCAAATGTGCTCCCCCCTCCCACCCCGGATCCACCCACAAACTACCCAAACACATGATGCACCCGTCCACAATATTGCTTTAAACTTCCAACATCACCAACTCCTCCCATGTTTGTCCTTCTCAGAACAACAAATCTATTATTGTTATTTCGCCTATATAAGTTCTTTATTTTTTGTATCACCCATGAAACCATCATCTATCAAGTTTCCAAATTCGAATAAGAACATCTATAAATCGAATCGTGCAACTCAAATCGCTGGTAGCTCCACCACCATCATCGATTAAACCAATCAATTTGCGCGATTGAATTAATCAACCTTCATCAATCTTACTTGACTTTCAACTATACTCTAATTTCATGTCCTGTCCTTGCTCGGATATGAAATCAATTTTACTTCAAAAACTTGAATTTCTTCTTATTTGTTCATGTTTCTTTAATTTTTATGTTCTCATTTTAAGATGAAATTAAAATCTAATTGCTTTTATCTATAAATTAATATCATTGCAAAAATAAAAATAACAAAAATAAATATTTAATTAGACATATTAACTACATTACTTATTATAGAATTTATCAAAGTTTAAAATTAATATAGTTAGATCTAATCATAATTTTGAAAACATAAATATATGCACCAAATACAATTTTAAAGGTGATTATAACAAATTTATTTAAAATGTTATATTCAAATTTCTTAAAAGTATAACAGTAATGTACTTAATTTTTCATTGTTCAAATTGATTTGACATTGACTAAAATTACATTTTTGATAATATTTTTAATGATGTATTATTAATAATCTCTAAGAAATCATGTTGATATCATAGAAGTTATATAAATTTTAGTCGAAATTCAATCAAATTCATCATGAAAATGTAAGTGACATTATCTTTTATTTCTAACTAAGTTTTATTTTTTGTTTTTGCCATAATTTAATATAGTTGGCTTAAAACTACTTCAATTATGCATATAAATCGCCTAAAAATAATGTATATAAATGAAAATTCTTAATAATCTCAATATATAAATGATTAGGATTTTGTGAATTTACTTGGGGGTATTTTTTATTTGGAAGACATCATTTATTAAGGGGGGTAAATATTTGACATCAGAATCCAATCGTTCTTCCTATGATTTCTGCAAACAGAACATAATCAGAGTTAAGATATAGGAAAAAAAAAAGGCTAAATATAATTAAAAAAAATTAAAAACAGTGAAGCAACAATTGAATGCAAAAACTAAAAATCACCTGTCACATTTCAATGCCAATATACTTCCACTTTGGAAATAACTTTGAAAATAAATACCATCAATGTTACTTATTTTTGATATTTTCTTTTTAAACTTTTAGTTTTACAACTATATTATGAATGATCATTTATTTTGTGACAAAATTTTCCTAAAAGTTGTCATTTATTTTGAGACGTGAATAATAATTAAAGGACACAAACATATTAATAATGTATGCAAAGGCTTCAAAATAATTCACAAAACCTGGGGTGTCAATCAATGGTGCCTACAACTTTCTTCTTATTTAGAGTTCTTGATTTTCTGTTGTACGGGTAAATATAGTCAACTAAGTTGAAATGTTAATTTTTTGGATAAAACATTCCTAACTTGAAAATACAAACATTTGCCTTTCATGGACCCTTCTAATCCGAATATGATAGTGAGGTTGTCCATTTCGCATTTCACCATCTTCTGCATTATTCAAATATTTTGGTTGTAATTATAACAAATCATAATTAGTGATTGCATAAAAATAAAAAGAAAATCTGATAGAAAAATCGAACATGAAAATTAAAGCTTTTTCCAATACTATGAAAATGAACTATATGGTATTATTCGGTATTCAAATCCATAAGCAATTACTTCAAATGTGAATGGATTAAATTATCACCTAATTTAAGTTAATATCTAATGTTATCTTGGAAATAAAAAATAAGGATATAATAATCCCCTATTATTAGATGATAATTTCCTGATTGTTGGATTGTTTAGATACTAATGCTTAAATTCATATTGATGTTTAATCTAATAAATTGTTGCTTAAATTCAAAATGAAAAAAATGTAAATAAGTAAAAAGATTGTTATAATAGTTTATTTAACATTGAGTTTATTCAGCAGAATAGATATATTGTTAGGATAATGATATCAAATCAAATAAATTTAAAAGCAAAATATGAGATTCCTAATATAATCACACTTCTATCTTCCCGGTGATTTAATCAAGTTTTTAATTTTTCTTATCAATATTCAAATTTCTGTTTAACTAAGAAAGTATATTGATTAAAGAAATTAATTTCATTTAAGATAAGTTGTGATATGTGGCAATTCCTATGCTAAACATTGATACGTGGTATTTCATGTCATAAATCCATGTGACTCGTTGTAAGAATGACGTTGGACTCTGCTATATTATATATATAGATTTACTTTTGATTTTTTATACTCCCTCCATTTCGTAAAGTTCGTACCATTTTTATTATTTTGGTCAACTCAATTAAATTTTTATCATACTTTAATAAAAATCTAGACATCTCTATTTAATTCAAAAAACTGTTATCGATATTATTTCTAATAGTAAAACAACATTAATTTTTAAAATTGTATAAAAATATCTAAAATGTTATAAAATTATGGTTAAAAATCAATTAATTTGACCAATAAAATTAAAGTGAGACAAACATTTCTGAGACCGAAGGAGTAGTATTTTTAGTTGCACTAAGGTGATGCATTTTTTTGTATCATGTGTTAGGTTCTAGTATTTGAAAAGAAAAAATGAACAAGTTTTAGAGGCTTAAAAGTTCAACTTTGGGAAGTATAATTCTTTTTACGTAAAATAAAAGATAAAAATTGTGACCTTTATTGGTAGGACATACTCCCTCCGTCTCACTCGAAAAGAAATAAATTTTCATTTTGAATGTCACATTTAAAAATGCATACTTTCAAAATGGAATTTTTTTTTAATGTTTCTTTATTCATGGGACCTACTTGTAATAATCACAATAACTATCCACTAACTATTTCCTACTCCACTTTTTCTCTCATATATCACTTTTTATATTTACAATATTTACTACGCTATAAACTCAACTTAATTTCCGTGCAATGCTAACTTTTTGTCTTTTCGGTTGATACAGAGGGAGTATAAGGATTTCTTACTCCCTCAATCCCTAATAATGACATTCACTTTATAAATACAAGTAGGTAACCCGTGCTCCGCACGGGAAGCTAATTTGTTAATATCATGATTTATTTTTTATAATATAAGTATATTATAAATGAATCAAAACATTAACATTTATAAAGTTAGAAAAATTGTGTTCAATTTTAATAACTTTGTTGCACGTAAGTTTAATAGGAATTGCATTGTGACTAACAATGTAACAATTTTTGCTATTTTATTTTTGATGTTCATACTTTATGTCATTTATTTTTGATGTCATAATTTATGTCAGTATGCAACATTTTTTATGGACGTTAATAAAGTGAATGAAAAAACTAACAACCTATTTCTTTTCAAATTACAACATTTTAAATACAATGTAGGGGGTTTCAATCCTTAACCTTCCCGAGAAACGTACGTATTTAAGCTAAATGCTCATTGGCATTATTAACGACATACTTTGATATATATATATAGTAACTATTATGATTAAATAATATTATTAATAGTAATAGTTAACATATATTGTAACTATAATACTATTGCTTAACCTATATAGTAAATTAATACTATTTATAATAATAGTTAGGATATATAGTAACTATTATAGTTAACTAATACTATTAATAGTTAACATATATAGTAACTATTATAGTTAACTAATACTATTAATAGTAATAGTTAACTTATATAGTAACTATTATAGTTAACTAATACAATTAATAGTAATAGTTAACATATATAGTAACTATTATAGTTAATTAATACTATTAATAGTAATAGTTAACATATATAGTAACTATTATAGTTAACTAATACAATTAATAGTAATAGTTAACTTATAAAGTAACTATTATAGTTAACTAATACTATTAATAGTAATAGTTAACATATATAGTAACTATTATAGTTAACTAATACTATTAATAGTAATAGTTAACATATATAGTAACTATTATAGTTAACTAATACAATTAATAGTAATAGTTAACTTATAAAGTAACTATTATAGTTAACTAATACTATTAATAATAATAGTTAACCTATATAATAACTATTATTATTAACTAATAGTATTAGCTAATAAGGAGAATACCAAAAGTCATATAGATTTTGGGATAGTGATGACGTGGCTTCTCCAAAATCAAGAGTTTGCCTAAACTTGTCCACGTGGCGAAGCCATAACCCTCCTTACCAAATATAATATAATATATATATACATTTGTATCCTAAATATATTTTCTGAGATTATATATATTAAATAATTTTTCACCATTAAAATTATCATATTCCAATGCGTAATTGCAAAATAATAAAAGGTGAATGACATTTTGGACACCAAAATTTAGGAGTTGATGCAGCGAAAACGCGTTTCTCCAATATTATATGGAGAAACGGGTTTTTTAATATATTAAAAATCGGCAACCATTTGAATTAAATTGGTTCTATTGTCCAAAAACCTACATAAATTCAATATTTGCGTAGATACACACACGGACACACTACAACGATCACAAAGAAATGGAGACGAGCGGTGACGGATCAATCAAAATGAATATCCGAAGAAACAATACAGTAAATCGATATTGATTAAATCGGGTAATATGAACCAAATCAACAACTCTTGTTTTTAATTTTAATCAACGTTTATTGTACTAAGGTCGATTGTTATATTACATTTCCGAGAGATTGATGTACGTAATTTTGGATCTATCCATCAATAGCATAAATGGAAGCTCAATTACATGACGAGATATTCGAAATATCACAAATCGATATTCTATGTGCTACAGTTTGATCTCAATAAAACTTACTTGTTAATATTTTATATATCATGACCATCTCTATATCCATACCCAGATATTTATATAAATGATATCCAGATATTTATATAAATGATATCCAGAAGTATCTGAATGTATATTCAGAAATGTGTTAGGTACATATCCAGAAATTGCTTATGGCTTTGGTCAATTCTATGTCCAGAAGCCTCAAAATGAATATTCAGAAACCTTCAAAATGAATATCCAGAACTACCAAATTGAATATCCAGAAACACACAATTGACCATGTCCAGAAACTATAAAATGAGTATCCAGAAACCTTCAAATGTATATCCAGAAACCATCAAATGAATATCCAGAAACATTCATAATGAGTATCCAGAAACCTTCAAAATGAATATCGAGAACTACCAAATTGAATATCCGAAACACACAATTGACCATGTCCGAAACAATAAAATGTATATCCATAAAGTACCAAATTGAATATCCAAACTTTAAACTGGCAATGTACTAGTGTAGACACCCCATTCTGAACACATCGGATCATACTTATACCACTCTAAGTCTCGCTTTGAGTCAAGAAGTAGAAATCCACCATTTCGTCATGTTTCGTTAAGTTTTGACTAACTACCGTTAGTTTGGGACTAAACTGCATACGAGATAATGAGGAAAGGACAAAAGCTCACAGGAGCGATATCTCGCCGCGAGATGGCGTGTCTCGCGCGAGATATCTCCCTCTCGTGCAGATTGCAGACGACAGTTCCCTCGTCGATTTCAACCTCTTTTCGGGATAAAACTTTATCTCTCCGGCCAACCAATGGGAGAGGACGTCTAGAACCATCTGATAGAGTTTTAACTCTCCACTTCTTCATATCCAACCTCTATAAATACTTGGTGACTTCCAAGGCTCAAGGGATCGATCGGAGGTCGGAAGTCGAAAATCCCAAACCTCGAATTTACACAACACACACATTTTGTCGTTTTCTTTCCCTGAAAGAATCCCTCAAAATCACCCTAAAACTCACCTCATAGTTTGTTTGTCAACCTTGTTGGTAAACAAGCATCAATCTCCAAACCAAGGACCAAGGCGAAGCTCTGTCCGTGTGAAGGGTCGACTCTAAACTTGAGTCGAAACTCTACCCAAATCACCTCACGCAAGGTAATTCCTAATCTTCCTTCTAATTGATTGTTAGAGTGGTATAAGTCCATAGAATCTAGGATCGGCCTAGAGCCTCTCCAAATCATGGAGACGGTCTCGAAGCAATCGATTCTACATTCCGTTTGACCTCGTCAAATGGACCTTTATTTGTAGTATTTAGATTCGTTTTTACTTTTTCTTTTGAAAAACTTCTCTTTTCTTTAGCAAGACCGATCTCCGGATTGGGTGAAATGGATGCCTTCTAAACCTACCCATTTCATAACCTAAGCCCCGAACTCAAATCTCTTTCAAATGGTTTTTCTATGTTTCCAATCAAATAATATAGGTGGCGACTCATAAAAAATAAAAGGAATCAGAATTTCTTTTCTCGCAACGCTTACAGTGGCGACTCCGCTGGGGACTGAAAATTAAGAGGCTTAAACTTGCGTCAAAATTAAAAGAGAGGTTTTCAAAAAAATTGTAAATTCGATTTTCTGCTCTCAGATGAGGCATATCTCGCACGAGATATCATATCTCGCGCGAGATATCGCCTCGGCAATCTGGTTGTTTTCTGGTTTCTCCCGTTCATCTCATAATCCAAGACGAGAGTCGAACACGCAAGGGAGATCCCGAATTCATTATCTGTGAGTTTCGCATCTTAAGGCCTCCCTTAAGGTGTAGAACTCGGACCTTTATTTTCCTTAAATAATTGATTATTATTTATGAACTGCGTGTGATTGGGTTTTATTTAATTAAAGTCCGGTCCATTGGGGATTCGGGAGTTGTAAATTAAATTATTTATCTCTCTTTATCTCTCTTTATGTGGAACTACGACGGCCTGAGTCTTCCTAAATTGGGAGAAACGTAGGCAACCACTTGGTGCGGCCATTGCTTGTTTTTCTTTTAGTTTTCAAAAATAAAACTTTCTATTTTACTCTATCACATAGATTGACTATCACACACGCGCACTCATATATAACTGTCATTGCACTACATACCCTCTATAAACCCGGGACCCACACTAAGGACGGATGACGGTAACCACCTAGTCGCCGGTCTCTCCGAAGTTGGACAATCCCACTCCGCGTATTCAATCCACTTAGATTGTCATATCGCGGGGAGCCTAGCCTTCCCCTCGCATCGCCACATTCTCATGTAGATTGACTTTTTAGGATCACTCCGTGACCGGTCGGTTTTTGACTCGGTGATCTTTTCTTGTTTTTGACCAAAACAAAGCCATGCAAAATTGACAATAAAGAAGGATTCGGAAAAGTCCCTTCGGAAAAAGTCCCTTCGGAATGACCCTTTCGGATGTCCCTTCAAAAAAAAAAGTGCATATAATCCTTCAAAAAAAAAAAACAATCTTACATGGCTTTGTTTTACAAAAATCGGATTGATTGCTTAGTCGTTAGGTTCTGATAAAGGCCTTAGAAACCCCTCAAAACGGACTTTCCGTTCCGACGAAAAAATTAGGGCTAAATAAAAATCGACTTTCCGTGTGATTATCTCGCGCGGGATTACTTATCTCGCACGAGATAATGCTTCTGTCTGCTGAGTTTGAGCCTGAGCCATTTAAGCCTGCTTCCGACTCGTTGGGGCTAGATCCTGATATCTGCATATCTTCTGTCAGTTTTCCGAAGCTACTCAACTCCAAGACTCCCAACACAATGTCTACCGGAAAGTACGTCATGACCAAGGGAAGCCGTGAACAACCCACTCTCCAAGATTTGACCAAGTCTCTTGTCGCTGAAATGGAGCACGTGGAAGGTTGGAGAGAAGCTTTCGATTTGCCTGCCACTCGCATTGCTAGGGACTTTCGGAAGATGGAAAGTGATTCCGACAGTGGGCGGTCATCCGTGCAAGAAGAGCTAAGTGACATCAAAACTCAACTTGCCAAAGCCCTACAGCAAATTGAGGACAACGATGCATGGCACAACTTGGAAGAATCCATCCAAGCCGACAAGACAAAGATGCTGATTGAAGAACTTGAAGAGGTCAAAAGCGAACTCGAAGATATGACCCAAAAGTGCATCAACCTTGAAGCCCACGTTGAAGATGACATTGATGAGAGGGTCAAGTTTTTCCTCAATACCCTCTACCGTGACCTCAAAGAGCAAATGGAGGAAGAATATCGGAGCTCGCCACAACGTCTTCGTGCAACACTACGAGAACCACATTCGAGACCTCCACAATCAAATGGCTAAGCGAAGGAAGGGTAGTAGTCTTCTCCGACATTGGGAAACATCACTCTCGGTCATCTCTTCGTAAGTCTTCACAAGGAAGGAAAGCTAAGCCCAATGGAAGGTTACCAACCTAAGAGGGAAGGACGATCTCCACACCTCTACCGCTACTATCACCAATGCCATGGTCATCACACCAATAATTGTTTCAACTCAAGAATGCAGTCAAGACATGATTGACAACGACGCCATCAGAGTTTGTCCAAGTGGTGGAATAGTTTGGATGAATTCAAACAAATGAGGAGTCCCTTTTCTTTTCAGTTATTTACTTTTAGTTGCAAGAGAAACAATTATTAGTCTAGTCTAGTTTAGTCAGATACTACTTGCCTAAAACTCTCATTTGTGGGCAAGAGTATCAAGTTTGCTTTTCATTAATAGTTAGTCAGTATTTCCCTTTTCAATTCGACAATTCTTTAAGCAAGCACTGTGAATGTCATAGACACTTACAACGAAAACGACTACTCAAAGGCACTTAGGTTTTCCGGAAGCCTTCCTGTCTGGAGAATGATGCTAGCAAAAGGGTACTTTCCTGGATTGGGGCTTGGAAAGCACTTACAAGGAATAACGGAACCACCACCGGTCCCCCCGCCTCACACAAAGCATGGACTAGGATACGACATCTCCATCCACGATGAAGATGACGTGGAAGAGTGGGGCTCCACTCAAATCAAGTGGGAAGGAACCTCATACAAAGACTGCAACGACCCAAAGTTCAAGGGTTGCAACCTCAAACCATATCGGAGGACAATCAATGGCTACTTTGTTCGAGAAGGGGAAAGTATTCCCTACTTTATCTTTTCAGAACCATGGACTGATGATAAAGGAAAGCGCCAACCGGGCTTTGAAATCTTCAGCGACTGCGATGCTTCTCCAGATGAAACAGAATCCGTCCCACTGATCCCTAATGATTTGTGGGGCACGAAGGCAGAAATGACAAGCGAATGGGACTTTGTGTTGGGAGAAGACATGCTGGGACAATTCCAAGACCTGTGCGCGGTTAGAAGACAGGATTCATGCAATATCCAAGGGGACGCTCCAACTACCGACTACACAAGACTAATACGTAAATGTGATGAGCCAATTCTAAACTGGCACGTCACCGGAGGACCGGTTGTTGATGAAGACTTCATGATCAAAGAGCTTGGTTGCACTCCCCACCCTCGCAGGAATAGGCCCTACAACTTTTACATTAGAAGTAGGCTCCACCTCCGATGGACTCACTCAAGAGGAAATCGAGGCGGGGGCTGAACATGTATTCCCTTACTTCCTTAATGAAAACTTTGATCTTTCCGAGTACCACTGAGATTGCTAACATCGTAAATGATGAATTAACTAATAATAATCAATATAACGAACACGTTAATAATGAATCATACGATGAGATAGATCAAGATAACGAACAAATCTTAACAGAATTAGCTAAGCAAGTAGGTCGTTGTGGAAAGAATGGCCCCGTTGACGACGAGGAAATGCAAACAGTTAATCTTGGGACAACGGAAGATCCCGGAGAAACAAAGATCGGCGGCTTCTTCAAGGGGGAAGACAGAGAAACCTTGACCCGGCTCCTCAGAGAATATGTCGACGTATTCGCTTGGTCCTACAAAGATATGCACAGGTTGAATCGGTCGGTTGTAGAACACAAGATACCACTTGCTACCCAACGCCAAGCCGAGTCAAGCGAAACTACGCGAGAATCAAGCCGGAATGGTCAATGCAATTGAAAGAAGAAATCATGAAACTCTTGAATGTAGGGTTCATCAAAGTGATTGAATATCCGGAATGGTTAGCAAACACGGTGCAAGTAGCCAAGTCGAACGGGAAAATACGAGTCCGTGTTGATTTCAGAGACTTGAACAAGGCATCCCCTAAAGATGACTTCCCGCTACCAAACATAGACATGCTGGTCGATGCCACGAAAGCATACGAGGTCCGCTCATTCGTCGACGGGTTCGCAGGGTATAACGAAATCCTCACGGCGAAGAGGACCGGACAAAACAAAGCATTCACCACACCTTGGGAACGTTACGCTACACGGTCATGCCGTTTGGTCTCAAGAACGCCGGGGGCTACCTATCGAGAGCGATCACGACACTATTCCACGACATGATCCATAAAGAAATAGAGGTGTATGTGGACGACATGATTATCCACTCGAAGTGGACAGATGGCCAACACTTCAGAGATCTCGGAAAATTCTTCAATCGGCGAGACAAGACAAAATGAGACTCAACCCCGCCAAATGCTCATTCGGAGTAGTCAAAGGGAATGTCTTGGGATACATGGTCACGTAACGCGGCATAGAAGCGCATCCCGCCAAGATAAAGGCCATTACAGACATGCCTCCACCCAGGACACGAAAGAAGTAAAGGGATTCATGGCGAGACTCCAAATATATCGCCGATTCATTAATCAACCGACTACAATGTGCGACCCCATCTTTAAGCCGCTTAAGAAAAACGCACCTCAAGAATGGACCGGAGAATGTCAAGAAGCATTCGAGAAAGTTAAGCACTACTTGACTTCCCCACCTATCCTGGTTCCACCACACAAGGAGAAGCCCTTGAAGTTGTACCTCACAATCACGAGACAACGCATTAGGGGCTATGCTTGCTCAAGAACAGCCCGACCTCGCACACGTAAAATGCCATCTACTTTGTCACCGCAGATTCCAAGGCGGTGAAATCAACTACTCTCCACTCGACAATGGATGCATCGTACGGCTGCTCTCAAATGCAGGTATCACAAAGGTTAAAGCACTATATGGAAGCCTTTCCGGTCCGTCTCATCGCAAAGATGGATCCACCGAAATATATCATAGACAAATCAAATTTGTCTTCGAGACTAGCCAAATGGTACTTCATGCTCGCGGGGTATGATATCACTTACGTCACTCGAAATCCGTCGGAGGAGTGTATTCGCAGATCGGTTGGCCGAATTTCCTTGCGACGAAGTGAAGGGGGAAGACCCGCGATTCCCTGATGAGGACATCCTAAGCATAGAAGAAAATAAGTAGCAATTATTTTTCGATGGCGCAGCCAACAAGAGAGGGTTTGGCATCGGAATGTTATTGGTGGACCCTAACGACATCTACACTCCACTAGCGCACGTCTTGACTTTGATGCCACCAACAATACCACGAGAATACGAGGCTTGCATAGCGGGGCAGAGGCAGCCCTAGAACGCAACGTGGCGAACTCGAGGTATTCGGGGATTCCCAATTGATCATCAATCGGACATTAAAGAAGTGGAGGGTCCAAGATCCAACCCTTCAAAGATACAATTACCCACCTCCAAGAACTGGCGCATCAATTTCAAGATGTCTCATTCCACTATCTCCCCAGAGACAAAAATCGGTTTGCGGACGCACTAGCCACACTTGCTTCTTTGGTTGAAATCCCTAAAGGAAAAGCAGTTAAACCCTTCAAAATTACACGGCGTACAACTCCTGCACACTTCGTCGTTATAGATCTTCACGACTGCAAAGACAAATGGTTATCCAAAGGTGCCGCTGTTGAAAACTCCGAAGGGAAACCATGGTACCACGACATTTGGTATTTCATCCTAGATGGAACCATACCACCCGAGACAGACTTGAAGACTCGGATTGCCCTTAAGAGGTTGGGCCGCCAATTACGTCATCACTGTGGCCGTTTATTCAAGAAACATTCCCAAGGAAACCTCCTTTGCGCCACCGAGGAAGAGGCCCAGGAAATAATGGACCATGTTCATCAAGGCATATGTGGAACCCACATGAGTGGAAACATGCTCGCCAAAAAGATCATCAAACAAGGGTACTTTTGGCTGACCATGGAAGCCGACTGTACCAAAATGGTCAAAAAGTGCCACAAGTGTCAGATACACGCCAATCTTGACACGCACCGCCTTCCTTGCTTGTACCCAATGACTTCACCTGTGGCCGTTCTCTACATGGGGAATAGACGTGATTGGAAAGATCACACCGCGAGAGCCAACGGACATTGTTTCGTCCTAGTAGCCATCGACTATTTCACTAAATGGGTCGAGGCCGCCTCCTACAAAGTTCGAATGCCGAGAAAGGTTGCGAGAATTCATCAAGCACAACGTCATCTGCCGATATGGGGTTCCACAAGAGATGATATCCGATAATGGGTCACACTTCGAGAAGGAAACCGATCGCCTACTAGCAGTACAAAATCACGAGACACAAGTCATCTCCTTATAGACCTCAAACAAACGGAGCGGATTGAGGCCGCGAACAAAACAATCGAGACTATCATCAGAAAAATGGCGAGTCACTTTGGAAAGAGCGGCCCGACAAGCTACCATTCGCACTATGGGGGTACCCCACTCAATCCGAACAGCCTACGGTGGAAACTCCCTACGCCCTCACATTCGGGATGGAGGCCGTCTTACCGATAGAATTGGAAATACCATCACTAAGGGTTCTCTAGAAAACCAAGTGAATGAAGTCGACCGGCTAGAAGCGTATACGAAGAGCTAGCCCCGTTGGACGAAAGAAGGTTGAAAGCACCGAACACACTCAAGCTTACCAAAGAAGAATGGCAAGAGCTTTCAAAAAAAAAAAAAAAAAAAAAAGGTCAAGACAAGGAACATCGTAGTGGCGACCTGGGTGCTCCGTGAGCATCGTCCGGACCTTTCAACCTATTAGGCAAGTGGGGACCAAGGTGGATAGGACCCTACATTGTGAAGAAGATATTCTGCGGGGATCCCTTGGTGGTAGACTTAGACGGAGATCAACTACCGAAGTCTGGTCAACATGGACAAGCTCAAGAAGTACTTCGCGTGACTTGGCCTCCTTAAAACAAATCGCTCGCTAGGTTGAAAATCCCGGAAAGGACGACCTAGGCAAAAATTAGAGCTAGCACAAGAAAAGAAGCCCGCTAGATTGAAAACCCGAAGGGGCGGTCTAGGCAGAAAAAAGGGTGTGCATAAAAAAAAAAAAAAAAAAAAAAGGGGGCCTTATCTCGCGCGAGATTACTCTACGGCCGAGCCATATTTTGTCCTTTTTCTCAAAAATGAACTACGTTGGACTGAGCCTCTTGTTTAATTCTTTGTAAAAGAGGAACGTAGGCGGCCTTCGGGTTCGGTCCAATCAAATAAATAAATCAAAGTTGTCCCTTTTATTAATCGAATGCGTTTCATTAATGACAATAGGGAAATCCTAACCACAACGACTAATTTGCTAAGCTAACAAACTTGAAAAAAAAAATAATACTAATAAAGCAGAAACAATTGATCTATCAAAGCAATCTCTTGGTACTCCTAAAGATCTAGCCTTTCATTAACTTGGTTGGCCGGCGGACATGGTCTCCACCGTCGCCGTGATCCTCACTTGCGCTTTGAGCCTCTCAAAGCGTAACATCCTCGAGACGATCAAAGACAGATTCCGACAATCTCTTGAAGACATGAGGCCTATCCAAAGCTTGCGTCTTTCCAGGCATTCCCTTGCCTCGCCTCTCGTACCAATCCCCATCAAGAAAATCCTGAGTTGGATCAGTTCGCACATTAGCAGGATCGACCGAGCCTCGCTCCTTCGCAAGATACTAGCTAGCTACAAAAGAATCTCTTAGCAGTGAAAGCCGCAAATCATCAATCTTCTGCACTAGGATGACCGGTATGGAGGAACCAATCCAAATATTTGTCGACAGAAGATGCTTGCATTAAAGGTCCGAAGGTTCGACCAACGGTCCCGATTAGTTCCTTCACCCCATGCAGCTAGCACTGCGCAAACTCTACACCGATATAAGACACTACACGAGAAGCTCCTTCAAAAAGATAAGTGTCCTGTGCGCCACAAAGCGACGGAGCACCCGCTTGGGAAAGTAAAAGGAGGAATCTCTCAAACCCGAAGAACAACCCCTGTCAAAACCCTTGGTATTGGCAACATACTTGTTCAACCTCCAATAAGGTGGACACCGAGAGAATCATCGCGGTTTCGGTCTTCGCAATCAACTCGGCCCATTCATCCGCTGAAAGATCTTTGATCAACAACTTTCGCGTATGATATGTAAAAGGAGAATATTCCAAGCGGGGGACCTATCAACTTGAGATGCTCCCTAAGCCAAATAGTCAACAGGAGGGGACTCCCCTTGAGTCATGACGCCATCCATGCAGCTATTAATTTCATCAAGACCATGAAGTGGCTCACTTCCAAGATGGCAGGCGTGAATAATGTTCCTAGAACGTTTCAGCTAGCTCGCAGTAACAACTTCCACCAGGCCGGGCCAGAATCGACTGCCGTCCCTACACGTAAACAAAACATCTCCGAAAAGAGAAAGAGCCAGTAATTTTAGTTCCGCCATGGACATGAAAAGCATCATCATCAGAATCACGCCCAGGAGCGTCCTGGAAAAGAGGAGCAATCAACCCATCATTGCAAGGGTGAAACCAACTCATAGCAAACAAGTATCAAGCGGGGATCCCTGAACAATTGCTCAAAAGCCTCCGAATGATTCTACTCATACTTAGGAACAAATGACCTCACTACCAAAAGGCATATCCAAGATAATGGCAAATCTCTCACAGCCTGTGAGTAGGCACCATCTCATTCAAAGAAAAATTGAAAAGATGAATAGAGGGATCCCAAAATCGAGCAAAGCACCACTGCAATAACTTCCAATCCGGTTTGGAGGTTCTTCAAAGTGAAAAGAATTCTAAATCCAAATTCTGCCAAGGATAAACTTACCGCGAGACCTGGCTGCGAAAACGACCTTACAAAATCCCTTCATGCTTGCTTGAAAGAGACAATCACTTCGAGAGGACAAAGAAAAATCATCGACAATCATGGACGTTGGGCAATCTCCAGGAAGCCATGGATCTCAGGGGTTGAAAAAGAAGACAAGAGTTCTCACCCTAGCAGGCACATCTCTAGAGTTTTGAAAAGGCTAGAATGAGTTATCTGGCCGACTACACAGTGGTAATTTTGATAGGAAAACCTGGCCAAAAACTGCTCGAAAAGGAAGAGATTTGCTGGGTAGCGTGTCTCGTGCGAGACACCTTATCTCGCGCGAGATATACCTACGGCAAAGCAACGAGCTAGCTCTACTCAAACAACAATCTAGCCCCGACTTGACGGAAGCTAAGTCTCGAAAAACTCTAGCGTGGTACAGATTCTATAACATGCAATAAAACAACATACTGTGAGGCTCAAAATTGCGGCCTACTCGGCCATTCCCATTTACGAAAAGCACATGGAAAGTCGAGAAAGTTAATTAAAGTAATTAGACCTAGGATTAGGGGCTAAGAAAAAAAACCATTGTCGTGCTACCTATGTGTTCCTAACGATTACTAGAAAAGAAAAGAGAAAAATCTGTCTCTGGCCCGTCGACTCGCCTATATATACGGATAGAATCGAGATAGAAAGAAAAGGGGAAGGGATCACGCCATCAAGTCGCCTCGAGCCGCCGGCACCATCCGCCATCACTCACCATGGGGCTACCATCCCTCCTCGACCGCTCGGCTCATGAGTATAGGGGTCATCGCCAGAGCCGCCAGAGCCGCCGGCAGCAGAACAGCCTGCGGAACGGCTCTCACCGGACGAGTCCGCAAAGCCATCACAGTCCCAGCCATCTTGGTCGCTCCACGGTTGTAATCGGCCGCGGATATGGTGACTTACGACAATCAAAAAGAAAAGAAGATGCTCAGATGAAGTCGGACATATACACTTATATAGTGGCCGAATACGAGAAAATCAAAGAGCATACAAACGAAACATACCGAAAGACATCATGGTATGGGAAGGCGGTAACCCTCGGGAATCCCTGATCGGGAGACGGGATGTGCCCCATCGCTCGGCATGCTCCCATCATATACGTGTAGCTCGCAAGGGCCGTATAGTACGGGGCAAAGGCAGAGAACCTGGAATAGCCTTTGGGAGGAAGTGCTAGAGGGCTGAAGAACTGAAGCGAAGCATAAGCGGCAGAGCCACGAGCGGAGGGGTGTCATGCGCTATCCCAAGCTAGTAGGGAGGACCCCGTGGCAAGCGAAACTCCGCATAGAAGCCCCGGGGATCACGCAAGCCGTCGCCAATGAATCGCCCAACCAAAAAGACTAGCATAATCGTCCTCCCAGGAATAAGTGGAGTGTGGGATACATCGACCTCGGCGGATCCGCCGGCACCCTGTATGATAGAGTGCTACCCCGGCCGTGCTTTGGGAGGAAGACCCGCTCACCGAAGATACATGGTATCTCCCTCCAAGATGCCGGCATCCTCTGCATCCCGGTGGCATCCCAAGCTCGATGCACCTCCAGCTCTAACAGGGGTCCCGAGATACGAGCCCGGAGTCTCTTTATCACTCCCAAAGGTGAGCCATGAAATTTTTCATTGGCCCGCGCCGCGCGTCATGAACACTTGGCGTGCGTCCAATCCACGGATCCTCCTCCTCATCAACGCTCCGATTCGGTGGCTCCACCTCCCGATATCCAGGAAACAAGGGACCCGCTCTCCGGCTCAAATTCACTCAACCGCAGTACCCGGGAAGGAACTAGTGTGGCCCCATATGCTGCATAAAAAACAGATTCAGTAATTTGAGGAAACACGGACAGAGCATACGAACGAAAAAACGAACGAGAATCAAGAACTGCAACCTCCCGGAGGGCATAGAATACTGACGAGTATCCTTGGTGTGCCTACATGCCTCATCCATGGCAAATAGTGGTAGCGAAGGCCAGTCCGTTCTTGAGCCCCAGTCATAGAGGAAGGAGGATTCAGCTTCATTCGAGAAATCAAGCAAACGTAAACGTAACAGAGAAAGACGGCATGGCAGTAGAATGGAATGGTTCGCCAAAATGGTCTCGAAAGGATGTACCGAGAGGGCCCCCTCACCAGATCGATCCGTGACTGCATTCAGCTTCTCAGCGCATAATCATCAATCGGCCTTAGAGGAGGTGTCACCTCAGCACACAAATCCCTTAAGCGTCTTGATTTTGAGGGGCGAAGCAATCAAGCTTTGCCTCCACTGCCGCTGGACTACGCAGGAAGCTTGGAAGCAGGGTCGGAAACTTCGGCGGGGATCGCCAATGACATTCCAATCCCGCCCCGTGATGGCCGAGAAAGTCGGTCGGGGTCATAGTCGCTTCCACACGTAAGCGCAAGTGAATGGTGCCCGATGTGGGTAGTGTCCCTCCACCTCTCCCGGATAGCCTGGAGAACTTGGGGAGTCATCCACTTAATTCCCTAAGATTGTCAACAAAAGTCAACAAAAACCCGTTTGGGCCACCCACAGGCTCGGACGCCGTCAAGATCCTTGATCTTGTCCCAAACCGCCTTAGCCATTTGGACTCCTCGGCAGTTCTTAATTGGCTTATGTACGGCCCTCTTCAAAACGAGAGGAAAAACGCCCCGAGAAGAGGGCAACGTTAAGAAATTATTCCATGTCAAGAAATCAATGAAATAGAAGAGAAATTTTTCATTGGGGCATTTCATCGAACACTTGGCGGGCGTACGAAAAAGCTTGCCCAAGGATGTCAATCATAATGTCCGAATCAACCTCTCCTACAATTCATGATATGTAGGAATTGGGCTCATACACACACGATGCAACAACAAACATCCAAAGAAATGCACAAAATTAAAGCATGCAAGGGAACCTAGTTCTAAGCACAAACATGAACAAAGGCCATTGAGGAATTTTGAATTCAAGGGAAGGGATTCAAATCAATGCAGTCTGGCAAGAAACAAGAGGTGAAGATAGAGAGTTCTTACCCAGAAGCCCTCCCGGAATGACGAAGTAGAGATAATGCGCGTGCGTGCTATCAAAGGTAAGATCATCGCGAGGGAGTAATCCTTCACCTAGCAAATAGCTACCCAAAATCGGGTTCCTTTGTTCTTGAGCCATTGGATTATGGAGGAAGGAGGGATTGAAGAATGGATGGGGAGGAAGAAACACCAAGCAAACAAATCACAAAGCGAAATCTGAGAAAGCGCATACGAGATGGGAAAATTTTGAAAATGATGTTTTCAAAATAAAGCAAGAAATTCTATTTGTTTATATGCCCAAACAGTAGACGTAGTAGATATCATCTATCTCGCGCGAGATCCAGAGATGGCGCGAGTAAACCTTCGACGACATAATTGTCCCTCTTGAAATAGCGTCAGGATCCGGATCAGCCTCACGCCTCGCGGCCAACGCGCCCGGCATCGCATGCCCGCGTTGGAGCGGGTTCGTTCTCGCCAGTTTTGTTTTCGCATTTTTGTAGAAGTCGCCACGCCGTTTTATTAAGCCCCGAAAACATTGAAAAAGGGCATCGGTTTAAAGATAATTTTAAAGCTGTTTTTGTGTGATGAGATTTTGAGTTCGGAGGTCGAGATGACTCCCGGGGAAGAGAATATTAGAATATTAGAGCTCGCCCAGGAGTAGCCTCGTAAAGCGAGTCTTTCGGATACCCCTAATATCTTTAAATGTTGTGTGTGTGTGTGTGTGTGCTTTTAAAAATGCATCTTTGTATCGGATGTCTACATTGTATGCTATGTATGGAAATGTATTGAAATAGTAATGGAAGGAAGCCTTACGATGTTGGTTCGTGTACATCTTCCATTTGGAGAATAGTGTTTGAGTCGGAAGTAAGCGTTCGGTATGGATCGGGATTGCCGGGAGGGGCCGGTTGTACGCGGACGAGTTTCAGCGTGAAGTTGAGGTTGTAGGCTGCGTTCGGAGCGAGAGGTTCGGCGTGCGTAGGGATCGTCGGGATCAGCTCGGGCGAGAGGGTTCGCGTGCGTTGTGGTGGCGAGGAGTCACTCGGGCGGGATTTCGGCGTGGTTTGGGATCGTCGGTTTGACTCGGAAAGAGCCGGGACACCGTGGAAAAGACCGAGCGAGGCCTCGGAGTACCACGAGGGGCCTCGAGTACCTCGAGAGTGCCTCGGGGCAGCGCGGGAGCGTCTCGGGAGCGCTCGGGGAGGCTTCGGAGCACCACGAGGGGGCTCGGAAGGCCTCGGAAGGATCGAAAGGGCGGGAATGCCTCGAAAGGACTTAGAGGGAAGCCGAGAAGGCTAGGGAGGAAGAGAGAAGTGGGAGTGTGTGTAAAATGAGGAGGGAGCCCTCATTTATAGTGCCACTGGATTAGGTGCAAAGAGGTCGTACGGACCTCACTGGTAATCCGGTATTTTGGTTTTCCTCGATTTGAGAATGCAGTGATGATGGAGGAATATTTGCAATTATGATGTCCCTGTGCAATAAGGTGTACGGACCATCTTGCATGCAAAGAGGTCCGTACGGACCAACTCTGCGAGGAGTAATCATTTTCCCGGGATTTGAGGGAATATTGTGGACTTTAAGGAGATTCGGTAATTATGACAACAAAGAGGTCCGTACGGACCAATATTGCTTTTCCCCGATTTCACGAAAATTCCGAAAGGTCCTTTTGTCCCTTTTATCCCGGGGAAAGGCTCCTCCGCCCGCCGTTTGGTTGGGGGTTTAGAGAGGGTTTTGAGTGAGAGGGGGTCGTCGGGGAAGCTGCGTTGATGAGTGCGCGGTGTTTCCATAGTGTGTTTGAAAGGGTGTGATCCAGTTGGGGTACTTACGAAGCCCCTCGACGGCGTCACTTATGAAAGAGGTGGGGTCGCCGATAAGATAAGGGTCTGTCTGGATCGCGTGGGAGAGGAAGTGATCGTGGAGGTCGGTGTGAGGACGTGGTGGTGTCCTTTTGTGTGACCGCATAGAGAGTCGGTAAGGGTGGACCACTGTGATAGGATTCCTACGTATCCTGGCGGGAATCGAAGCACAGTCGTAGTTCGGGTGTGGGGTGAGTGTTTTGTGAATGCGGGCGTGGTGGTGCCACCTGAAGTGTCGTGTGACCGCGAAGGAGTCGATGGTAGTGGGACGTGGTGGTGTCTGGGTGACACGCATAGGTCGATGGTGGACCACAGTGATAGGATTCCTACGTATCCCTGGCGGGAATCAAGCACAGTCGTAGTTCGGAGGTCGTGAATTTGTGAGTGCGGGCGTGGTGGTGCCACAGTGTTGTTAGTGGTGTCGATGTGACCATGTGGTGTCCTAAGATGGTGACGCCGAGTGGTGAGGGCGTGGTGGTGTCTGCAGGATGGAAGTTTTACGATTTTCCTAATCGGAGTGGTTTAAGGCCTTAGGGCCGGAGGTGTGAGGACTTGAATCGTCTTACGATTGCGGTTGGTGCCACGGCTTGGAGGACTTTGAATCGTCTTACGGCGGCGGTTGGTGCCACGGCCAGAGAGACTTTGAATCGTCTTGACGCTTGATTGATTGATGATATGCGCGAGACTTTGAATCGTCTTCTAGCACTTGATTGATATATGCGCGAGACTTTGAATCGTCTTAGCCACTTGATGTAATGCGCGAGACTTTGGCTCATCTTCTAGCCATTGATGTAATGCGCGAGACTTTGAATCGTCTTCTAGCGGCGGATTGATGTAATGCGCGAGACTTTGAATCGTCTTCTAGCACTTGATTGATGTATATGCGCGAGACTTTGAATGTCTTCTAGCCGCATTTGTGGAGCGTAGTTTGCCTTGTGCTTGAGAGCGTAGATGCCTTTGTGTTTTTGCATGTTGAGTAGAAAGTTGGACTTACGATGGCTCGGTGCTATTCTGCGTTAAGTAAGCGAGGATGACGATGGCTTCGCCATTTGGCATTTGGAGGCGCTTCGTGCCTTGGGACTTGTACTCGGAGGTGTTGGCTCCTTCTTGTGCTTGTTTTGCCGTTGAGTGGGCAAGGATGATGGCGGTCTTTGAGGATATGCGATCTTGTATGACTTCCCTTTGACTTGTTGGGGAGGAGCTCGGGCTTACTTTGATGGCCGGTGCTTGCGTTGCCGTTGAAGTGGGCAAAGTTCGGAGCTTACAACTTGCTGCCGGTGCTTGAATGCTTTGGGGATGCATGACCTTGTAGGGGCCCTTTTACTGAGAAGATGACTTCGGACCTCTTTTGAGGAGCCGGTGGTTGAAGTTGTCGTTGAGCGTTTTGGAAGCGTCTCGTGCCTTGATATTCGTCTTTGGGAGAGTGTTGGCTCCTTCTTGAATTGCCCGTTGAGCGGGCGGTGGTTGAATTGCCGTTGAGCGTCGTCTTGTGCCTTGGGATTCGTCTTTGGGAGGTGTTGGCTCCTTCTTGAATTGTCGTTGAGCGGGCGGTGGTTGAATTGAGCGTTTGGAGGCGTCTTGTGCCGATTGGTCTTGGAGGTGTTGGCTCCTTCTTGAAGTGCCGTTGAAGTAGGCGAGACCGGTCTTACGTTGACGGCCGGTGGTTGAATTGCCGTTGAAGTGGGCGAGGACCGGTCTTACGTTGATGGCCGTTGAATTGCCGTTGAAGTGGGCGAGGACCGGTCTTACGTTGACGGGGATTGAATTGAAGGGTTAGGGACCATTACGCACTTGGATTTGCTTTGGAAAAGGCCTTAGGACGGCCGGGGGCAAAGATTATAAGGGCGGGGAAAGTAATTTGGCCACCCCTTTGCAAGAGGTCCGTACGGACCAGCACATGCAAAGAGGTCGTACGGACCACCTTGGTTTTACGGTTCCGGATTTTGACCGGGTTTAAATGCAGAGGCCCTTCCCATTCCTTCTTCTTCCGTGCGTAGAACTAGAGAGAGAGAGAAAAATCCTCCATTGTTAACCAAAATCAACAATTTTTTGCTTGAATTGCTTGCCATGGTGAAGGATCTCGAAGGAGTCGTCGTCAGCCTTGATCGAGGTGGTCGAGCAACGGATGGAGCTTCAAAGAAATTGGATCTCGTTCGTTCCATCTTGAAGAACCGGGATGTCTTGTATCCGAATCCGGAGGTGCACAATCGTCGCTCTATGAACGTCGGGAGGTAAGAAATCCGTTCGTTTTGATTCCACCTGCTTTCGAATTTTTGAATGCTAGAACTAGGTTTTAGTTTTTCGCATTTTTGAATTTTTGTTTATATTTTTTTATGCCTTTTGTGAAATTCTTGATGAATTGTTGAAAATGGACATGTAAAAATTGTGGGTATGTGTATTTTGTGCGAGAAATGTGTAGATTAGCTCTTATTTGTGAAAATAAAGTGCCTCTCTAATGAAATGCATGCTTTGGTGTTTTATGCCAGTATGCTATTTATGTATGTACATTATGAGAAAAATTATCGTGTAGTGATAATTTTTGTAAAAAAATGTGACATGTGCCGTGTTTTTGTGACGGGTTTTGTACGAAAGTGTGTGCCGTGTAGGGGATTTTTTGAAAAATGTGTTATGCATATGTGTCGTGCCGTGTGTGCCATGTTTTGGGTGACGGACTTTGTGGGGAAAATATGTGCAATATGTGCCATGTTTTTGTGACGGAGTTATATGTGCCTTTGCCGTGTTGGGACAGGACCTTTTTTGAAAATGTGTCGTGTAGGGTTTAATTCCCCCCTTTTTTCCTTTTGAGAAAATATGTACGAGTGTGTGTCATGTTTTGTGACGGATTTGCATGGGAAAAATTATAGGTGTATAATGTGAAAATTATATGCGATGTGCGCCGTGTTTTGTGGCCAAGGATATATGTGAAAAATATGTGCAATGTGTGCCGTGTTTTGTGACGGAATATATGTACAGAAAAATATGTCAATGTATAAAGTATGCCGTGTTTTGTGGCCAGGTTATATGTGCCTTTGTTTTATATTAAGTAATCTTTGTGATTAGCGTACCTTTCTTGTGTTTACTGCGGGATGCGGGGGCTTATGGCAGGAAGGCCAAGAGGATGAAGACTCGGGGGGTCGCTCGAGGCATTGTTGTTGTGGCAGCGGCGGATGCTGATATTTACTGTGGACGGTAGGCCTAGTCCCGGAGAGGCTGGTCTGGCGCCGGCACAGGGTGTTCGTCGAGAACTGGCCGGAGTTTTGATACGAGGAAGAAACAGAGCGTCTTCCTTGGCCTTTACGAGTGCGGTGGGATACCACCCACACCTTCCATCCCAGGCAGGGAGAGGTGACGGTGACGCCGACCGACTTTCTTTGCGATGACAGGGCTTTCCTTGAAAAGGAGGGCGTGCGGTGGAGGATATGATCTCGATGTGTAGTGTTGGCGAGAATATTTGGGCTTTGAGCCTCGTCCTCGCGAGGGCACAGGCATCTTTGTATAGTGATGTGGGCGAGGCGCCGCGAGTATGCAGCGCGGAGAGAGAGGCTCGGCCGCAGCTCCTCCAGAGGGTTCCGATGTCGGGCCGGATTTCACGTACGTCCGCGGGGACGGATTAGAGGAGAATTATACGTGCCCGTTACGGTGAGCGAGCTCTGCTTGCATCTGAAGTGGACCCCGATAGATCGGTGAGTGTGCGACTCTTTTCCATCTTGGCATCTTTTCGTATTTTTTCTTTTTGTTGTTGAGTATAAGCTGTATTGCACGGAGCGTTTCCTTGGGTGCTTGTTGGTGCGGAGTCACGGGAGAGCCTATGATATGCGGCTTCGCCGTTACGTGGCGATAAGTGCGTTTCTGAAGAAGATGGCTTCGAAGATATCTTGCAGTCTTCGCGACGCGTGCAGCCTTGTACGAGCCTATGCCTTCGAGGCATATCTCGTTGGGCGTTCCTCCGCCTGTAGGCGAGCGAGCCGCGACGGGAGGGCCTTCGAGGCGGCGGCATAGCATGGATGCGGGGACGTCTTCGGGAGGCTGCGGGGCCTTCGAGGAGCGGCCCTTTTTATCGGTTCATGCCTCCGCGTAGCGCACGGGGTGAGGGTTCCTCGAGCCTTCTTTCTTTGATCCTTTCGCGGATTTGATCCTTAAGAGTACTTTTCGTGGAGCCTCGGCGGGTGCTCGGTATTCGACGACGAGGATGTGACGGGGCGAGTTATTTGGGATGCCCGACTTCTCTCACGGAGGACCTTGGCGAGGATGATGATGCCGAGAGTACGATTAGTATTCATTTGCTTTCCCTCTTTTCATATCCCTCTTTTTTTTGTTTAGCAGCAGAGACATTCGTAAATTGTAATAAACACACGTATTTGCATGGCAGCAGCATTTTATTTTAGATGTAATGTCATTTTGTGATTCCCGGGATTTGTCCTAGAAATGGTCGTTGCTATTATTATTATATTTTTGTCATGCCGTGTGAGCCGAGAGTGCGTTTGTGGGTAGTGTATGTTTGCAGGGAATGGCTTTGGGCGTGTTTGCGGCGATTTGGAGCAAGAGTTTCTTGAGGACCGGTGGTTGTTGTACTTTGTTCTTTGAGGGAAAATGGGTTCTTTTTGCAAGGAGGTCCGTGGTTGTACTTGTTTGGGAAGGACATAAATGCTTTTCGGTGTCACAGTTCTTCCCACATTTCCCCATTTGCGGCCATTTTCGAGCTTTGCTTCCCCATTTTCTCTAGGAACCTCCATTTTTGCCATGGATTCTTCGTACGTCCTAGAATTTTGCCGAGGCTTTCGCGAGAGAGGAAAGCAAGCACACTTCCTTGAGCAGGTAGCGTGGATGCGGGCGTCGTTTGAGGCATCGAGACGGGCTTTCGAGGTAAGGTTTCGTCTTTGCTCGATTTGGTCTTTTAAGGAGTTGGTTCTGATTGGGATTTGTTGCGAGGCTGCCGCGAAGTTACAGGATGTTAGGAGGCATGTGTATTGTTTCTCCTATAATGAAATGGTGCCCACTTTTGAGGATTTTCGGGCTTTGATGGGGGGAACCAGGAGGTGGAGGCCATCTCGCTTCCTTTGAGTGGTGGTCTGCGGTGCGCGTGAAGCTTGCGAGGCTTTCTTCGTATTTCGTTGGAAAAAGTGCGGGGCATGATCCTTGATTCGGGTCATATCGACATTTACGAGCTTAGGGAGCGGTTCATGGTTGATGATGAGAGTGAGCGTCTCTTGGGACGCATTTGCACTTGTGCGTGATGGCGACGCTTTTTCTGCAGTCGGCTCCCTTGGCATTTGCGATGGCGCTTTGCTAGATGTGGTAGGGCCTTTGCGAGGCTGGAGAGGATATTGTCCCGTTGGTCTTTGGGGAGACTCTTCATGGTATCGGCCGTCGCGGCAGGGATCGGTTTCATGAGAGGGAAGCCCTTTGCTCACCTTGTGGTTGCGAGAGAGACTTCGAGGCCATGCGAGAGGCTCAGACGTCGTTTAGCCCGTGGTCGTTTGCTCGGCGACCTGCTTTGTGTTGGATATGGATCGATCCTTT
>JAFEMH010003227.1:0-280363 GCA_022495995.1 Adenophora triphylla var. japonica | reverse complement strand
GTTAAATTCACCCCTTGGGAAGAATGTTTGGCGTTCACCCAAGGTGCCTTGCCGGAGCAAGTCTCCCATGATTTCATTAATCGTGCTTGCTTGCGTGCTTTCTTGTGTGCATGTGTTTGAAAATAAGGAGGGAATGTCCCAAGTCGTCTTCCGGACGTACAAACCATTTGTTGGTTGTCGCTCGGGATTTCTTGGATTTTATGTATTCGGGATTATGATCCCGCCCTCATCTTGGACTTGTGATCATCGCATTTTTTAGACCTTGGGACTTGCGTGATCGAGAGAATGACTCTTTTTGTAGTCAAAGATGAGGTTCTTTAGAAGAGGAGGGTCCTTAGCCCATCAATCCTACACTTTAAGATGGTCGAGCTTGTATAGATGCTTCATACTCATCTTAAGTGATAATCGGAGATATAGGGTTCGAAGGTGTCCCTTTCTAAAGAGATTATGGAACCTTTATGGAAGGAACGATGTAAAGATAGGATCTTTACACCGGTCCGTTCCTAGGTTGCTAATGGGGGAATGGGGGAAATGTATGTAAAAATGACACTTTAATGAAAAGATGACATTTTTGGGTTGCAAATGATGCACTTGATTCAAAGAAATGATCTTTATTGCAAATGATGCATAAAGATATGATTTTTATGCAAATGATGCATTTTTGAAGAAATTGGCATTCGTTATGCAAATGATGC
Organism: Adenophora triphylla var. japonica; assembly: GCA_022495995.1. NCBI lineage: Eukaryota > Viridiplantae > Streptophyta > Magnoliopsida > Asterales > Campanulaceae > Adenophora > Adenophora triphylla. The sequence continues at coordinate 279,668 of JAFEMH010003227.1, read as the reverse complement.
ATAAAGATTGCATTTTGAAAAGCATATGATGCTAGTTTATGGTAAAGACGTGGTCTTTAAAGCAAATGATGCTTGGAAAAGGGATTTTGAATGCAAAGGATGCATTTTGATTGAAAAGATTTGATTTTTATAAGCAAAGGATGCATAAAGATGACATTTTTATTTGAAAATGAGGGTTTTAGATGCAAAGAATGCACCTTTATGGGAAAAGACTACATTTATATGACAAATGATGTCTAATGCATGCAAAAGGGAAGGGGAATATGAAGATATGATCTTTAATCTACCAAGTCCCAAGCAATATAAAGGTAATGCAATGAGCAATTTATAAAGCAATTAGGATGCGAGGTTAGGGCGTGCGAGGTTACCAATGGCTTCCTTCTTCTTCGGAGCGGAGCTAGGAGGAGAGGTTGATCTTGGATCTTCAAGGAGGAGGGAGGGAGCTTCTTGGCCTTCTTCTTCACCTTCTTGAACTTCCAAAGTATTCTTCACGTATTAGAGTGTTTGTGGGTGATTTGTTGTGTCAATTGTGTGTTGAAATGGGTAAAGGAGGGCTCTATTTATAGGCGACTGATAAGGCTAATGAAGCCGTGCGGCTAAGGACAAATGCGAGCTAATGCGGCCGTGCGGCATTATCCACAATGACTCGGCATTCTAGAACCATGCAAGGTGGCAAATTCTAGAACCTTTCCTCCTAATTAAGAAAAACGTGTTTCTTAATTAGGAAGGATCCCCTTCACCCCTAAATTAATTAAAAAACAGTTAAAATGTTTCCGGAACACTAGGAAGGTCCGGGGAATTACCGGAAAACTTACCGAAATTGCCGGGAAATTTAACCGGAAGGCATGAGCCAGATTTGGGTACTTACGGAAGCCCCTCGGCAACGTCACTTGCAAGGCGAGTGGGGTTGTCGATAGAAAAGGATCCGATCTGGTGAATGCCGAGACGGATTGGGTGACCAAGGTGGTCGAGTGGCTGAACCTCTTATGAAAGGCTACCTACGTATCCCGGAGGAATCAAGCCAGGCCGTAGTTCGGAATAGATCCGCCGGGAATGGAGAAGAGAAAGCGGTCTCTTCTTTGGGAAATAGAAGAGAAATGACCTAGGAGGTCAAGCAATTGATCCCTCGGGGATATGCTAGGAGTGACCAAGGTGGTCAGATAACAAAGTCTCTTATGAGAGACTACTTCATCACTGAGGAGTGACGGAGGAAAAAGGGTGACCAAAGTGGTCAGATGGCTGGACCTTTTATAAAAGGCTACCTACGTATCCAGGAGGAATCAAGCCTTGATCGTAGTTCGAGCATCACTAGATAGTTAGGAACGATGTCTAGGATCCTTGAGGGTTTTGACAATTAATGGAGGCTGTCACCTGAGGAAACTAGAGCTTACGTCACTATCGAGAAGATAGAGGTAGCTAAAGTTGAGAGAAACTTGAGCGTACGTCACTATCTGGGATAGAGGTAGCTAAAGCTGGATGACGTTATTTCTTTATGACGGAAATAACGAAGACTATAGCTTACGGCGCTATCTCTTTTTGACAGAGATAGAGGTAGCTAAAGCTAGAAGAACTTAAGTATACTTCACTATTCGTGATAGAGGTATCTTAAGTTAAGAGGAACTCAAGCATACGTCACTATCCGGAATAGAGGTAGCTTAAGTTAAAAGAACTTAAGCATACGTCACTATTCGGGATAGAGGTAGCTTAAGTTAAGAGGAACTCGAGCATACGTCACTATCTGGGATAGAGGTAGCTCAAGTTGAGAGGAACTCGAGCATACGTCACTATTCGGGATAGAGGTAGCTCAAGTTGAGAGAACTTAGCATACGTCACTATCTGGGATAGAGGTAGCTCAAGTTGAGAGGAACTTGAGCATACGTCGCTATTCGGGATAGAGGTAAGCTAAGTTTAGAGTTTTGACAATTCGGAGGTTGTCACCTAGCATTATCCCGTTATAACGGAATTAACGGAGGCGACTGGGAAGAAAGCTTAATTGCTTAAGAGATAAGGGATATCTTCTGAAAAAGATGTTATCTTGGTTAAAAGATAACGGAAATTGCATGCCCAAGTGGAAGGTCCAGGGGCGTGGATTGTAATTTTCGCTCGGAGCGAATGAGGCCGCCGGCATGAGATGGAGAAAAGGAGCCGTACGGCTAGAAGCTGTTTTTCAGTTATTTAAAATCATATTTGAACGGGCCATTGGCATTGTGTTGCCGCCCAAGAACGCAGAGAGAGAGAAGAGAGGAAGAGAATTTCGAAATTCTTTCAATCCCCTTGCTTCCCTTTGATTTGAGATGGATCCGGAGGGCAATCCCATACCGAGGCAAGCAAGAAGAAACATCTCGGCGGCCGCTCGGAGGAGGAGAAAGGAGCTCGTGCGAACGGAAAGAAAGTATGACTTTCTTACGCCTCCGTCGGAGCTTTACCCGGGGAGAAGAGAGCACAAATCGACGAACCCGCGTCCGGTTGGGGTAAGCATTCTTGTTTGGCTCAATTCCGTCGGTTTTGATTGAATTTTGAATGATTTAGGGCTTGACCCGAATTTTAGGAATTTTCTAGGATTTTTGAATGATTTTGAGATATTGGTGAATAACCTATGAGGCTAAGAATATGCAATGTGAAATTTGTTTGACAAAAATAATGGGAATGACCCACTTTTTTCTCGCAAATAAAGTAAGAATGAAAAAATTGTCTAAAGTGAGACGGAGTTCTTGCATGTGCTAGAACTAGGTCAAAATTTTGATTATCAATGAGAAACAAGATTTTGGAAGATGAAAAGGATTCATGCATGCCATTTTTTGAAAGAATAATGCTTATGTGCAAAGAATTGTGAAAATTGTGATTTTGTGCTTTAGGAAAGCAATGGGACTTGACATGACGTATTTCAAGTGATGAAAGACGCTTTTTTGATGCAAATGATGCTAGAAAAACTTTTGTGAATGCTTTTCTTTTGAAAACATGTGCACTTTTTTGAATATATGCATGCTTTTGAAAATGATGAATGATTGACACATTTCTTTGTTGTGCTTTGCTTGTCTACAGGAGAACAAGTCCAGAGGACCATCAGAGATTGCAGTCAAGCTTTGGCAGAGGATGCCGGATTTCGAGAAGAATGGGGTGAACCCCAAGGGTTTGGTGAGGGCTACCGGCACAGGAGTCGTTCGTCGAGGCTATCGGCGGGGTGTTCACATCACCTCTAAGAGCAAAGGGCTTGATCCGAGGCCCTTTCGAGTTACAGTGGGACGGTACACATAGCTTTCACACAGTGGGGAGAGCTTACAGTGACTCTGCCGATTTCACGGCTATTGCTGGCCTACGGTTCAGGAGGCCCGTGACTTGGAGAGACCACATTACGGTGAGGAGTTCCGGGCTTTGGTTGGGTTTGAGCTGATTCCCAAGGGGCTGGGATGGAGACACGGAATGTCGAGGTGGCGATTCGTACTTGCATGCGAGAACTTTGCTTGCAACGATGTGGCCCCCAGCCACTGGCTAGAGCCTTTGTGTGGTTGATGCTGTCAGTCACTATTTTTGCTAATTCTGGGACACTGGCCATGACTTGACTCCTCGACTCTCTGGAGGATGTAGATGGGATAGGGACGGTCTCTTGGGGAGAGGCCGGATTGGCGGAGTTGTATTTCTCTTTGGACATGTACAGTCGGAACAAAGCTGCTTCCATGGACTACTTCTCATTTGCCCTTGAGGTAGTCTCCTTTCTTTTCTCTTTTCTCTTTTCTGTCTTGAGACTTTTATGAGAGAGAGAATGACCTTTTGATGTTTTGAACATGCAGGCCTGGTTTTGCGAGGTGATCGGGTTCTTCCCTTGGAACCAACAGAGCGATATCACCATCTTCCCTGCTATGGTTATTTGGAGGAGATGCGAGGGATAAATTCATGTGGAAGACCGGATCACTTTCGACTACAAAATGGTGAGGCCGGGTCATCAACGAGGATGGGCACGACGGAGTGGACTTCTACCCTTGGGGCGAGGTATCAGGAGATCTTCTTTGGGAGATGCCATTGAGGCGACGAGGCGAGAGGAGGTGGCTCAGCTGGGCGACATGTGATGTCATTTACTTGGGGGACCATTTCTCGAGAAGCATGGCTATGTCCCTCCATTGGACGCCATTACTCCCACGATCCTCCAAAGCACGGATGCTACGGCCCGAGGATTGGCGGAGATGAGATTGAGAGATATCGGGGAGGTATAGGCTGCAAGGTACTTTGCATGGACACCCCTACGCTTGTGTTTGTGGAGCGTGCACGAGGACGCCACGAAGCTAGTCATGTCCCCGGCGCTAGGCAGTACACCTTGCCGCCAGACAAAGACCTTGTAAGTATACTTTTAGGGTCTTTCCCTTTTCGGCTTTAGATTTTTACGCTTTTTTTTTACAAATTTGAGATTTTACGAGATTTTTCTCTTCTTTTTCTCGGAGTTCCGGCTCGCACTTATGATAGGGTGCAGTCGGGCGGAATAGGGGCTGGAAGGACATGTGCGGTCCCTTACGAGGAAGGCGGCTGCGCCCGAAGGCGGCGGCGGATGCCACGGAGCCCGGGCGCAAAGACGGCATGTCGGGGGCACAGCGTCGTCTACCTCATCGGCCTCGGAGTACTTCTTCCGGTGCCATGCCTCGGGGCGGGGGCCCATGGCCCGACATTGCAGCAGGTGAGTATGGGCACGATAATGTCCATCTATACGATGTGAGCGACCGGGAGGACCTGATGAGGGAGGCTAGCATCTATGAGCTGAGTCGTGATGAGGAGGAGGAAGAAGAATCGGAGGCCTAGGAGGTCTCGAGAGTAGATTTGAAACAAAAACAAACAATGAACAATTTTTATGCACACTTTGTTTATTTTTGCTTTATTACGGCGCCGATGGGGCGAAGACATTGTATTTTATGTTTTATTTGCTTTTCTAATTCATGCTTTTTCAATTTGCATATTATCGAGCCTTGGGGCAACTTTTTTGCTTGGAATCGGGTTGGCTGGGCCAAAATGATTTATAATGGTATATAAATGCTTGAATGGCTTACGGATATGTTTTTGTACAGGTTTTGGTTGAAAAAAGTGGGGTGAAAACTCCTTGGGCAGCAACTTGGTTGCTGCAGAATTTCTGCAGAGGGCTAATGTAGCCGTGCGGACAGTCCCGAGGGTAAATAGGGCCGTGCGGCTCACGGTTACATGCAGGCTGGTTATTTTCTGAATAAAAGCAAGGCTTGGCCATTTCATTTCATTTTCAACTTAAACTTGTCCCAATTGTTCCCAGAGCACATTTTGGACCTAAAAGCACCACCTTTGATCATTTTGCGATGGAGAAGCCCGTCAGATTGCAAAGGGGGAAACGAGACCATTTTCTGTCCGATCTTCAATCTTGGGTGAGACACTGTGATGTACCCGATTTTTGAAATCAAACGGAGTCGCCACGCCATTTTTATTTTGAGGGCCAAAACTTTGAAAAAAGCCCGAGATCAGAGATTTAGGTTCGGAGGTCATGTTACGCGTCGGGAAGGACGTTAGTGTGCACCCGGCGCGCCTCGCAAAACGAGTCTTCCAAACATTTGAAATCCTTTGTTGTGTGTGTGTGTGTGTGTGTGTGTGTGTTTTGACCAAAACGAGTTGAAACTGAGAAAAACAAAAATAGGGAACTATTTATAAGACTTTGAACAATCCCCAAGATTTTTGGTATGATTTTTGGGTCGAGTCTTGGCACTCAAAAGATTTTTGGATTTGAAAAGCAATTCTGCCAGAATGAAAGAAGGCAGTTGACCCTTGACTTTGAAATGGACTTAAAGGCTTCAAAACCTCAGAATCTGGGGAAAGTTCGAGAATGAAAGTTTCTTAAAACACCCTAAATAGGGTTTCTGAAAAGGAACTTTCCATTTTGGAAGTAATTTGAGGGGTCAAAACCTTCTAGAAATCTCAGATATGAAATCTGGATTTCCAGAAGCTGATGAACTGGACTCTAAAAGAAAAATTGAAACAAGGAGTTTTACTTACTCAAAAAATAAAATAAAATTATGTCTGGAAAACTATTGATGTTGGCTACAAAAAGTGTTTTGTAGTCAACATCCAATTCCAAGTTTTACTGGGTCCAAAAAATAGGAAAATGGACTGAGGTCTCAGAACAATGCTACTGGACAGCAAGATGTTCTTGAGGGAAAATGTGATTTTTGGGGGATTTGCATCTATGTTCACCCCATTTTCATCCCTAGACTTGATACCACTACTTTTTATTAAGTGGTTATCATATTCAAGTCATCCTTGGGGAATTTATGGGGTTTAAACATGTCCTTTGCAAAGGGAAAGGGGTTTTTGTAAAGATGAAACCAAAGAGAAAGAATTGACTAAAGATCTAAAATGTGGACCACTTGAGATGGTCATTCATGAAGATGAACTTCAAGATGACCATCTTAGGTCAAAACTCAAGTTAAACTAGACATAAAATAAGTCAAAGTAAGAAGAACAAGATGATCAAGAAATCAAAAGAGAATTTTAGGGTTTTGAGAAGGAGGGCTTTACCAATGGTGACACCCTATCTTCCTAGGCTTGGAATTTGACTTGAGGAGTATCAAGATTTGGTGTTTGGCTTGAGGAGTATCAAGGTTTGGTGTTTGGATTTGTGTTTGGAGTGAGATTGGGAAAGATTCAAGAAAATGGTGGCAATCTAGAGATTCCCACTGTTTTCTCTCTATATTCGCTTGGAACTTCGTTCTTTGTGAGTAAGTTGTGTTGTGTAAGGCGAGAGAGGAGGGTTTAATTTATAGGCCCTCTGAAAACTCAAAGATGTCCGTGCGGAGGTCCCTGTAAAACGTGCTGGTGCATTAAATGCTTGCTCCGGGCTTTGAACGAGAAGAATATTTTCAAAATATCGCGAAATTGTTTTTCAACTTGCTGTTTCGGGATTTTCTTAATTCTTTTGCTTTTTTGGATTCCTTTTTTTGGTTTAACTTTAAATAGCAAACCCTAACCTACCCTTGCTTGGTTAGAAAGGTTAGAGATTGTTAGAAATGTTAGAAATGTTAAAACTTTCATTAACTTTCTAACGAAAAAGCTACCCAAACTCAAATTGGAGCACTTACGGTAGCCCCTCGGCGACGGTGCTTTCGAAGGAAGCGGGGTCGTCGATAAGAGTAAGAGCCCCATATTTGATAGGATGATCAAGTGATCGAGTGGCTGAACCTATTGAATAGGCTACCTACGTATCCCGAATGGGAATCAAGCCGGTCGTAGTTCGGGTCTTTGACCACAGGAATGATTGTTTTTAAGGTATCAACACAGGAGATGATGGCGTTTTAGGCGCCTCGGACCTTGAAGATGATGGCGTTTTAGGTGCCTCGAACCTTGAAGATGGCGTTTTAGGTGCCTCGAACCTTAGAGATGGCGTTTTAGGTGTCTCGAACCTTGATGGTGGGGATAGATGGTCCTCTGGTGGACTTTGCTTGAAAGGATCGGTCTTACGTCTGCTGCCGAAGGAAAGGATGACCATTTTGGTCGAGTGTTTGGACCTAATGATAGGCTACCTACGTATCCCGAGTGGGAATCAAGCCGGCCGTAGTTCGAAATCTACTCGAGATTTCGTTGGCTTTGGGATTCCGTTAGCTTATTTGAGGATTTCGTTAGCCTTCTTTGGGGAAACGGACGTATTCGTCGGGGAAATCGGTCTTACGTTTTACTGCCGTGAATGATTTTGATGAAAGATACGGGATCCGTTATCTTTCTCGGGGCACTCGGTCTTACGTTTAAGCTACTTAGGGAATGATTTTGATGAAAGATACGGGATCTCGTTATCTTTCTCTAGGGCACTCGGTCTTACGTTTACCTGCCGGGAATTTCTTTTGAGAGGGTATGAACCTAAATGGGAACTTAGTTCAGGAGTATGAACATAAGTTGAGGTTCGGTTCAGGAGTATGAACCTAATGGAGACTTAGTTCAGGAGTATGAACCTAAGTTGAGATTTTGTTCAGGAGTATGAACCTAAATGGGAACTTAGTTCAGGAGTATGAATCTAAGTTGAGGTTCGGTTCAGGAGTATGAACCTAATGGAGACTTAGTTCAGGAGTATGAACCTAAGTTGAGATTTGGTTCAGGAGTATGAACCTAAATGGGAACTTAATTCAGGAGTATGGACCTAAGTTGAGGTTCGGTTCAGGAGTATGAACCTAAATGGAGACTTAGTTCAAGAGTATGAACCTAAGTTGAGATTTGGTTCAGGAGTATGAACCTAAATGGGAACTTAGTTCAGGAGTATGAACCTAAGTTGAGGTCTTGTTCAGGAGTATGAACCTAAATGGAGACTTAGTTCAGGAGTATGATCCTAAGTCGGGATTTGGTTCAGGAGTATGAACCTAAATGGGAACTTAGTTCAGGAGTATGAACCTAAGTTGAGGTTCGGTACCTGATGGAGGCTATTTGAAGGTGTTCTTGCTGGGGAAGACTCGGGCTTACGAGAACCATCGGGAAGAAAGGTGATCAATGTCGGTCAAGGATTGACTGTATCTGGGGGTCACCCGAGGATTGACTATTTTAGGGAAGTCGTCCTAGAGATTGACAGCATTTGGGAGTCACCCGAGGGATTGACTATTTTAGGGAAGTCGCCCTATGATCTGACTATTTTTGGGAAGTCGCCCTATGATCTGACTATTTTTGGGAAGTCGCCCCGTGGTTTGACTATTTTTGGGAAGTCACCCTATGATCGACTATTTTTGGGAAGTCGCCTATGGTTTGACTATTTTTGGGAAGTCACCCTATGGTTTGGCTTGTTTTGGGGAAATCGCCCTATGATCTGACTATTTTTGGGAAGTCGCCCTATGGTTTGACTATTTTTGGGAAGTTACCCTATGATCGACTATTTTTGGGAAGTCGCCACATGGTTTGATTGTTTTGGGAAAGTCACCCTATGATTTGACTATTTTTGGGAAGTCGCCACTATGGTTTGACTTGTTTTGGGGAAGTCGCCACTATGGTTTGACTATTTTTGGGAAGTCGCCACATGTGGTTTGACTATTTTGGGAAGTTGCCCTATGGTTTGGTATTTTGGGGAAGTCGCCTGTGGTTTGACTATTTTTGGGAAGTCACCCTATGATCGACTATTTTTGGGAAGTCGCCCTATGGTTTGCTTGTTTGGGGAAGTCACCTAAGGTTTTGTTTGTTTTGGGGAAGTCGCCCTATAGTTTGGCCCCATTTTGGGAAGTCACCCTAAGGTTTTATTTGTTTTGGGAAGTCGCCACATGATACGATGATAATGTTCTTTTAGAAAAGTAGTTGACTAAGATATGCTTTCATTTGTCTTTGTGCTTACACCAGTGGTGCCGGAAGGAGTGAGGCTACGGGTGATGTTGATGAAGAGTTGTTAAGTTCTTTGTTCGTGGGACGGTTTACTGGCGACGATTTCTTGTCTTTGGAAGCATTTTGACCTGAAGGAGGAGTTTGGTTGAGTCTGCATCTTCTTTGGTGATCGTCAACCTTGTAGAGGTGGTTGAGCTTGTATTCACATTGGGACTTCTTGCTTTTGAGAACTTGGTGTCTCGACCGCATTGTATTGGAGAGTTTGGCATCTCCGACCTTCTTGCCTTGGAGAACTTGGCGTCTCGGCCGATTTGTATTTGAGAACTTGGCGTCACGGCCCGATTTGTATTGGAGAACTTGGCGTCTCGGCCGATTTGTATGTGAGAACTTGGCGTCTCGACCGGCGGCATTTGATTTGCATTTGAGAACTTGGCGTCCCCGACCGAGGCTGTATTTGAGAACTTGGCGTCTACGGCCGAATTGTATTTGAGAACTTGGCGTCTCGACCAACTGGCATTTGATTTGCATTTGAGAACTTGGCGTCACCGGCCGAGATTTGCATTTTGAGAACTTGGCGTCCACGGCCAGGCTTGTATTCGAGAACTTGGCATCTACGACCGAATTGTAGACACTGGAGGTGGTCTTCATTAAAGTACATTTTCATCCATTTGTGGACATTGGGGGTCGTCTTTAGCAAGTTACGCGAGCCGGAGCTTGTCTTTGCCAAACTGTAGATGCTTGAGGCTGTCTTCATCCGTTTGTGGACATTGGAGGTCGACTTTGGTGAAGATCATTCTTGCCGAAAAGGGGGATTTGATTTCACGTTTGAATTCATGCATTCGTTTGTGAAGAGGAAGATGCATATATGGCATTCATGATGGCGGATGCATGCATAGAGCCAAAAATGATTGTGAGAGTATCACTGCATATGTTTGCGAGATGATGCATTTACTTGCTTTCGAAGATGCACCTAGCCTAAGCTTTTGACAGGGAAATTATGATTTATGATCTTCAATTCACTTAGGATTTTTCCTATTGATTCAAGTTTTGTGCATGCTACATGAGCCCTTGGGAGATTTTTGTGGGGATGCATGGTTATGTATGTGTCTGGAGACTGTTTGGAACAGATTTTGAGCATGTGGGGGATGAGAACCCTTGATCGCGATTTAAACAGCGGTTGTTGGTGAGGTTTTGTCAGCAGTATCACATGGATCTCAATTTTGATGAGATTGGATTCGGATCCCGGGTCTTGATTGGAATTTTCTCTCTCAATCTTGGTCATTTGAAGCTGATGCTGACAGGCTCTAGGGCACGTTGATATGAGTGAAGCTTCTTTCATTTGGGTGAGCTGTGACCTCGGCCGAAACCTTATCCAGAGAATGATTTGATGAAATTGCTAATGCAGGGAGAAACCACGATCTTGAATTCCGATGCTACGGGAGAGGCTGCCGTGTACCAAGTTACGAAGTGAAATTCTTTCTTGATAAAATTCGGGTCCAAAAGACCGTCTTGACAAAGCCCCGAAATCTGAGTAGGCAAAGTCCGGATTTTGAAGAAGTGACTTGGCGAATCTATCTCGTAGTGAAGAACGCAATGTGGACCCAAGGATGACTATAGAAGTTCCATCTTAAAGAGGCGTACGGAGAACTGGGAGGACCGCTTAGCAAGCCTCGGCGTGAAGAAACACGGAGAGCAGTCCTATTGCGAGACGAGTCATCATGTGACCAAGGAGGCACCCATCTTTTCAGATCTTAGTCAACAGTCGATGGACGGGACTCGGGAATGTTTACGTGCGGGGGCACATCTTTTCGAAAAGTGGGAATGAATCCCGATTTTGTGTATACACACTCGCTTTAGGTTTGACTCTTTTGAGAGAGTATAAGCGTTACAAGGTGTGGAAAAGTGTATGGGAGCCCCTGGCGCGAGAAAGACAGTGTTTGGCTCTATTTTCCTATGATGTAGAGAGAAGACTTGTCGAGACACTTGAAAAATTGTCTTATTCATGATGATCACAAAATTTGCTTAAAACCCTTTGTTAATGTTCGGGTTATTCAACTCCTAAATCTGATATGAACAAATATTTTGATTAATCACAAGGAGAAAACCTTGGCCCGATATCGAGGATCAAGCTCGGAAAGTGTATAGGGACGATCCTTGATGAGACCGGATTTTTTTCTTTTTTTTTTGAGATTTGTTTGTGATTTCGGCCAGGACCATTTACGGTTGCCTACGTTCCCTCCATTATGAAGAGCTCGGGTCGCCGTAGTTCGGGCCTATCCCGAATGAAAAGAGAATGAATGTTGAAATTCGAGGGTCGAGGACCTTTGGGGATTTTGAGGATTTGGAGGATTGAATAACATATCCCCTTAGAGTGTCCATGAAAGACACGGATGCGAAGCCCAGTGGGACATCCACGGCAAGTGTTTGTGAGGAGAAATGAAATATGCTCACATGAAGGGAAGGGTTGAATTTGCACAATCTTTGATTGGTAATTTTGAACCAAAATGGATTAGATTCCAATTTAAGCAAGCAATGAAGCATTAATTTGATCGACATCGAGGATATTAGAATGAAAGCTGCTATCGGTAGGGGCTGTAGTTGGGTTTCCGGGCTTCGATCGGCTATCGGGTGATTTGGGAGATTATGACCTCTTGAGATGAGAGGTCGGCTAGGCCTTTGCGGCGAACCTCTAAAGATGAGAGGTTGGCTCGCGGGGATGTGTTTGGGAAATCTATGGCGAGGAAGATTGATTGCCTCCAAGAATGAGAGGTCGAGATTTTGACTTGGCCAAGGGCAAGGGTAATGGTGATGGGAGTATCCTCTAAAATTGAGAGGATGGCTTGGGATTGGTTTAAGGTAATGATAAGAGGAAGTCCGAGGAGCTACTCGACAACTTTTTGCGATCTTGCGAGAATTCGGGCTCCTTTTTATCATTGGAGAGCTTCTTGAGATGTCGGGGACTTTTGAGTTCTTCTTCTTTTTTTTTTTTTGGAAGGCTTCGAGGAGCTTGGAATTATATCCGAGATTGTGAGGATTTTAAAATCCTTCTTTTTTTTTTTTTTTTTTTTTTTTTTTTTTTGTTTTTTTTTTTTTTTGTTTTTTTTTTTGTTTTTGTTTTTTTTTGACTTGGAAAGCTTCTGAGGAGTTGAGGATTATCTTTGTCCTTCCTTCATGGCTTGAGATAATTTGCGCATCGCCGATTCTCGAAGCTAACTTCTCGGGCTCGCTTGGACTTTCTCTCGGTATGGAGCAAAAATGATGGCTAAACCGGGTTTCAAAACACGCCGATCTTGAAATGAGAGGGTAGTGTTTAGTAAGGGTGAGGTAATGGCTTTCCCTATGGGTGAAAGGTTTCAACCGCAATCCCTCTATGGATGACCTAAACGAGATTAAGTCTTCATTGCTTGCTTAAGCTTTATATGAGAAAAGATCCATGCAAATTCATCGAGCAACGAGATGATGATGATGAAAGGGATGTGAGCATATGAGATGCAAGATGGGGAGTTGGTAAGCCCCAATTTGGGAAGGATATCAATTGATTTTCTCACTCCGATTAGTTTAAATATTAATTATTTTCGAAGAATTAGTGGTTGAGCGAAGCACAAGTGATCATTTTGGATAAAACCATTTCAATTAAGTGTAACGTGGGTGCGCGAAGTGATGTCTCGAGTCTAGCAAGAAAAGAAAAAAGACTTATATTAAAAATTAGACACTTAACCATTATGTCCAAAATGGACTACAACGACAAATGTCGGGAAGGACTTAGGTGAAAGAAAAGTACTAGAACCTACGAAGGTTGACTCAAAAGACTATTTTAAAGATAGGTAGCCCCAGTCTAGCCGCTCTTTCTTTGTTGAACCATGCATCTATTCTTCGACGGCGGAGACGGGAGCTATTGCGAGACCTTTCCATCGGGATTTCCTTGGCAACTTTTTGCTCAATCCAACCATCTTCATTACTGCGATGGTGGTTCATTGACCTTGCAAAGGGACGAGTCAAACTCCATTGTGCCCACAAGGCTTGAACCACCAAACTTCGATCATGTTGACACTCATGTTGTTAGGGAGCGGGTTATTGATAGTATTAGGTCCTTCGGGCATCTCTAACCTCCCTTGCTCAATCAACCCTTGGATGGCCTTTTTCGGGGGGACGCAATCATCCGTCGGGTGCCCGTAGTGCGATGAAAGGCACAATGCTTGGAGGTATCCAAAGGAGCGTTGGGGTTTCTAGAGTGATAATTTTCCAAAGGCCGGAGCAAACCTTCTCTCACCAAACCTCTGAAGATATCACTCAAAGGCATCCCAAAGTTTCTCAAGTCTTGGAGCCGGGATGCGGATGCATCGAGGCTTCTTGGGAACAAAGGAAGTGGCATTGTTACAGTCTGTCCCGCGTAGCCGATCGCCTCTTTGCCTTTAGCGAAAGTGAGAGTAGTTTTGGAGGGACGAGCCCGATATCCGTAGGCGGGTGCGGCGGTCGAGCTGGCGATTGTAAGCCTTTTCAAACTTAGCCAGGAATTAACCATTGCACGCAAGTCGGCGTAGGGGAAGTGGCTGAGGAAGCTCTCAAATGCGGCTTCAAGCATGACTAAAAGATGTCTAGCTTGCTCCTCGTCGGAGGGAGGAATGGCCATTTCACCGAGCTTTAAGTTCCATCTCTTATAGAAATCCCCAATATTCTCATTAGGGCGTTGCATCGTTGTTTGCGTGTCAACTCTGTTTGTCTCCCATTCCAAGTTGGCTTTATACTTATCCGTGAAAGTCTTGGTGATTTGTTCCCAAGTAGCCCTAGCTTTGCAATCGGAAAAACCATTTCAAAGCCCACGACTTCAAAGAGAGACTAAAGTAATCGGCCAGCTTCTTGGTTTGTGCATCCCTTAGCCTTCATTGCCAAAGTATAGGTGTCCAAGTGAGTTTTAGGGCATGCACTCCCGTCAAACAATTCCAGAGTGGGCATCACAAACTTGTGAGGCGGGGGACAATCGAGTCGGGATACGTAGGCCGAAGAGCGGTGTTCTTTTTGGCGGTCAATTCAGCAATACGTGCTTTCATTTCCTTGTGTTGCTCCATAAACCAAGCCAATTGGGGATCCAAAGGCGGAGCGGGAATTCCTGAGGCGATATTTGAGCTAGGAAGAGGACTAGTTGGTGGTGCATTGGTGGAAGGAATACCATATCCGGAGCATAGGTGAAAACCTGTCCTTGGCCCAAATTACCACAGGGAGTGTAGGTAGGAGGCTGGGGCAAAAGGATAGAACCCGGCGACTTGCTTTGTTGGCTTCCAATCGGCGAGAGAAGATGGAGGCAGATCTGGGGTAGCCATATGGCTTGGATTTTCGGAGTGAGGCCCATAAGTAGGCTTAAGTGCGGGCCGATGTCCTGGTTGTTGAATTGCATGGTGGTTGTGGCGAGGATGCATAACCGAGAGGATCTTGTGGTCTGGTGATTCGGATGAAACCGGGATGAAGGCTTGATAACCCATAGAAGTTTGAGTGAATGGATTTGTGAAAGCCGTGTGAGGAGCAAGCGAACGATACCATTACGAGGAGGGGCTCTGGCGTGGCCCGAACCGGATTGTGGCGGCATTCCAAATTGTGGCCGTTGATGTGAAGGTCTGGATTGATCGGTTCCGAGCGAGGTGGGATTCCAATCTGCCGTGGCATTCCGAGGTATCCCCAACCATGAGAGGACATTCCGTGCATCGACTTTGCCCCCACCGAGGAGCCGTGAACCGATTCGTCCCATCGGTGCATGGATCCGGTGGTCGACCCGCAGATCGAGGAACATGTGTTACGGTAGCACCGAAGGAGGTTGGTGGTGGCATCTGGAGTAATCGGGCGACCGAGATTGGGATTGGGGTCATCCTCTTCTTCCACGGTGAAGGTGCCATCGGGATTGAGGCGGCGGCCAATCCATGGCTTTTGATAGCCTCCATAAGGCCGTTCATTTGTGCTTCAGGCGCACTCTCATCTGTTCGGCTAGGCCGATTCCCTTGTTGTTACGTACGAGGAGTCCGGGAGGCGGAGTGACGTTGTCCCCATCGTTACCGATTGATGCGAGACATTCTAAAATTCGGAGTCGGAACAGACGGTGAAGGCGATGATGCGCTTGACTCTTCCCAGCGATTAAACGGTGACCGGTGCAGAAACCAACCTTTGTGCGGAGGCTGCGGGGGAAAGACACGAGGGTTCGAGATGTGCGGGAATGGAAGGAGGGTAGGTGTTTGGGCTTTTGGCTCATGCAACATGCGATTATTTGTTCATGTTTACTTAAAACATGTTTTATTAACCTAATCGGTTGGAAAAGATTGCTCTTCTTTTCGCGAACTACTCGATTCTGGATCGGTGGGCCCCCGTCACTACGTCTATAAGCCCCTCGTATTCCACCTGTATTTCGACCTCCCGGGGTGGACGGCCCGGGCGAGGGTCCTATAGGGCAAGCGGGTCCCACCGACCGAAAGAAAACGATCCTAAAAGTCGGCGGGTAATCGAGTCTTAACGAGCATTCGATGTAAATTACGGACAAAGGCGACGTCAAAAGTCAAGATCATGTCCGAGGGCTCGACGAAAAGTCGGCATGATTTGGACCGATAAGCGTCCACAATTGATCTTGACTTGTCGTCATTTAAGCCGTAATTAGGCATGGAATATTCATTAATCCTTGATGACTCGGTGTTGATCTTTGGGAGTCGAGTGTATAATTTGTGCCGGTCGGAGCCGAAGTCAAGGCGCCGGTCAATATCTTGGTCAAAGTCCGCGGCGGAAAACCGGCGGAACTTCGGCGATTAGGGTCCCCGAAAGATATTGAGTCGGTATGCCGACAAAGGCTTGAAAGGAAAGGTCTATACACGGACGGGGCATGACACGGACCCGGACTAAAAACCAGCGGGTCTCGGACAAAGTGTGTCACGGACAAGTGCATGGTCGACACGAGGCTCCATGGGATGTTTGGGTAGTCCTGTGCTCATCCGAGAGGCGTAATAAGACCAAACGGACCGCGACAAGGATTTCCTCGGGTTAGGGACGTAGTGTGCAGTGTAAGGTCACGTGCGCGTAGTGTGCAAGCAGTCTATCTTCTTTTACGAGAAAAATAGAAATTTTTTTTTATGTGTCTTAAAAAGGCATGATGCATGATTTTTTTTTTTGAATTATTTTTTTGAAAATTTTATGAACACATAAGCACATAAGCACAAAAATTCCGACAGTTAGGGACATTATTCCGACAGTCAAAATTTTGACTTTTCCGAGGCGGCCAAAAACAAACACGAAAACTGTGCAAAAATCAACACACACAAAGCAAAGGATTTTCAAATGTTGAGACGGAAGCTTGACCCTCAAAAGCTTTTCCTTTTTTTTTTTTTGAAAATAATGATACCGGTACGTGGGATTGTTAGACCACAATTTATCCCCGACTCGTGTTAGGAGGCGATAACGGGAAGTTTAATGGTTTCCACCAATATACCAAATATCATTTTTTTTTTAGAAAAAGCTTATTTCATGTCCCCAGCGGAGTCGCCACTGTGATGTACCTGATTTTTGAAATCAAACGGAGTCGCCACGCCATTTTTATTTTGAGGGCCAAAACTTTGAAAAAAGCCCGAGATCAGAGATTTAGGTTCGGAGGTCATGTTACGCGTCGGGAAGGACGTTAGTGTGCACCCGGCGCGCCTCGCAAAACGAGTCTTCCAAACATTTGAAATCCTTTGTTGTGTGTGTGTGTGTGTGTGTGTGTTTTGACCAAAACGAGTTGAAACTGAGAAAAACAAAAATAGGGAACTCTTTATAAGACTTTGAACAATCCCCAAGATTTTTGGTATGATTTTTGGGTCGAGTCTTGGCACTCAAAAGATTTTTGGATTTGAAAAGCAATTCTGCCAGAATGAAAGAAGGCAGTTGACCCTTGACTTTGAAATGGACTTAAAGGCTTCAAAACCTCAGAATCTGGGGAAAGTCCGAGAATGAAAGTTTCTTAAAACACACTAAATAGGGTTTCTGAAAAGGAACTTTCCATTTTGGAAGTAATTTGAGGGGTCAAAACCTTCTAGAAATCTCAGATGTGAAATCTGGATTTCCAGAAGCTGATGAACTGTCTTCTAAAAGAGAAATTGAAAAAAGGAATTTTACTTACTCAAAAAATAAAATAAAATTATATCTGGAAAGCTCTTGATGTTGGCTACAAAAAGTGTTTTGTAGTCAACATCCAATTCCAAGTTTTACTGGGTCCAAAAAATAGGAAAATGGACTGAGGTCTCAGAACAATGCTACTGGACAGCAAGATGTTCTTGAGGGAAAATGTGATTTTTGGGGGATTTGCATCTATGTTCACCCCATTTTCATCCCTAGACTTGATACCACTACTTTTTATTAAGTGGTTATCATATTCAAGTCATCCTTGGGGAATTTATGGGGTTTAAACATGTCCTTTGCAAAGGGAAAGGGGTTTTTGTAAAGATGAAACCAAAGAGAAAGAATTGACTAAAGATCTAAAATGTGGACCACTTGAGATGGTCATTCATGAAGATGAACTTCAAGATGACCATCTTAGGTCAAAACTCAAGTTAAACTAGACATAAAATAAGTCAAAGTAAGAAGAACAAGATGATCAAGAAATCAAAAGAGAATTTTAGGGTTTTGAGAAGGAGGGCTTTACCAATGGTGACACCCTATCTTCCTAGGCTTGGAATTTGACTTAAGGAGTATCAAGATTTGGTGTTTGGCTTGAGGAGTATCAAGGTTTGGTGTTTGGATTTGTGTTTGGAGTGAGATTGGGAAAGATTCAAGAAAATGGTGGCAATCTAGAGATTCCCACTGTTTTCTCTCTATATTTCGCCAGAACTTCGTTGCTGTGAGTAAGTTGTGTTGTGTAAACTGAGAGAGGAGGGTTTAATTTATAGGCCCTCTGAAAACTCAAAGATGTCCGTGCGGAGGTCCCTGTAAAACGTGCCTGGTGCATTAAATGCCGCTCCAGGCTTTGAACAGAAGAATATTTTTCAAAATATCAGCAGAAATTGTTTTTCAACTTGCTGTTTCGGGATTTTCTTAATTCTTTTGCTTTTTTGGATTCCTTTTTTTGGTTTAACTTTAAATAGCAAACCCTAACCTACCCTTGCTTGGTTAGAAAGGTTAGAGATTGTTAGAAATGTTAGAAATGTTAAAACTTTCGTTAACTTTCTAACGAAAAAGCTACCAACTCAAATTGGAGCACTTACAGACACAACTTCCAATCTCATAGGGGACTGCTTGATTCTTCCTTCAAGATCAAGTCTTTATGGCATTTGAGGGATCTCCCGCCCGATTGGGACCTTTTGAGAGCCGCAGCAAAGTTCTGGGACGTCCGGAGACATGTTTACTGCTTTTCTTATAACGAGATTGTCCCGACGCATGAAGACTTCCGAGCCTTGATTGGGGGTCCCGAGATTGAGGCTATATCTATTCCGCTGATCGGAGACGTGCCGGTGGCGGTAAAGCTTGCATCTTTTCTGCAGATTCCTTTGGGGGAGGCTGAGAGGATGATGGTAGCCCCGGACAGGATTGACCTTTCTGATATCCCGGGCAGGTTTGGGTCTCCAGATATGGCTGCGACCACGGTGGCTATGGACGCATTTATCCTTTGCGTATTCTCTGCTCTGTTCACTGCTGAGTCCGTGGGGATCTGTCATAGTGGTCTCTTGGACATGGTTAGAGACTGCAAGGCTGGGAAGGATATTGTCCCGCTGGTTTTGGGAGAGACACTTCATGGGATTGATAGGATGGCTCGGGGAGACCATTTCATGAATTCCGGGAGTCCGGCTGTGTTGACCTTATGGCTGCAGGAGAGGCTCGGGGCTTTGCCAGGGGCTTTGCCGACTCAGTGCCCTTGGGTGATTTCTCGGAGAGGTGCACCGAGGCAACAGGACCAGAGTAGCTAGGAGCTGACGATGGCTAGGCTATCCACTTCAGACATCCGTTGGTGGATATCTCATTGGAGGTTGCAGACCAGGAGGATATTTCGGGAGTCCTATCTTTGTGAGGGTTCCAGGATTCGCCGGTCACCCTTCTACATACCCCGCTTAGTATCCGGGCGGTTTGGGGCTTTACGGGAGCCATTAAGTGATTGGGAGGACATCCGGACCATGGAGGTGGTGTCATTGGACATGAGGGATCCAGCCGGCTTCTCTTTCTTCTCGAGGGCTTGGACATATCTGCTTTCCCACGGGGCTATCTTCGGGAGCGGGAAAAGCACCATCTTGACCACTTGTCTACTGACCGGTACGAGAGGGAGATGGGAGCGACTCGGGTCATCTTGGAGGAGAGACGTCGAGCTTTATTGGGGCGGACGTGACTCGAGCGGGACTTTGAGGAGGCGAGGCTAAGGCGAGTCGCCATAACCGGTCGGAGTGACTTGGTCGGGGATATGGAGGCTCGGTACAAGAGGTTGTCGAGGTCGCTCCTTTGGACCGAGGCTCGAGAGGGAGGAGGTGCGGACTCGTGCTCGGATAGAGAGAGCACTTATTGACACAGGTTTAGTGGAGGCTCCAGTGAGGATACCGGAGGTCGAGATGAGGGATACCGACATCATAGATAAAAAGAGGAAGAAGACTCGACGGGGCCGAGGAAAAGGGAAAGAGACCAAAGGAGACTCAGCGAATGACGGCGCGGATCTTTTCTTAGGATTCCCTTATTGCCATTTTGCAAACACATTAGTTTATTTAGGCATTTTATTGTATTTTAGATCTTTGTAGCAGGTTAGCGGAGTTAAGAGGTAGACCGTGCTTGAACTCATCAAGAAGTTTTTAACTTGTAATGAACAAGAAATATTATCTTAAAAATTAGTCAAGACACATTTCATGGAAATTCAAATCATGGAAGCTTGATTGTCCTTTTTATTGTTTAGGACGCATTTCATGGAAACTTAATCGTCCTTTTTATTGTTTAGACCGAACCATATATGGCTGCCTACGTTCCCCTTTTACAAGAAAGACTAAGGGGCTCAGGTCTTCGTAGTTCATTCTGGTGAACTATATATATTTTTCTCTCTTCTTTTTTTTTTTTTTTTTTATGTGCGGCCTGTTTTTGCCTAGACCGCCCTTTTTGGGGTTTCGGCCTATGGGCATTACTCTTTTTGCACCTTTTTTTTTTTTTTTTATATATATATATTTTTTAGACATAGTATCTTTTGAGCTTATCACCGTTATTTGGGTGGACAAAGGGATTGCCGTCCAGTCTGCAAGCTTCATGGCTCCTCCCGATAGTATCTTACGCACCACATAAGGGCCGATCCAAACGGGTTCCCATTTTCCCGGGGTTGTCTGCGGTAGGGGGCTTCACTTTCAACACTAAGTCACCCTCTTTGATGTCTCCGGCCTTGACCTTTTTATCAAACGCTCGGCCATTCGCCTCGGGTAGGCTCGGGTGTGTTCCATGGCTTTTAGCCTTCTCTCGTCAAGCGGGGGCTAACTCATCATGCCATTTGCGCAACCATTCTACTTCATTGACACTGTTTTCCGGGAGGACCCTTAATGACGGGATTTCCAACTCCACTTTGGTAACACTTGCTTCCATCCCGTAGGTTAGGGCAAAAGGAGTTTCTCCTGTAGGCATTACGACAGACGTTACGTAGCCCCGAGTGCCGGGTGCGGCTTTTCGGGCCAATCACGACCACGGGTGGCCATCTTCCGGATGATCCGTTCAAGCGTCTTATTAGCGGCTTCCACGGCTCCATTAGTCCGAGGTCTGTACGGAGACGACTTGTGGCGAGTGATTCGAATTCGACGGCAACCTATCGCAGTCCCCTTCAAAGTGCGACCCATTATCGGAAATGATCTCGTTGGGCACCCCATATCCGCACATTATGTTTTCTCGATGAATTGGGCCACTTTTCTGGAAGTGAGGACCTTGTAAGACTTGGCCTCTACCCACTTGGTGAAGTAGTCGATGGCTACTAGCACAAATTCATGCCCATTGCTTCTGGGGGCTATTTTCCCTATCACGTCAATACCCCAAGTTGCAAACGGCCAAGGAGTCGTCATGCGATGCAGGTCATGAGGCGGGAGATGGTTGAGGTTGGCAAACCGGCGGCACTTGTCGCATGCTCGGGCGTCTTTGGACACGATCTGTTTCCATGGAAATCCGGTAGTAACCCATTACGAGGATCACTTGCATCGGGGCTCGGCATTCATATGAGGACCGCGGGGACCATTGTGGACTTCAGTCATCAATTCTTTGGCCCTTTCTTGAGTGACGCACAAGAGGAGTGGTCCTTGGTATCGCTTCTTGTACGGGTTGCCTCCTAGAATGACATAATGGGAGGCCAACCTTTTCGGGGCTTGCAAGCTCTTGGCTCACGACACCTTCTTTTGGTCTACCCTCTTCGTCTACGAAAGGCGACTCTCCATCTTTGAGGAGCTGGTAAATTTGATTGTACCGGGGTTCCTTTATAGGCTCGGGTCCCGGGTCTACTTCACGGAAGAGGTGGGGCTTCTCTTCAACCCACTCGGAAGGGTTTTATGGCTTTTCCCTCGGGGATCTCTACCAATGAGGCTAGAGTAGCTAGGGCATCTGCGAATCTGTTCTTTTCCCTTGGCAAGTAGTGGAAGGTCACTTCTCCGAACCGGCTGTCCGATCCAACTCCTCCATATGGGCATGATACCTGCTGCGAGTTAGGGTCCACAGTCTTCCACTTGTTGGAAACACCGATTGATGATCGGGGGCGAGTCTCCGTAAACTTCTAGCTCCTTGACATTCCTTTCTAAGGCGGCTTCCAAACCCGGCAATGCAGGCTTCATACTCGGCAACATTGTTCGTGGTAGGGAAGTTCAACTTGAGGGCTATGGGTGTATGCTCATCCTTCGGATCGACCAGTAGCATCCCGATACCGTTTCCTCTTTTGTTAGCGGCTCCGTCAAAGAATAATTGCCATCGGTTTTCAGGCTCGACTGCGAAGATCCCTTCATGCAGGAATTGGGGTTCGGGCCCTCTGTCTTCATTGCGGGAAAGTTTGCCGGGTGGTCGACAACGCTTGACCCTTGATAGCCTTTACGGTCACATAGTTGATGTCGTACTCTTGCTAAGAAGAAGGACCACTTTGCTAGACGCATCGAGAGGGAAGGCTTATCAAAGATGTATTTGATGGGGTCCATTTTTGAGACCAAATTCACAGGGTGGGATTGCATATAATGCTTCAACTTGCCGACTACCGGACCCGTCTGCACGGAGTCTTTTCACATCTTGAGTAATTGAGCTCACTTCCTGCAGCTTCCGTGACAAAGTAAATGGCGTTCTCTACCCGAGAGTCTTTCTTTTCCCGAGCAAGCATAGCCCCAACCGCCGTATCGGTGACGGTGAGATAGAGCGAAGAGGTTTCGTCTATGTGGGGGCATAGCTAGGAGGGTGTACCAAGTATGCCTTGATGCGGTCAAAAGCATCCTGGCATTCTTCGGTCCATTACGTGTCTACGTTCTTCTTCATGAGCTTGAAGATGGGCTCGCACATAGTGGTCAAGCGATTGACGAAACGGCTAATGTCTTTGCGGTTTTCCCATAAAGCTCTTGACTTACATGCGAGTCCGAGGTGGCCTCATATCCATAATGGCTTTGATCTTTTGGGGGTCGGCTTCGATATCTCGCTCCGTGACCATATACCCAAGCACTTTTCCCCTTGTCACTCCGAAGGTGCATTTAGCAGGGTTTAGTCTCATGGAATGTTGTCTCGGCCTCTCAAAGAATTTCCGCAGTCAACAAAGTCTTTGCCCGTCCTCGCCTTTGGAGTGAATTATCATGTCGTCTACGTTGACCTCGATCTCCTTGTGGATCATGTCATGAAAAAGCGTGGTCGCTGCCCTTTGATAAGTAGCCCCGGCGTTCTTAAGCCCAAATGGCATCACTGTATAGCAGTAAGTTCCCCACGGTGTGGTGAAGGCTGTCTTTTCTTGGTCTTCCTCGGCCATCTTGATCGGTTTGTATCTGCAAAGCCGTCAAAGAAGGATTTGACTTCGTAGTTAGCGAGTGGAGTCCACCGGGATGTCTATGTTTGGCAAAGGGTAATCGTCCTTGGGGTGGCCTTGTTCAGATCTCGGAAATCCACACAGCGGCGCTCCTTCCCATTGGCCTTGGTGACGGTCACAATATTGGACAAACATGTCGGATATTCGAGGACTCTGATGAATCCTACCCGCAGTAGCTTCTCAATTTCTTCTTTGACCTGTAGAGACCATTCGGCTTGATCTTCCTCGGTTTACGCACTTGGTTTAGCATACGGTGCTAGAGGGATTTTGTGCTCTACTATCGAAGCTGTCTAGCCCCGGCATATCCTGTATGACCATGCAAACACGTCGACGTATTCCCTAGCGTATCGATCGGTCTGTCCCGTTCAACCCCCTGGAAGAAGTTTCCGATCTGTGTCTCTTTAGGTTCCTCGACGGTACCCAAGTTCACACTTGTCAAAACCTCCTCGGCGGCTTGGGCCCGGTTTTCCTCTTTTACGAAACACCTTAAAGATTTCTTTAATGTATTGTTCATTTAGTGTGTTTGCATCTTGTTCAAATGATTCATTATTAAGCTGTTGTTGAGTTTTGAGTTAATTTATCATTTGTTAAGTTGGCAATAAGAGGATACTCGAAAGATCCGTCATTTCATTCAAAATAAGGGGAAAGATGACATCGATTACATTTTGATAGTCCTCGGGCGTGAGGCCTTCGGATGACTCGAGAGGACTGGAATTCAAAGATTCTGACTCGGCGAACAGACGCTGCGACTCTGGACCCTACACTACTTATTGACTCGAGGGTGGCTTGACAAGGGTTGGACCGGGATCTCACTCCTTCTTCTTTGTTGCCCTGGGGAGTAGCGAGTCTTGTCGGCGTTCTCATCCTGTGGATCATAATTGCCTTTGTTGACACCATTTCCATGGGGAATACCTGGCTGTTACAGCGGAATCTCCTTTACGAACTTAACTTTATCTGTCGGTACCTGCAGGGGTAGTAGGACCGGTTGTGCTTTCGGCATACTGAGATACGGCTTTCTTCATCCCAAAAGTCTTACGGCCGGTTCACTCTTCTTTCCACCTTTTCCCAAACAGTGGGAGCTGATCCTCGGGAGTGGTAAGAGCCATTACAAATACATTATGCTCATCATGGGTGATGAAGGGTTACGAAGAAACTTTCATTAACATGGCTTGTTTCACTTCAAACTCGCAGTCTTCATAAGTGAGCCTTTCTTACGTAATCTTGACCATGGTTCTTGGTTCGATGTCATAGAAAAGAGGCCGAGCTCGACAACATTAACAAAATCGGTTCCGACTATGGGCCCAAAGCTTGTCCTTCCATGGCGGCGGCGTTAATCAAATCTTTCCACTTTCCTTGCAATTCGGCATAAGGAACATTGAACTTCGAATGTCTATGATCTCTGGATTTCCAAAGTTAGATCGCATTTGTCTCCCGAACTCGATCATGTTGACTGATTGTTAGGTGGAAGAGGGTTCTTGACCACATTAGGACCCCGAGGTGGTTCCAACTTGCCTTCTTCAATTAGGCGAGAGATCGGGAATTTCAAGTAGGTGCAATCATTGGTGTTATGCCCATGATATTTGTGGAAGCGGCAATGTTTGGTTTCGTCCATTCGACATTAGGGTTTTACGGGTTTCCAGTTTTCCAAGGTCGATGAGTCCTTCGGCTACCAAACCGTCAAAGACCTTCTCCGGTGGCATTCCAAAATCTTGCGGTATAGAAACGAGGTCTCGGTTTCGCAACTACTTGGCTTGAATTGTCCCACTTTCTCATTACGGATGTAGTTGGCCAGTAGCGCGTAGTTTCTTTTCCCTTTATAGTGACAGTAGGGCGTTTGACTGGCGCTTTGTAGCGATAAGAGTGGGCGATCACGTGGTCGGGGCTATGTTGAAGGCATTTTCAAACTTGGTACCGGCATTTACCATTGCTCGAAGGTCGGGATAATAATAATTGCCAATTTGGACCCTTAGTTGAGGCTTTAAGCGGGATTGGAAGATCTCCATTTGTTCCTCTTCATTCGGTGGGGTCATCATTTCACTAAGCTTCCGAGTTCCATCTCTTGTAAAATTCACTTACCGGCTCGTCCGGGCGCGGCTGTAGAGTGCCTTGTAGGTCATTCTGCTGGTTTCCCAATTCAAATTGGCCTTATACTTCTCGAGAAAGGCTTCCTTAATTTGGTCCCAGGTGGCTCGGGCTTACGGTTTTACGTGCGGGAACCATCTAAGAAATTTGAACCCTTTAATGACAAGCTGAAAATGGTCGGCCATTTGCTTGATGTGTACGATCCTTGGCTCTCATGGCAAGAAGGTAGCTTTCAAAATGAGTCAAGGGGACAATCGGTGCCGTTGAACTTTTCAATCCCTGGCATCCCGAGAATTTTGGAGGAAGAGGGACAATCTTGCTAGGATCGATGTCACGATATGCCGCCTTTTTAGTGTTCGGTTCTCAGAACTTCTCTGCATGGACTTAACTTGTTCCATCAACCAAGTCATGTTGGGATCGGGGACGGTTTCGACTACGAAGCGAGGCTTGTCGAGATTTGAGTGGCGGGGCTGTGGGTGGCACGGTGGTAGGAGTACCATAGCTTGGGAGTCTTTAGAAGGGAAATAGGTGTAAACTTGGCACAGGTCCGGTGTTTCCACGAGGGGCGACCGAGGCATAGGAATTAGGCTCATAGTTGCGAAGTAGGAAAAAGGAGCCTCGTGGGATCCTATTGGCAAGGTTGGGGTGGAAGATCTGTTGTGGCGGGCGGGAGGCGAAAAGGTCACTTGATTGATTACGAGGCTGGAAGTTATGCAGGACGGCCCATACTTGGGGAGAGGGAGCAAATCCCATAGGGTATCTGAGGCTGCGTTACGGGAATAGGCGTGGCGTTTGTTCTCTGTTGGTAGGGAACAAAGCTGGGTCTTATACGAGGAGGAGAGGGTGTCGGGACCCTAATGGCTTGGGATACCGGAAAAGGTGAAAAGGGACGGTCTTTGGCAAAGGCTCATATGTGGATGGAGGAGGGGCCTTTGGTTAGAGGCTAGAGAAATTTGAGATGGTTACTTACGGAGTTTCATCTTCTACCATAACCAAGGAACCATTGGGCTCTACCACTATCTGGACCCCATGACGGCGTAGCGCATCAATGAGCATGGCTGCTTTGTTCCTCATGGGCCTTACGACTATTTTCCAAGGCTAAGGCTAGCTCTTCTTCCCTAGTCATCTGGTTATCCAAACAGTCTTGTTCTCTGTCGAATCGGACATTCGACTCTACGGGTCGACCAAGGCGAGGATTACGCGAACTGTCACGAGAATTCCGCGCTAACAAGTCGGCCCGACCCGGTGTTCTCACCCACTTCTTTCTCGGCTGCGGGAAAGGGATAGGAAAGGTTTAGACTCGGGGTAGGTGTTTAGGGTGAAGGCTCGGGCAATATGCAAATTAGAATCTTCCGGTTTACTTAAAACAGTGTCTTTTATTAATATCTATTTGGTTGGAAAAGGGGTTTGCCCTTCTTTTTCGTAACTACACTAGATCTGGATCGGTGGGTTCCGTCACTACGTCTATAAGCCCCTCGTATTCCACACGTATTTCGACCTCCCAGGGTGGACAGCCCCGGGCGAGGGTCCTATAGGGCACGCGGATCCCATCGACCGAGAGTAAAGAACGCTCCTAACGGGTCTAGCGGGTCATAGGAACTTTCAATGCACGAGTGATGCGGATTATAGTCAAGGCCATACCGGGAAAGTCTCGTCTTTACGCGCCTTGATAGGATTTTGGCGAGAATTTCGCTTGAGCGAATGACGTTTATTATCGGTAATGTCCGAGAATATAATAGGCATGGGTCGGGCGGCAAAAGCCGGATGACACGGTGTCACATTGAACTTCGTTGCATACGCGGGCGTGAGTTAGAACCGAAGTCAATGCGGGTCAAGATCTTGCCAATTTTTCCTTGTCGGAATTTTAGCGAGCTTCGCTTGAGCGAAAGATCTTTTTGATTTGTTGGCAAAGACTAGGTCTTGACTCTTACGCATTTCGTGCGAGTCAAGGTCAATAGTCAATGTCGGAGTTGAGATCTCGCCAATTTTTTCCTTGTCGGAATTTTGGCGAGTTCTTTTTCGTTATGAACTAAGGCTTGACCTTTACGAGGGTATGCAAGCTGGGCTATATGACACGAGACTAGACCAAAAACCAACCAAAAGTCACGATTTTTGAAACGTGTGACACGGGTGTGCATTGGTCGACACCGGTTTGCCATGGGGAGGTTGGGATAATTCCGTGCGCGCCCGGGAGCATCGTAAGGCTGTCCGTGATGCATTTGGAACCACCCTCGGGTTTGAAGGACGTGCGTGCAAAAGTGTACGGGATATATCGGGTGCGCGTAGTGTGCGGTCTCCTAAAAATGTTCCTTTTTGAGTTAAAACAGAGATTTTCGAAATGTGTTTTAAAGGAATGATTTTCGGGACGGGAAAAATGCAACACATAAGCACGTAAATTTTAAGGAGCCCCGATCGAGTCATGGAGCCGAGTAGCCCCAAGCCTGCTAGGGCTGCCCGGATTAACCATGATTTTCCTGGTGGAATTGCCACTGAGGTCGCCCGGTCAGAATCCAAGGAGGATTGAGCCGTACGACTGCATGGATCAATTTTCCAGGTTCCACTCCTTTTGCTATTTTTTTCGGGTTGTTTCCCGTTCAAAGTATGCACAGATTCCAAGATGCAAATGATGCAATGCATGGTAAAGAAAGCAAGCATGATTAATGAAATCGGCGACGGGAGTCTAACCCGCTCAAAGGGAAAAGCTTTTTTTTTTTTTTTTAATTTTTTCAAAAAAAAAATTTTCGAAAAGGGATACTGGTACGTGGGATTGTTAAACCACCGGTTATCCCAACTCCCACGTTAGGGAGTGTACAGGAAGGGTAAGTGGTTTCCACCTATATACCGAGTATCGATTTTTTATTTTGAAAATAAAGCTTTTCTCCTTTGGGATACTCCCCAGCGGAGTCGCCAAACTGTGAATGGGTGCCAAAAATTTTGTTTGTTGGATTCACGCGAGTTTGAAGACATCCGGTTTAATTTGAAAAACGGAGTCGCCACGCCATTTTGATTACCTCAAAACTTTGAAAAAAAGGTTTTATGGGTTCGGAGGTTAAATTACCCCTTGGGAAGAACGTTTGGCGTTCACCCAAGGTGCCTTGCCGGAGCAAGTCTCCCATGATTTCATTAATCGTGCTTGCTTGCGTGCTTTCTTGTGTGCATGTGTTTGAAAATAAGGAGGGAATGTCCCAAGTCGTCTTCCGGACGTACAAACCATTTGTTGGTTGTCGCTCGGGATTTCTTGGATTTTATGTATTCGGGATTATGATCCCGCCCTCATCTTGGACTTGTGATCATCGCATTTTTTAGACCTTGGGACTTGCGTGATCGAGAGAATGACTCTCTTTATAGTCAAAGATGAGGTTCTTTAGAAGAGGAGGGTCCTTAGCCCATCAATCCTACACTTTAAGATGGTCGAGCTTGTATAGATGCTTCATACTCATCTTAAGTGATAATCGGAGATATAGGGTTCGAAGGTGTCCCTTTCTAAAGAGATTATGGAACCTTTATGGAAGGAACGATGTAAAGATAGGATCTTTACACCGGTCCGTTCCTAGGTTGCTAATGGGGGAATGGGGGAAATGTATGTAAAAATGACACTTTAATGAAAAGATGACATTTTTGGGTTGCAAATGATGCACTTGATTCAAAGAAATGATCTTTATTGCAAATGATGCATAAAGATATGATTTTTATGCAAATGATGCATTTTTGAAGAAATTGGCATTCGTTATGCAAATGATGCATAAAGATTGCATTTTGAAAAGCATATGATGCTAGTTTATGGTAAAGACGTGGTCTTTAAAGCAAATGATGCTTGGAAAAGGGATTTTGAATGCAAAGGATGCATTTTGATTGAAAAGATTTGATTTTTATATGCAAAGGATGCATAAAGATGACATTTTTATTTGAAAATGGGGGTTTTAGGTGCAAAGGATGCACCTTTATGGGGAAAGATTACATTTTTATGACAAATGATGTCTAATGCATGCAAAAGGGGAAGGGGGAATATGAAGATATGATCTTTAATCTACCAAGTCCCAAGCAATATAAAGGTAATGCAATGAGCAATTTATAAAGCAATTAGGATGCGAGGTTAGGGCGTGCGAGGTTACCAATGGCTTCCTTCTTCTTCGAGCGGAGCTAGGAGGAGAGGTTGATCTTGGATCTTCAAGGAGGAGGGAGGGAGCTTCTTGGCCTTCTTCTTCACCTTCTTGAACTTCCAGCAGTATTCTTCACGTATTAGGAGTGTTTGTGGGTGATTTGTTGTGTCAATTGTGTGTTGAAATGGGTAGAGGAGGGCTCTATTTATAGACAGTCTGGATAAGGCTAATGAAGCCGTGCGGCTAAGGACAGCGAGCTAATGCAGCCGTGCGGCATTATCCACAATGACTCAGCATTCTAGAACCATGCAAGGTGGCAAATTCTAGAACCTTTCCTCCTAATTAAGAAAAACGTGTTTCTTAATTAGGAAGGATCCCCTTCAGCCCTAAATTAATTAAAAACAGTTCCGGAATGTTTCCGGAACACTAGGAAGGTCCGGGGAATTACCGGAAAACTTACCGAAATTGCCGGGAAATTTAACCGGAAGGCATGAGCCAGATTTGGGTACTTACACCCGGTCTTAGAGATCAAACACGACGATGATGGCATGATGTTAACAGGGTTCACCATTGAAAGCCCAAAAGCCCAGGTGTGCCACATAGACTTGCCTTTGATTTGGGACAAGATCCCTCCCCCGATGAAAATGATGAAGCACATGAACTACATCCCGGGGCTCGGTTTGGGAAAACGCCATCAGGGTACCCAACAAATCATCCATATCAAAGAACAGAATACCCTCCATGGCTTGGGATACTCTCCTACTCCCGAACACATTGCGGAGGACAAGCGAGCTGCACGGAAACGCTCCGCAGATAGCAAAAGAGGCTTGCACGCAATCTCCTATCTTCGCCCTTACAGCTTCGACATGACCAAGTACTTCATAAAGAAAGATGACAACTTGGACGAAGACACAGGAAAGGGAACAGAGCTGATCAACGCCAAACAAATCTGGCCGACAACCATGGACAAGCTCCAGCGGAACCTGGCAAGATTCAGAGGCCTCAAGCCAAATCCCGTCCGAAGAGCATTTCTCGACACACCGCCTCTGCCGGGATCCATGACCATCACTATTCACAACAAGTTTTGGTTCGGGAAAACCCCCTCTTTGGCAGAAGAACTCGAAAAACTCTCTGTCAACACTCCTGCCTTAAACAAATGGGACGAGTCTGCATTCGAGCTAGTAATGTCCAAGGCAAAAGCAAAAGACTCCGCAGACGATGCTTGGAACGAGCCACTGCTCCACCTGCTCTTCAATGAAGAAATCGAGATGCCAGACCTGATCGATTTTGTTTCTGATAACTCTGTGATAGCAATGATTGGGAACAGTGACACAAAGCCTTTCAAACCCCGCCTCCTATCAAGCTTATTGCCACTCAATAACTGGGCCACCTTCTCCGGACCCACTGCCAGCAAAAAGGACATGATCGAACAACTTGGTCTGACCTCTCGAGTCCTAGAGTCCAATGTCAAAACTCATCCTGAGTCCATTATCTTTGAATATGAGTCTCTCGAGTCATCTGATGGCCTCACGCCAGAAGATTACGAACTCATTGCCAATAATGTATTCCCGTATGCTCTTAATGAATGCTTCGATCTTTCCGAGTATCCTCTCATTGCATCTTTAACAACTGATAAATTAACTAACACACAAACAGTTAATAACGATTCACTTGATAAAGAAGCGAGACACATTAAACGAACAATACATTAAGCACATCTTTAAGCATGTTTGCCAAACGAGAGAAAAACCGGGCCCAAGCTGCGAGGAGGTTTTAACCAAAGTGAATTTGGGAGGCTGCCGAAGAGCCAAAAGAGACGCAAATCGGAAGTTTCTTCACCGGCACAGAGCAAGACGCATTGACTGCACTGCTCAAAGAATTCGTGGACGTGTTCGCTTGGTCTTACCAAGACATGCCTGGATTAGATCCAAACATTGTAGAACACCGGATTCCTTTGAATCCCGAGGCCAAGCCCATCAAGCAAAAGCTACGCCGAATCAAGCCAGAATGGTCTTTACAAGTCAAAGAAGAGATCGAAAAAATGCTCCGCGTCGGCTTCATCAGGGTGATCGAGTACCCCACATGGCTCTCCAATATCATCACGGTCACCAAGGCCAATGGAAAAGTACGTTGCTGCGTGGACTTCCGAGATCTCAACAAAGCGAGTCCCAAGGACGATTTTCCACTACCCAACATCGACATGTTGGTGGACACTACAACCAATTTCGAAGTCAAGTCCTTCGTGGACGGGTTCGCCGGCTACAATCAAATCAAGATGGCCGAAGAAGACCAAGAAAAGACAGCCTTCATAACCCCCTGGGGGACCTACTGCTACACAGTAATGTCGTTCGGACTAAAGAACGCTGGGGCTACATACCAACGGGCAGCAACCGCCCTCTTCCACGATATGATCCACAAAGAGATCGAAGTGTACGTCGATGACATGATCATCCACTCAAAGGGATCAGATGGACAACACCTCGCGAGACACTGAGAAAATTCTTCAATCGCCTCCGAAAACACTCAATGAGGCTAAACCCTGCCAAATGCACATTTGGGGTTAGCCGAGGCAAGGTCTTGGGATACATGGTCACCGAGAGAGGCATCGAGGTTGATCCTCAAAAGATCAAGGCCATCATCGAAATGAGACCACCGCAAACTCAGACAGAGGTGAAAAGCTTCATGGGCCGCCTGCAGTATATCAGTCGCTTCTTCAACCAATTGACCTCCATGTGCGAGCCAATCTTCAAACTAATGACGAAGAACGCCGACATTGAATGGAACTCAGAATGCCAAGATGCCTTTGAGGAAATAAAGGCATACCTTGTGAGTCCTCTGATTCTCTGTCCTCCCCACGAGGAGAAGCCACTGTTGCTATACCTAACTGTGACCGACACCGCAGTTGGAGCCATGCTCTGTCAAGAAAAGAAAGAGTCACGAGTCGAGAACGCCATCTACTTCGTCAGTCGAAAGTTTCAAGGCAGCGAACTCAACTACTCAGCCCTCGAGAAAACCTGCGCAGCTCTGGTATGGGTTGTCGGAAAATTACGGCACTACATGCAGTCGCACACGGTACACTTGGTGTCCAAAATGGACCCAGTCAAATACCTCTTCGACAAACCATCTCTGTCAATGAGGCTCGCCAAATGGTCTTTCTTCCTAGCGGAATTTGACATCAAGTACGTGAACCAAAAGTCAATCAAGGGACGGGCAATGGCTGAACAACTGGCTGATTTCCCAACCGACGAGGCTCGAGGCCCTGAACCACAATTTCCAGACGAGGGAATCTTTGCACTCGAAGGCGAAAATCGATGGCAACTGTTCTTCGATGGAGCAGCCAACAAAAAAGGAAACGGCATCGGTATGCTCTTGGTCGATCCCAAAGACGAGCACACCCCAATCGCCATAAAGCTCAATTTCGAGGTAACCAACAATGCCGCCGAATATGAAGCTTTGTCTTCTTGGACTACAAGCCGCACTCGAGAGGAATGTCCAGAAACTCGAAGTTTATGGGGACTCGGCCCTGATCATCAAACAAGTCTCCAACAAGTGGAAAACCATAGACCCAGGCTTGCAAAAATACCATGCCTGCATGGAGGACCTCATCACACAATTCGAAGAGGTCACCTTCCACTACTTACCAAGAGACCGAAACGGGTTTGCGAGATGCCTTAGCCACCTTGGCTTCACTTGTGGAAATCCACGAAGGAAAAGCAATCAAACCCTTCAAAGTCGGACGAAAGGAAATTCCCGCCTCTTGTTGTGAGATTGAACGAGAACCTAAGCCCATCAATGAGCCATGGTATAACCGGATCTTCCAATACCTCAAGAACGGGAAATCACCTTCATGAACAAGGAAGGCCCACACACGAGAAGGGGTCAAAACCAAGAGCATCATGGCCCTAAACGCCTTGCCTCTCACTTCGTCATCCTTGGGGACATGCTATACAAAAACGCTACCATGGACCACTCCTACGCCGCATCGACGGGGAAGAAGCAAACAAGTTCATGAACGAAGTCCACAATGGGGCTTGCGGTCCCCACATGAACGCGAGCCACGATGCAAATCATCCTCGGGATGGGCTACTACTGGATCTCCATGGAGGCAGACTGCATCCACTTTGTCCGAAGCTGCGACAAGTGTCAACGGTTCTCCAACCTCAATCATCTACCTCCCCACGATCTCTACTTCATGACTACACCCTGGCCATTTGCCACTTGGGGAATTGACGTCATTGGGAAAATCGCTCCCCCAGGCAGCAACGGTCACGAGTTCATCTTAGTAGCCATCGACTACTTCACTAAATGGGTCGAAGTCAAGTCCTACAAGGTACTCACCTCCAAGAAGGTCGCGCATTTCCTCAAGGAAAACATCATCTGCCGATACGGCATCCCAAATGAGGTCATATCAGATAACGGTTCACACTTCGAGGGGGAATTCGGCTGCATCGCCGGCGAATTCAAGATCACACACCACAAATCTTCTCCCTACCGGCCACAAACAAACAGCGCCGTGGAAGCAGCAAACAAAACCCTCGAACGGATCATCCAAAAAATGACCACCCGAGGACGAAATTGGCCCGAGAAGCTGCACCTTGCACTTTGGGGCTACCGCACATCAGTCAGAACTGCCACGGGAGAAACCCCATTCGCCCTGACATACGGGATGGAAGCAGTCTTTCCCATTGAACTAGAAATTCCCTCACTCCGAGTGCTGCTGGAAAATGACGTCAACGAAGTCGAATGGCTCCGAAGCCGACATGACGAATTGGCTCTGCTAGACGAGCGACGAATAAAGGCCATGGAACACGTCCGAGCCTATCAAAGCAGGATGGCTAGAGCTTTCGACAAGAAAGTCAAGTCCCGAGACATCAGGGAAGGCGACCTTGTACTCAAAGAAAAGCCTCCCACTCGAACCAACCCACTGGGAAAATGGGAACCCACATGGATCGGCCCTTTCGTGGTTCAAAAGATCTTCTCGGGGTGCCATGAAGGCGACAGGACCTAGACGGCAATCCCTTCATGAATCCAGTCAACGGAAGCAAACTTCGCAGATACTTCGCCCGAAGAAGAACAAGCGTGCATCTCTTGGCACTCCATGTAGTGTCGAACTACGCAGACTGAGCCCTCTAGTCAGGGGACGGAGGCAACCTTAATTGGTCCGGTCTAAAAATACACAAAAAAGTCAAAAGTTTGAATGTCAATCAAGACCTCCATCAAGCTACGCACTTTTCAAGAACACGCCCCAACGTCACCTTGACCAAGTCAAACGACCGCGGCAACATCAAAGGACATCCGGAGGTCACTCAACGTCAAACGACTGACCCATGTCTACTTCCAAGCCAGGGGCTTGTCTTCGCCCTCACGCGCTTCAAAAAACAAATAAAACAAAAAGCTCAAACAGAAGCTGCGAAATTGAGGTCAAGAGCCCGACGCTAACAAAGGGCAAGGAAGCTACGGAAATGACCGTCAAAACGACTTGTCAGGGGATCATTCAACCTCTCAGCCAAGCACAAAGCCTAAGCAAAGGGGATTGCCGACATGGCCTGCCGCTTCACCCGCAAATGCAACAGAAAAGTACAAAGATGTACGCCGACAAGGTGCACAAAAGAAACAAAGGCAAACAAGAGATCTTGCGTCTCGACAAAGCTTTAAAAGTAAATCACAAATCACTAACGGTTACAACATTTCTTGATGAGTTCAAGCACGGTCTACTCTCAAGTTCACAACATGCTAAAAGACAGCTTAATACATTTAACAAATAATGTGTTTACAATGCAATGAGTGGATACCTAGGAGGTCATTCCGCGCCATCTGCGCTTGTCCCCTCGCCATTCTTCCCTTTCTTCCCTCGTCCCCGGCGAGTCTTCTTTCGCTCCACGCGAACCAACTCTGCGTCTCTCAGTCCGAGATCGTGGGTCCTCCCGTAGAGTCAAACAATCCAGCAGCCTCTCGGGGCTTCATTCGCCCGTGCTTCGGCTCGGATCTCCTCCTGCGAGTCCGTAAAAGAGGACCTCTCCCGTCCGGTCGGTCAACTCTGGTCTCGTAGTCAAATAAAGTGTCTCCGTAACATCCTCGAGGATCACTGTGCTTCGGCACTCCTAAGGCAATAGCTACTACGGCAACCGGGTCCCAGAATCGCTACACGCCGCTCTCCAAAGCCACTTGGGATCGCCCAACACGTTTGCTCATACCAGGGCCAGTGCACCGAGTCGTCAATACGACACTCCCCCGACGTTTAAGGAGCACCACAGGAGGGAAAGCGGAATACTTCCATACCCTCAGAAAATACAAGAAAGCACTTGGAGCTGCCATACAAAGAGGAGCTATCTCCGTAGTAGCAAGGTCATCCCAACCCAACAAAGGCTCTTGCTTCATCCCAAACTACCGGGAAACAAGCGACGAAATATAGAAGGAGGACCAAGACAAACCTGGAACTCTGACGACATAGGGCCCTTCCTGAAAGACCCTCCTAGTCTCAATCCCCCAGTAGGGAACCCACCAACGGATCTGATGCGTACCAAGCCGTGCCATCCATCTCTCCCAGGCGGACTGATCCATATCCAACACAAGAGGTCGCTGAGCAAATGACCACGGGCTAAACGACGTCGGAGCCTCGGGCATGGCCTGAAGTCTCTCTCGCAGCCACAAGGTGAGCAAAGCGGGGCTTCCCCCTCTCATGAACCGATCCCCAGTCGCCGGGACGGTCGATACCATGAAGAGTCTCCCCCAGCACCAACGGGACAATATCCTCTCCAGCTCTACAGTGCCCAACCACATCTAGCAAAGCGCCATCGCAAATGCCAAGGGAGCTGACCATGAAAAGCGTCGCCATCACGCACAAGGCAAATGCATCCCACGAGACATCACTCTCATCATCAACCATGAACCGCTCCGGTAGCGCAGAAATGTCAATATGACCCGAATCAAGGATCATGCCCTGCACTTCTTCCAACAAAGTACGAAGAAAGCCTGCTAGTTTCACGCTCACATCAGCACCACCAATCAAAGGAAGCGAGATGGCCTCCACCTCCGGTCCTCCAATCAAAGCCCGAAAATCCTCAAAGGTGGGCACCATTTCATTGTAGGAGAAGCAATACACATGCCTCCTAACATCCCAGAACTTCGCGGCAGCCCGCAACAAATCCCAATCAGGAACCAACTCCTTAAAAGACCAAATCGAGCAAAGACGAAACCTTACCTCGAAAACCCGTCTCTGATGCCTCATACGGTGCCGCATCCACGTTTTCAGCTGCTCAAGGAAGTGTGCTTGCCTCTCCTGCAAAAGCCTCGGCAAAATTCTAGGAACTTACGAAGAATCCAAGGCAAAAATGGAGGTTCCTAGAGAAAATGGGGAAGAAAGCTCGAAAATGGCTGCAAATGGGGAAGTGGGGAAAGACCAGACACTGGAAAGCATTTATTTCCTTCCCAAAAGCAAGGTTGGTCCGTACGGACCTCTTTGCAACCTAGGTCTGTCCGTACGGACCTTATTGCATCTTGGCCCCACTTTCTCGGCGAGACGGTACAAAACCACCGTTCTCTCGCCAGACCTTGCTCCAAACTGCCCAAACACTGGCCAAAGCCATTTCCGGCAAACATATACTACCCACAAACGCACTCTCAGCTCACGTGGCATGTACAAAATAAAAAAAAAATAGCAACAATTTCTAGGACAATTCTCGGGAATCACAAAAATGACATTACATCTTAAAATAAAATGCTTTTGCCATGCAAATACGAGTGTTTTATTACAGGTACATCTAATGTCTGTTGCTAAAAAAAAAAAAGAAAAAGAGAAGATATGGAAAGAGGGAAAGCAAATGAACCCTAATCCGAATCTTCAGCATCATCATCCTCACCAAGGTCCTCAAGAAAGAAGTCGGGCATCCCGGTGAACTCGCCCGTCACATCCTCGTCGTCAGAGTACCGAGCCCCCTCCGGAGGCTGGTACTCAAAGTAATCAGAAGGATCAAATCCGACGAAAGGATCGAAGAAAGAAGGCTCTGACGAACCCTCACCTGTGCATCCCGCCGAGGAAAGAACCGGTAAAGGGTCTACGGCCTCGGAGCTCCCGAAGACGTCCCGGCATCCATGCTATGCCGCCCCCGCGAAGGTCCCTCCTGCTGTGGCTCCGGCTCGGCTCTCGGTGGAGGAACATCTACAGAATGCCTCGAAGGCATCGGCGTGTACGCCGGCACACGTCGCAAAGACCGGCAAGACATCTTCGACGCCATCTTCTTCGCGAAAGACCGCATCGCCACATAGCGGCGGGTCAGCATGTCAAAAGCCCTCCCCGGGACCTGCACAAGCAAGCAACCAAATAAACGCTCAGCAATACAGTCATACTCAACAACAAAAAGAGAAAAATACAGAAAGGATGCCAAGATGGAAAAGAGTAAGCACACTCACCGGTCTATCAGGATCCACGCGGCAGAGAGCTCGCTCGTGGACGGGTACAGACACCCTCCTCCTCGAGGAATCCCCACGAACATACGTAAAGTCCGGCCCAGGCACCGGAACCTCTGAGGGACCCTGCGGACCAGCCTCCCTCTCCCTCGCCAACACCTGTGACGTCCTCAACTTCCTCCTCATAAAAGCTCCATACTCCTCTCTATACAACACAAACTCATCGGCACTCACGCCGCCCAAATACCTCTCAAAATCTAACACATCCATATCCCGAGAATCAAGCATCCCAAAAGGAGGGTCCCTCGGAGCCAAGGGAAGCATACCCGGGCCATGCTGCCAGAAGACCCGCTCTCCCAAATACATGACGTCGCAAGTCAGGCCCCGCAAAGATCTTCCGCGCACCGTCACTGTGGGAGCCCCCTCGAAATCATCGCCCTCATATCGAGCCCAAGGATACAAAACAAACCTCTCCAGGCTATCTATCTCCAAATGCTCCTGCACATCCCCGTAGGCGATGGTGAGCTTCCCCCTGCTGGTCCTCCTCCTCCTCGCCGGGCGTGCCCAGCCTAATATAGCAGGATACACTGCTACAGCCCCAGGGTCTCTATCCCACGGGAAGCACTGAAAGATCTCATAGAACCACACCTGTGACAAAAGCAGAAAAGGCTCAGTGCAAAAGAAAATGGAGAAACGACAAGTTGCTAAATCAAAAACAGCAATAAACTCATACCTCCAAAGCAAAGTCAAAACAAGCCAAGGAACTGGCCACACCCCGGCTAAACCGGTCCAAAGAGAAGTAGAGCTCGGCCAAGCCCGCCTCGCCCCAAGAGATATCACAAACTCTCTCCAAATCAATCAAGATCTCCAGCAGAGCAAAAGGAGCCGTAGTCAAGTGGTTCGAGAACAAAGTCTCGGAAAGCGCAAACCACAAGAAGGAGCACGCCAGCTGCTCCGCCGTCACCTGGCTGGTACCCCGAACATAGGCCCCAATACTGGCCGTAATCCTCATCTCAACATCACTATACAACATGTCAAGACCCCTGCGAGGAACAGGCGCAAAGCCCAGTAGCTCCGTCAGCACATCCTCGGCAATCATATCTCGCCACCGCACTGGCCCTCCTTTGAAGGAAAGCCCGATGATAGCAGCAAAGTCCGTGGGCGTCACCGTCACCTCTCCCCAGCTCAGATGGAAGGTGTGGGTGGTATCCCACCAGTACTCAGAAAGGCCAAGGAAGACGCTCTTGTTCTTCCTCGTGTTAGAAACCCCGGCCAAGTTCTCCACGAACACGCCCAGGCCAGAAGCGTAGACCAGCCTCCTGGGGCTCGGCCTACCATCCACAGAAATGTCCGGCATCTGCTGCCACAACTCAACAACAGCCTCGAACGATCCCCGAGTCTTCATCTTCTTGGCCTTCCCACCAAGAGAGCCCTCATCCCGCAGTAAACACAAAGAAAGGTACGTCAGTCACAGTACTTAATACAAAATACCAAAAGAAAATCAAAGCACATATATCCCGTCACAAAACACGGCACATATTGCACATAAATTTTCACATGTAACCCGTCACAAAACACGGCATGCATTACACATAATTTTTCCCATGCAGTCCGTCACAAAACACGGCACACCCTGTACAAATTTTCTCAACAAAGGGATCAAGCACTACACGACACATTTTCAAAATGACCCGTCACAAAACATGGCACATATTGCACATACTTTCCCCACAAAGTCTGTCACCAAAAACACGGCACACATTGCATAACACATTTTCCAAAGAAAAGTCCGTCCCTACACGGCACATACTTTCAGACAAAACCCGTCACGAAACACGGCACATGTCACATTTTTTCTACAAAATTTGTCCCTACATGACAATTTTTTCCCACATTGTACATACATAAATAGCATAAGGTACAAAACACCAAAACATGCATTTTCATTGAGAGGCACTTTATTTTCACAAATAAAAGCTAATCTACACATTTCTGCACATATTCACAATATTTACATGTTAATTTTCAACAATTCGTCAAGAATTTCACAAAAGGCATGGCAAATAACAAAAGCCCCAAAATGCGAAAAACTAAAACCTAGTTCTAGCATCCAAAAAATTCGAGCAGGGAATCAAAATGAAATGGATTTCTTACCTCCCCGACGTTCCTAGAGTGACGATTGTGCACCTCCGGATTCGGATATAATACATCCGGGTTCTTCGAAGATGGAACAAAGGAGATCCAATTTCTTTGGAGCTCCATCCGTTGCTCGATCACTTCTTGACTGCGTTGTCGACGACCCCTCCGAGATCCCTCTGCCATTGTGAGCAATTCAAGCTAAAAAATGGAGGATTTTGGTTAACAATGGAGGTTTTTCTCTCCCTCTCTCTCCCTGGTTCACGCACAGAAGAAGAAAGAATGGGGAAAGGCTCGGCATTTAACCCCTCCGAGATCCCTCTCTCTCCCAGGTTCATACTCCTGAACCAAGCCTCAACTTAAGTTCATACTCCTGGACTAAGTCTCAAACACTAGGTTCATACTCCTGAACCAAAACCCACAGTCAGAAGACGACTCAAGTCTTCATACATGGCAAAACCCACAGCCAGAAGACGACTCAAGTCTTCATACACGGCACAACCACATTCAGAAGACGACTCAAGTCTTCATACACGGCACAACCACATTCAGAAGACGACTCAAGTCTTCATACATGACACAACCGCAGCCAGAGGACGACTCAAGTCCTCACGCATGGCAAAACCCGCAGCCAGAGGATGACTCAAGTCCTCACGCATGGCAAAACCCGCAGCCAGAAGACGACTCAAGTCCTCACGCATGGCAAACCGCAGCCAGAAGATGACTCAAGTCCTCACGCATGGCAAACCGCAGCCAGAAGACGACTCAAGTCCTCAAGCATGGCAAAATCCGCAGCGAGAAGACGACTCAAATCCTCACGCATGGCAAACCGCAGCCAGAAGATGACTCAAGTCCTCACGCATGGCAAACTACAACCAAAAGACGATTCAAGTCCTCATACTACCTCCAGCCCGGAAGGCTTTAAACCACTCGGTCCGAAAGACCGTATAAACCTCCCACATTACTATCTCCAGCCCGGAAGGCTTTAAACCACTCGGTCCGGAAGACCGTATAAACCTCCCAAATCACTATCTTCAGCTCGGAAGGCCTTAAACCACCCGATTAGGAAAATCGTAAAGTTTCCATCCCTGGACACCCCCACGTCCTCACAATTGACCTCAGCGGTCACCACATCTTAGGACACCACCCCGTCCTTACCACTGACCTTGGCGGTCACACGACACATCAGGGCACCATCACGCCCGCGTGCACTCACAATTTCACGACCTCTGAACTACGACCAGGCTTGATTCCCGCTAGGGATACATAGGAATCCTGTCACAGGGTCCAGTCATCGACCTATACGGTCAACCAGGACGCCTCCACGTCCTTACCACCGACCTATGCGGTCACCCAGGACACCACCACGTCCACCCATAGAGTCTTAGTCAGAGGACATCTCCCGTCCTCGTGCACTACCACACTCACCCCACACACGAACTACGATCAGGCTTGATTCCTGCCAGGGATACGTAGGAATCCTATCACAGGTCCGAGCCAAGCCCGGCCTAAACGGTCACACAATAGGACACCGCCACGTCCTCACCCCGACCTCCACGGGCCACTTCCTCTCCCAAAGACGCGATCCAGATTAGGACCCTTATCTTATCAACGACCCCACTTCCTCCGTAAGTGACGTCGTTGAGGGGCTTCTGTAAGTACCCCAATCTGGATCACCCTCTTCCGAGTACATGGGAAACACCGCAGACTCACAAACACAGTCTCGAAGACCTATGACACTCAAAACCCTCAAAAAACCCTCAACCAAACCAAGGGAGGAGCCTTTCTGGGATAAAAAGGGACAAAAGGACCTTTTGGGAATTTTCAGGAAATTGGGAAAGCAAATAAGGTCCGTACGGACCTCTTTGTTGCCATAATTACTGAATCCCCTTAAAGTCCACAATATTCCCTCAAATCCCGGAGAAATCATTACCCCTCATGCATGGTTGGTCCGTACGGACCTCTTTGCATGCCAAGATGGTCCATACGGACCTCTTTGCAGGGGACATCATCATTCGAATATTCACAATTATCACATATTCCCTCAAATCGAGGAAAACTAAAATTCTGGATAACCTAGGAGGTCCGTACGGACCTCTTTGCATTTTTCTCCTACTATAAATAGAGGGCTCCCCCTCCCATTTTCAGACAAACCTCCCTCTTCTCTCTTCTTACCTTAGCCTTCAGGCTCCCCTCTAAGACCCTTCGGGGCAATCCCGGCCCCTTTCGGATCCTTCCGAGGCCTTCCGAGCCCCCTCATGGTGCTCCGAAGCCTCCCCGAGCGCTCCCGCGCTGCCCCGAGGCACTCTCGAGGTACTCAGAGGCCCCTCGTGGTACTCCGAGGCCTTACCTGGTCTTTCCAAGGCGTCCCGGCTCTTTCCGAGTCAAACCGGCGATCCCAAACCACGCCGAACCTCTACCCGAGTGATCCCTGCGATCCCAACGCACGCCGAACCTCTGCCCAAGTGATCCCTGCAATCCCAACGCACGGCGAACCTCTGCCCAAACGCAGCCTGCAACATCAACTCACGCCGAAACTCTGTCCGCAGACAACCGGCCCCTCCCAAAGCAATCCCGGTCCGTGTCGAAACATCATTCCATCCTCAAACACTATTCCCCAGTGGAAGACAGACACGAACCAACATTGGTAAGGCTTCCTTCCATTACTATTTCAATACATTTCAATACGTAGTGTACAATGTAGACATCCGATACAGCATGCATTTTTAAAAGCACACACACACACACACAACATTTAAAGAATATTAGGGGTATTCGAAAGACTCGTTTTTACGAGGCGACTCGGGTGAGCTCTAAGATTCTAATATTCTCTTTCCGAGGAGTCATCTGACCTCCGAACTCAAAATCTCATCACACAAAAACAGTTTATTATTATTTTTAAACTGATGCCCTTTTTCAATGTTTTGGGCTTAACAATAAAAACGGCGTGGCGACTCTACAAAGCAAAACACAGCGAGACACCTCCAACTAACGCTAAAGCGGAATAAGCCAGATGTCGGGGCGCGAACGCGCTGCCTCTCGGATCCGGGCAAACTTCCCGAAAAAGCGAACGAATGAGAGATGCACCGGGGGCCCCCGCGCTCTAAGCCGGATCCTGGGTAATTTCACCTCCCCCCATCTGAAATGAAAAGTGTGGGTCGTATCCCACCAGTACTCGCTCAGAGCTACGTACATGGACCTCGCCCTCTGCGTTGTGGCTATCGCAGCCACCGCACCGATAAATCCAGCTAACCCGGAGTCGATCACCAGCTGCCGTGGACTCCTCTCTCCCTCCCGAGCCTCGTCCGGGATTACCTCCCACAGTGCTCTAACTGCCTCGAAGGCTCCCTGACTCTTCTGGTTGTGAACGTCGACTATCCCTCGCCGCTGCAAGTGAACAAAGCAAGGATACGTTAAGCACAGAAGCAACGTCAACAGAATGCACGAACGCATGTCAAAAGGGATGCAATGCAGATACGGTTCTCATTCATTTCCTGAAAAATTTCCATTCCTTCGAAAACTCCGTCGAAACCGGAACTTTCAAAGCACTTCGAAAACTCCGTCGAAACCGGAACTTTCAAAGCCCTCCGAAAACTCCATCGAAATCGGACCTTTCAAATTCTTTCGAACATTTCGAAAATTTACTCCGTCCCGAATTAAAGCTACTTTAATTTTGGAAAATGCATCTAGACATGGAATTTTGCAACCAAAATTTTTATGCCATCTACCCATAGTGTCAATTGAACTACATCCTAGTCAAATTCGATAAAAGTTCATAGCAAAGTCAAAAGCCCCAATTCAAGCACCAAAATCCCTAACTCATTCCTAGTCAAATTTCTAACATTTAAAGAATGCACATTCTTAAAATTAATGGAATTTGAGGGAAGCTTACTTGTCTCTCGATCCCTCCTTTGGAGTTGTGTTTCTCCCTAGCCGAGTAGAACTCCGCCGGATTCAATGG
Organism: Adenophora triphylla var. japonica; assembly: GCA_022495995.1. NCBI lineage: Eukaryota > Viridiplantae > Streptophyta > Magnoliopsida > Asterales > Campanulaceae > Adenophora > Adenophora triphylla. The sequence goes on along the minus strand of JAFEMH010003227.1, from coordinate 235,726 downwards.
ATGAACATTGGTTCGAATGGTCCGACCCAACCGCGTTCTTTCGTCATCGGTCCTTCCATGATGAGCCATTGGTTCCCAATCGCCTTTCATAGCATTTTTCCTTCACAAATTTGAGCAAACCTCACATTTTGGGGTGAAAATTTTCTCTCTTTTCTCTCCTCTCTCGTCGGAAACAATGAAAGAAAATGGCCATTTCAGCTTCAGCCTCGGCGCTGATAACAACCTGGTCAAACTCAGTCTAAGTCCGGCCGGACTCTTGCTGCACCAGAAAGATTCCTTGCCACTTTGGTCCCTCAGCTTTTCACAGTTTCAATTTTACCCCTTTTTGGCCCCCAAAAGTGTAAGATTTCCCCCAGTTAGACATTTCTAACACCCCATCCCCCGAGGATCAATTCTCAGTTAGAGTTAGATTTCACTAACGCTCGTCTCCAGACGTTAAATTCCCGCTTAGTTCTCACTAACGCTCGTCTTCGCACGTTAAATTCGGCTAGTTTTCACTAACGCTCGTCTCCAGTTTTCACTAACGCTCGTCTACAGACGTTAAATTCCCAGTTAGTTTTCACTAACGCTTGTCTCCAGACGTTAAATTCTCAGTTAGTTTTCACTAACGCTCGTCTCCAGACGTTAAATTCTCAGTTAGTTTTCACTAGCGCTCGTCTCCAGACGTTAAATTCCCAGTTAGTTTTCACTAACGCTCGTCTCCAGACGTTAAAATTCTCAGTCCAATTGACGTTTGACATTCAAACGCTCACTTCCGTCTCAAGGTGACGTTTGACATTCAAACGCTCATTTACATCCCAGTTGACGTTTGACATTCAAATGCTCAATCATGTCTCCGGACATTCTAGTTACAATTCCGTCTCCAGACGTTAAATTCAATTCTCAGTTGACGTTTGACATTCAAACGCTCAATCATGTCTCCGGACATTCCAGTTACAATTCCGTCTCCAGACGTTAAATTCAATCCTCAGTTGACGTTTGACATTCAAACGCTCAATCCCATCTTCGGACATTCCAGTTACGATTCCGTCTCCTGACGTTAAAATTTCTAGTGATTTTCACCATCGTTCACTTCCCCGGCCGCCAGTCGTAAGCCCGATCGTCCCACTGCAGCGGCCATCAAGGTAAGCCCGCACAACAATCCCTCTTCGGCCATCCTCGTAAGCCCGAACGCTCATCCCCAGCAGGATTCTAAAGAAGAAATGTCAATCCTTCCGAGTTGTTAATAACGCCAGTTTAACGCAACCGTTCCCATCATTTCCACCCTATCCCCAGCAGGATAAACCTGGCCGTCATCGTAAGCCCAGCATCCAAGGCACGAACGCCTTCGTCTCAGGATAAACGTATCCTCGTTCACTCCGGTTTGAGGCGCCACACGCCCTCGTATGATTCAGCAACTCCGGTTTGAGGCGCCACACACCCTCGTATGATTCAGCAACTCCGGTTTGAGGCGTCACACGCCCTCGTATGATTCAGCAACTCCGGTTTGAGGCGCCACACGCCCTCGAATGATTCAGCAACTCTGGTTTGAGGCGCCACACGCCCTCGCATGTTTCAGCAGCTCCGGTTTGAGGCGCCACACGCCCTCGCATGTTTCAGCAGCTCCGGTTTGAGGCGCCACGCGCCCTCGTATGATTCAATAACTCCGGTTTGAGGCGCCACGCGCCCTCGTATGATTCAGCAACTCCGGTTTGAGGCGCCACACGCGCTCGTATGTTTCAGCAACTCCGGTTTGAGGTGCCACACGCCCTCGCATGTTTCAGCAGCTCTGGTTTGAGTAGCCACACGCCCTCGTATGTTCGTTAGCTCCGGTCTGAGGCGCCACACGCCCTCGAAGGTTTCGGAAATCCCAGGTTCAGACGCCTCACAATAGTCTCCATTCAGGTTCCGGTACCTTGCAATGGTCTCATTCAGGTTCAGACGCCTCCTAACTGTCTCGCTCAGGTCAAGGTCCCCATGCGCGGTCCTTGCGCCTTCGAACTACGATCGACTTGATTCCCGCTCGGGATACATAGGAATCCTTTCGCTAAGGGTCCAGCCAGCTGACCGCCCAGGTCTTTCAAAGTAAGGCATCCCGATTTGGATCCTTATCTTTTTTCAACAACCCCACCTCCTTCGGAGGAGACGTCGCTGAGGGGCTAACTGTAAGTACCCAAATCCGGATCGTCAAAATCCGTTAGGAGTTAACCGGAATCCGTTAACTGGCCCGCTCCAGGTTAACCGGAACCCGTTAAGTTCCCCGTTGCCAAGCCAACGAGACGTCCCGGGACTGCCCCGAGCATCCCGACGTCCAAGCGTACTTAACACACGTCATCGCACGTAAAAGTACGGATTTCCCTGAAAAACGCACTTTCCGGCACTTTTCGGGGGCGTTTCGGACATTTTCCGGACTGTTATTTTAAAAAGGGACAAAACCGGGACCCGAGAACGAACTCCCATAACATGATGAGTCACAGGGACACGTGGCGTGCATGCCACCTCCCTCTAGTCACCTTTCAATCAGAAATCAAGGCCAAATGATCAAAATACCCCTGGTATGCAGCCCAAGTCCGGCCGGACTCATTTGTAGGCGTACCAGAATTACCAGCCAGTCCTTCCAATTTCCAAAGTTTCACAAAACCCCCTAGAATTCAGGCTAAGTCCGGCCGAACTCATGCTGAATTTTCACCTATAAATAGAAGGGTTGTCCAAGCCATTTAAAAAAAAAACAATTTTTACTCCCCTTTCACCAAGAAAGCCACGGCCCAAACCAAATCCTCCCTCTCCCGAGCCCCGTTTTGTCTCGATTTGCATGAAAACTCCGCGTTTCAACCAAACACGAACCAAAACACCTCGAAACACCGTTCCAAACCACTTTCTGTATCCCGTATACACCACCCGAGCCAAAGGAGTCGATCCTAGCCATAGGTATAACTCCCTCTCTCTAATCTCTCGTTCCGTCTCGGTTTACGCGCCAGTCGCTACAACCATTTCGGACGAACACCGTTGAAATGTAGACGCCTCCGTCTAACGGGGTCCGATACGTTTTAGCCCCTAGATCCTCTTCTCTTCCCGTAAGAGAAGTAATCTCGGGTTAAAACGGCGTTCCGACCCCGTTCCGTTTAAATTTCTGTCATTTACCATTCCGGATCGATCGATCCGTCGATCGTCATTTAAATTTCTGTCATTTACAATTTCGGACCGTTTGATCCATCGAACATCATTTACATTTCTTGCAACTTTACAACTCCGAGCCGTTTTGGCTCGTCGATCGTCATTTACGATTCCGGACCGTTTGATCCGTTGATACCGCATTTAAATACTGTCATTTACAAAGTCCGACCCGTTTGGATCGTGATAGTATTTACTTTTCAAAGTCGGAGTTGCAACCCGATTCGTTGATCGCATATCATTTAATACGCTTTTTCCCTTAAAAATCGTTAACAATGTAATGCCCGGTTCAAAACCGGAGTTCGACCTTCGAACTCTCTTTCAAAATGCGTGAAATGACGTTTGGCCTCCGAACGCTCATCTTCAAACTAAAAGCCGACTTTTGACATTCAAAATCATTTAATACGTTTTTCCCGTAAAATCGTTAATAATGACAATCCCGGTTCAAAAACCGGAGTTCGACCTTCGAACTCCTTTTCAAAACTCAAAACCGACGTTTGCCACACAAACGCTCATTTTCGTCTCAAAAACGACGTTTGTCATTCAAACGCTCGTCTTTTCAAACAAAGTCACCTAATCAACGTTTGACATTCAAACCAAGATTAAGCTTGTCATTCAAGCCCCCATTTCAAAATGCAAACACACACACACACACGCGCACATTTTTGAGAAAGGTAGAAAGACTCGTCATACGAGGCGTTTCGGGTGATCTCGTAATACTCTTCCCGAAATGTAACATGACCTCTGAACCTAACAATCTCTGGTACTAAAATAGCTTTTTACTCGTTTTTGCTACCAATAAAAATGACCCCCCGTTTTCAAAGCCTTTTCCTAAGTTTTTGCTACCAATAAAAATGACACCATTTTCACAAAAGTCGTTTCTCAACGTTTTGGGCTCAAAATACAAAAACCGCGTGGCGACTGCTCTTCCTTCCCGAAAAGCGAGGTCGCAGACACCAACCCTCCGCGAAAGACAATCGCGTTTTGCCGCGCGCGAAATCCCGGGTAATTTCACTCGGCCGAGGCATATGTCTTGCTCAGCCGAGCAGGTCTTGGGCAAAAGTTTCTGGACAGCCATGCTCGGCCGAGGCATATGCCTTGCTCGGCCGAGCAGTTCCTGAGCAGTTATGTTTGCATTGATTTCAAAGTGTAACTGCCGTGCCATAAATGGGAAAACTGAAAATCAAAATATTCATGTTTAATATTTTGGTTTAATGTCCGAAATTATTTGTAATAATTCTTGGATTAATGTTTGAAATCAGTTTTGATTCTTGGCAAAAGGCTTTATATGGGAGTATTGGAAAATTGTTCAAATAGTTGAAAAACACACAAGAACACAACAGAGAAAACACCTTTCTTCTGCATTCCTCCTCCATAGCAATTTGTTGCATCTTGTTTATTCTTCCTTTGGCCTCATAGTTTGCATTATAGAAGAAGAGGTAATCTAGTCCAAGCACGATTCAACTCGCCGGGAACTTAGGTGCAAAGTGCTCCCAGTCCGCACGTTCTATCCTGGGAGACAAGCAACACAAGCAAACTCAAGCACACTCGATGAGGGGTCGAATATGTCTTAAGGAGACAGTGAATTTCATTGGGCTCGTGCATCTTCAACAACTTATCCTTTGTATTTTCACTTTGTAGTTTAATTGTATTTTATTTACATTTTTCTGTAATTGTTTTCCTCGGCACCTTGTAACAATCTTAAGACATACCCCTAATCGAGGGAGTCGATTACAGATTTTTTAAAAACAGAAAATACTAACTAAGTTGTTGTGTTTCAGATGGCGACTAATAACAACACCGTGGAGACCCAAATTGGATCCCAAACTGGACCCCAAACTAATCCCCAAACTGGAAACGGAAGTGGCTCGACTATTGTGACAAATCCTCCTACGATCCATATCCCGACCCCTCATGGGGAAATACCCGAGAAGTTTGTTGGCCACGATTTTAAACGTTGGCAACAAAAGATGCATTTCTATCTCACTACCTTGAACTTGGCAAAATATCTGAAAGAGGATATTCCAAAGGTTAGTGAGAATGAAACCGATGTTACAACCTTGGTTGCGGTTGAAACATGGAAGCATGGGGAATACTTGTGCAGAAACTATATGTCCTAAATTTGCTTTCAGATTCTCTTTAGAATGTGTTCAATGAGAAGAAATCTGCAAAGGAATTATGGGGTTCTTTGGAACACAAATATAAGATTGAGGATGCGAGAACAAAGAAGTTCATTGTTGCCCGGTTCCTTGATTTTAAGATGGTGGACAGCAAGAGTGTGAAATCTCAAGTTGATGAATTTCAAACTATTTTGCACAAGATTCATGCCGAGGGTATGATCATAAGTGAAAGCTTCCAAGTGGCTGCAATCATTAAGAAATTGCCTCCATCTTGGAATGATTTCAAGAACTACCTTAAGCATAAGCGAAAGGAAATGGATGTGGAAGGAATAATCCTTCGTTTGAGTATTGAAGAGAACAATAGAGCCGCTGAGAAAAAGTTTGTTTCTAGTGTGGCTAAGGCCAATATGGTGGAGCATGGTGAAAGCTCCAAAGGCAAAAGCTTTGGGAAGGGAAAAGGGAAGGTTGTGAAAACTTCCAAGCGTTCCCACTTGGGACCAAAAGGTGGTGATTCCAAGAAGAAGTTCTTAGGAACTTGTTACAATTGTGGCGGTGAAGGCCACAAGGCTCATGCTTGCAAGTTGCCAAAGAAGGCTCGAGAGGCAAACATGGTGGAAGGCATTGCTAGAGACGTGTCCGAGATGCACCTCGCAGCTGTGATTTCTGAGGTGAATTTGGTGGGTTCAAACCCAAATCAGTGGTGGATTGACACCGGCGCTACTAGACATGTGTGCTCCAATAAAGACATGTTTAGTACATTTGTTGCTAAGGATGGCGAGAAGCTATTCATGGGAAATTCAACCACTTCAGAAATCAAAGGTGAAGGGAAAGTGGTTTTGAAGATGACATCCGGGAAGGAGTTGACTCTCAATAACGTGCTTTATGTGTCCGATATCCGAAAGAACTTGGTGTCCGGATCGCTTTTGATAAAGCATGGTTTTCGTATTGTGTTTGAGTCAAATGTAGTCACTTTGTCTAAGAGTGGAATGTTTGTAGGTAAAGGCTATGTCAATGATGGACTGTTCAATCTAAGTGTAATGGTAGTTAAGCCAAAAGCTAATTATATGAATATCTCTTCCGTTTACTTGCTTGAGTCATCTAATTTGTGGCATACTAGACTTGGTCATGTTAATTTTGATTCTATACGTCGTTTGACAAAATCAAATTCTATTACAAAGTTTAAAGTTGATTGTAAACAAAAATGTGAAATTTGTGTAGAAGCAAAATTAACAAGAAAGTCATTCCATTCAGTTGAAAGACATAGTGAACCACTTGAATTGGTTCACACGGACTTATGTGACTTTAAATCAACACAATTACGGGGCGGCAATAAGTACTTCATGACTTTTGTAGATGATGGCACAAAGTATTGCTATGTGTATCTTCTAAAAAGTAAAGATGAAGCTATAGAGAAGTTTACTCTCTATAAAAATGAAGTTGAGAATCAATTAAACCGGAAAATTAAGGTGCTAAAAAGTGATAAAGGTGGTGAATATGAATCTCCATTTGAAGCAATGTGTGCTCAAAGTGGAATTAAACATATAACCTCGACACCTTATACACCCCAACAAAACGGTGTTGCCGAAAGGAAAAACCGGACATTGAAAGAAATGATGAACGCCATGTTATTGAGTTCGGGATTACCAGATAACATGTTGGGGGAATCCGTGTTCTCGGCTAACTATGTGTTAAACAAAATACCCCGAAAAAAACAAGACAAAACTCCTTATGAACTATGGCATGAAAAAGTGCCATGTTACAAACACTTGAGAGTGTGGGGGTGTCTTGCAAAGGTAGCCATACCTCCTCCTAAAAAGGTGAAGATTGAATCAAAAATTGTTGATTGCATATTTATTGGATATGCACATAACAATAGTGCTTATAGATTTTTTGTATATGAGTCGAAAATTGAAACTATACACAAAAATACTATAATGGAATCCGTGAACGTATCTTTCTTTGAGAATATATTCCCGAGTAAGTCAAGAAATGAGGCAATCTCATCGCCTAGGGTAATAGATTCAATAGAAGACGAACACGTTCAAGATAAAAGTGAAAAAGAAGAGGTGGAACCTCGACGGAGCAAAAGAGCTAGGATTGAAAAATCCTATGGTCCGGACTTTCTAACCTATATGGTAGAAAGCGAACCACAAAGTTACAAAGAAGCAGTTAGCTCTTCGGAAGGACCTTTGTGAAAGGAAGCAATTAAAAGTGAAATTGATTCCATTTTTCAAAATCACACATGGGAATTAGTGGACCTTCCTCCGGAAAGCAAACCACTAGGATATAAGTGGATTTTCAAAAGGAAAATGAAAGCGGACGGAACAATTGATAAGTACAAGGCCCGACTTGTAATTAAAGGTTACAGACAAAAAGAAGGCCTAGACTATTTTGACACGCATTCTCCCATAACGAGAATAACGTCAATAAGAGTTGTACTTGCAATTGCCGCATTGAGAAATCTTGAAATACATCAAATGGATGTAAAAACAACATTTCTAAATGGTGATTTAGAAGAGGAGATTTACATGGAACAACCCGAGGGGTTTCTTGCGCGTGGACAAGAAAATAAGGTGTGCAAATTAGTAAAGTCATTATATGGCTTGAAACAAGCACCAAAACAGTGGCATCAAAAATTTGATAATCACATGATGCAAAGTGGATTTAAGATAAATGAGTGTGACAAATGTGTCTATACTAAAACCACGGAAAATGGATATGTCATTTTGTGTCTTTATGTAGACGACATGCTTATCACAGGGAGTTGTGATAAGATGATCAAATCCATGAAAGACATGTTGAATTCAAAGTTTGACATGAAAGATATGGGACTTGCGGACGTAATCCTTGGAGTTAAAATTTCTAGAATATCCAATGGACTTGTACTAAGTCAATCTCATTATGTGGATAAAATTCTTGAGAAATTTAGCAAGGATGACAATGGAATAGCGAGTACTCCAATCGACCCAAATCTTCATCTATCAAAGAATAGAGATGAACCGGTGTCTCAATTAGAGTATTCGATTATCATCGGAAGTCTAATGTACTTGATGAGTTGTACTAGGCCGGATATTGCTTATATAGTTAGCAAGTTAAGCCGGTATACAAGTAATCCTGGAACAAATCATTGGAAGGGTATAATAAGAGTACTATGTTGGGTATGCATGTTTTAACCCTCCTATTTTGTATTAGATTTGATTGATACCATAACCTCCTGTCTATTTTAAGGACTTTAGGACCCTATGTAATGAAGCTTAGACTTCAATTTTTTAGCTAAGTCCATTTTATAGAATAGGTTAAATTTAGGCTTGAAGACTGACACAAGACTCATTGGAATTGAGAGTTGCAGATCAGAAGTTTCAAAACCGCCCTTTCAACCGCATTAGCAAAACTGCTTCTAGCACTTGCTTGGTGGAATTCTTTGTTTGAAACTACCCTTGAACTACTTCAGTGCAACCGCCCTATGATGAACCGCACCCTTGCAGTTCAACATCAACCGCACTCTGCAACCTCACTGGAGTTATCAACCGCACATGTCAAACCGCTTATACTCCAGAACCGCCCCAATGATTAAGACTTGAAGTGAACCACTTTTTACCATTTTAATCCACATCAGCAATATCCAATGTCAACCACCTTATCTTGTCACGTGATTCAATGTCAGAGAAGATCTGCAAGGATCTTGAAAAGGTGACAGTGTGTCCTAACCTCATTGCTTGCACTGAGCCTCGATCGCCTTTATCTCGGCACTGTACCAAAGGACAAAAGTGGTTGTTGTGGACCAATGGGATTGCATCAAGGACTGTCCTTACTACAGCTGTATCCAACGGCTAGTTTCTTGATGCTTGGGTATAAATACCCCTAATCTTCACCATTTGAAGATTGCTTGAAAAATTGAGAAGTGTTGTGTTCATAGAAGCCGAAGCTACGCCCGTAAATTCATAAGTCCTTTGAATCTTCATCTTCTACCTTCAAGAAATATTCCCAAATTCTTGTAAATCAAGCCTTAACACATTCAAGAATCATTGAGCTCTACATCTCTCGATTTAAAGAGCCTCGATCTTGAACACGCACACACCTCACTTGTTTAAACACATAGTTTATTCATTTGAGATACACTGGTTATAGTCTAGGATTTGTTCTTCATAGAAAAGATTTTATTGTACTTTGTAATCTCTCAAATACTTAATATAAAATCTCTCTTAGAAATCCAAGACTAACCATCTTGGTAGTGGACGTAGATCGTTTATCGATTGAACCACTCCAAATAGCTTGTCCGTACTTTATTGCATTTATATTTTCTGTGCTTACTAAGTATTTATCTCTGTCTCTGTTTGATCTTTATTTAGTTATCCATTATTGTGAAATAGTGTTTGGAGTTAACATTGTCAAAGCCTCACTTTTTGCAAACTGCACCTTCTGTAAACTGCACTATCAAACCGCTTTGCAAAACCGCCTCTCCCAAAACCGCTTTATAACTCATATATTTCGCTGTGCATTTTACAACTCTACTTGCAGTTTCTTACACACTGCAAGAGGTTTTGTAAGCTTAGAGATTTAGTTTTTAAAGAGGGCGAAAAATTTGAAACAGCTATTCACCCCCCCCTCTAGCTGTATTTTCACCCTTGTTGTCACCTTTAGGACCAACAAGTGGTATCAGAGCAAACACTTTTTAAAACCACTATTTTTCAAGCTTAACAGCTTGTGTGCCGATTCGTTATGGCAACCTCAAAGACAATGACTACTGTTAACTATTCACACATTCCAATGTTGGACGAAGACCATTTTGACATCTGGAAGTGCCGAATGCTTATTCATTTGGAAACTATAGATGAAATGCTGGTGGAGTGCGTAATCAATGGCCCTCTAATTCCAATGAAGGCTAACACTGATGCAACCACCAATGCTGAAGCTCCAGAGGTCAAAAAGCCAAAAGATGAGTGGTCGGATGAAGAGAAGAGATTAGTTGCCTTGGACAGTAAGGCAAGGTTCATCATTTCTGGAACCCTCCCCGTTTCAACTCTTCAGAAAGTGATGTACCTCAAAACCGCAAAGCGGATGTGGGATGCCATAGAGAGCTACCTCGAAGGTGATGAAGAGTGCAAGGAAAACAACTTATACACTGTTGAAAGATCCTACAACAACTTCAACAGAAAATCCAACGAAACCTTGCGTCAAACCTACGATCGCTATGTTGAGGTAGTTAATGCTTGTAGATCTCTTGGTAAAACTTTAACCGATAAGGAAATCAATATGACTTTCCTATCTGCTTTAGGTTCTAGATGGGTAAATAAGGCTACCTCTCTAGAAGACTCCAAAGTATTGGGTACTTGGTCGTTAAGTAACTTGTATGCCAATCTTAGAGTCTATGAACTTAAATTAAATCATATTGAAGAGATAGAAGGGAAAACCAAATCGCTTTCTATGTCCGTAGTGGAACAAGAGGAGAAACCATCTACATCCAATCAAACCGCTGATCCTTCCATATCAACCTCATCACTCATCGAGATGGATGATGATGATTTTGCCATGTTTGTGAAAAGATTCCAAAAATTTAGAAAATTGTCAAAACCTTTTACAAAATCATTTTTAAAAGGCAAACCTCCTGCAACATTTTCTAGGGCTACAGATACAAAGAAAAAGAGTGACCTAGTTTGCTACAACTGTAGGAAACCTGGCCACTTTGCATCTGAGTGTCCACAGCCTAAGTATGAATATATGAAAAAGAAAACCGCTCCTGCGAAATTTTCTCGTCGCAAGGGAATGGTTGCTGAGGAGGAAGAGAATTTCAAGGAATTAGCAACTTGGATTGAAACAGATTCTGATGATGGAAGTGATGATGAAACCGAAGAGGTTAATCTCTGCTTAGTTGCAGACGCTTCCGATGAGTCAGATTCTGAATCATTTGAGTTGCAAGATATGGAGGAAAAAGAGGTTTTTGCAAAACTTCCAAATTATAAATTGGATGATGATATCAAACTTACTCCTAGCGTTAAGATAGGAAATTGCTCGTATTCACGTCCCATTTTCTCATCTAAAAATGCTCCACCTTCAAAAGCAATTCCAAAGAAAATTTTGTAAAAGGTGGTGGAAGAGGTTTCTCCCATGGAACATGAAAAGATGTTCAAGGAAGATGAAATGGTGATCCATCAATTCTCTAATCTTAAGAAAGCCTTAAGCTTAGCTAATGATGAACTTAATCTGTACAAGACGGAGAAAACTGTGATGAGGTCTGAAATTTCAAATCTTAAGGACCAAATCAGAAGTACGACTCCTCTTGCTGATCAGAACCGCATCCTTGAAACTAAGGTTGCTGCACTTCAACTTCAGAATGATGACTTGGTAACCCAAATCAACGATCTCCAAAAGATTATTGATTCGTGGCTCAAGTCTCAATCCACCAAGGATAAAATCATAGACTCCCAAGTTCCTCCTGGAATTAAGGAAGGCCTAGGTTTTGGATCTGAGGAAGAGGAGAAGTGTGCATCCTCGAGTGAAAAGGATGAGGAAATTTTGGAACTAACTAAAGAAATTCCTAAGGGGAAGCATGCTAAAGGCAAGGGTAAAGGACAACAAATAAATTATGTCTACCCTAAAGGGAAGCAATATGGGAAGAACTCTCAGATGAAGCCAAAGGATTCTGAGAGTGTAGCTTCAGAGGAAATGGCTTATGGAATTGGTCGAATCCCTGCCCCAACCGCTTCTGGTGGAAAAGGCGGTTCTCGTACCTGTGTCCGACCGCGCCTCTTCTTCGACCGCTCCTCCCGCCCTCAAAAGCAGGAATAGCATTCCTAGAAAATACGTGGTCAAACTAAAGCGTTCCTTTTTGTCCCGCCTACAACCGCTCCTCCCAAACCGCATGCAACTCCTAAGAAGATTAAGGAGTTAGTAAAACCTCATGAAGCTTGTAGCTTTTATAAATGTTCTGTGTGTGATGGTTTAGGTCACAAGGCCGCAGTAATGCCTTTTGCGGTTCACATCCAATGCCAGGAAGAGTAAACCTCCTTCACAAGGTGTGTGGGTCGTAAAGGGTTGCTAATTTCAGGACCCAAGGAATAAAGGGGGACCTCGTTCTTAATGTTTACATTTCAGGTCCTCTCGCTTCATGGCCGGTCACTCCAAGGATAATGAATGGTATCTCGACAAAGGGTCGCCAAGACATATGACTGGAAATAGATCATTACTAGAAGATGTCATTGAAGCAAGTGGTCCGTCTGTAACCTTTGGTGACAACAACAAAGGCAAGACCATTGGAAATGGTATTATAAGGAGAGGAAACCTAACCATTGAGAAGGTTTCTCTCATTGAAGGACTCAAGCACAACCTCCTTTCAATTTCTCAATTTTGCGACAAAGGAATGCTTTGCAACTTCACGTCATCAAATTGCTTTATCAAAGATAGCATTTCCGGCGTCACCCTACTCACATGGATTCGTAAGAGTAATATTTACATTATTGATCTAAATTCTGCATGTAGTATTACTAATCTCTGTTTTGTAGCTAAGAATGTGAGCGAAAATAGTTGGCTATGGAACAAGAGGTTGAGCCACTTGAACTTCAAGTATCTTGCAAAGATTGGTAGGGAAAACCTCGTTCGTGGTTTACCCAAAGTGGCTGACCACCATCCAGAGAAATGCAAAGGCATGCCGCCTTGGTAAGCCCGCGGCTGCCTTTCACCAAAGAAGACCGCTCCATCAACTTCAAGATGCTTACAACCGCTTCACATTGATTTGTTTGGGACCCGTAACCACCGCCAAAGCATTGGAGGAAATAGATATACTTTAGTGGTGGTGGATGATTATTCAAGATATACGTGGGTTGAGATGATGATTTCCAAAGATGATTGTTATGAGATTCTCACCGCACTCTTTAGACGGCTCCAAACTCAAAAAGAGGACGACATCGTTAGTGTTCGATCAGATAATGGAACAGAATTCAAGAACAACGGTGTTGCTCAGTATTGTGATGACCATGGGATTGATCACAATTTTTCAATCACGGTGTTCCACAACAAAATGGGGTTGTGGAAAGGAAGAATAGGACGTTGATTGAGGCCGGAAAGACAATGATATCAAAGCGAAGCTACCTCAGTATTTTTGGGCTGAAGCAATCAATACAGCATGCTTCACTCAGAACCGCTCCCTCATCAACAAAACCTATAACAAGACTCCCTATGAGCTTTGGCGAGGAAGAACCCCCAACATTGCATTCTTCAAAATTTTTGGCTGCAAATGTTTTGTCCTCTACAACGGAAGAGAAAATAGAGGTAAATTCGGAGCCAAGGCCGACGAAGGTATTTTTGTTGGGTATGCTAAACATTCAAAAGCTTTTCGTGTTTTCAATAAAACTAGTTTAAAAATAGTTGAGTCTGTCCATGTTACTTTTGATGAGCATTCTCTCCTTGAGTCATATTTGTCTCCAAGTGTTGCTGATGATTTTGTTGAGCATAATGAAACAGGTGAACCTTCTAGAACCGCACCTGAATCTCAATCGCAAAATTCAGCACCCTCAACTGAAATTCCCTCAAACCGCACGTTTGAAACCGCACCTGAAGTTCCTACTCCAGATGCAACTCCTAGGGAAGAAGAAGTTGAAAATTCCCCTATCCAGATTATAGAACCTCTTCGTCAACTTACATTCCATGACTTCGCTGAAGGATCTAACGATGTTCCAATTGAAGATCTTCAAAGAAACCTCACCCAACCAGACTTACCCCTGAGGTTCGTGAAGTCGCTAGCCACCCCCTCACAAATGTGATTGGTGATCTATTTTCCGGTGTTCAAACAAGGAGATCAAATTATGATGAGCATACTTCTCTTTTATCTCAAGTTGAACCCAAGAAGATTGATGAAGCACTCCAAGATTCCAGTTGGATCGTTGCTATGCAAGAAGAACTCAACCAGTTTGAAAGATGCAAGGTCTGGACTTTGGTGCCTAGACCTCAGGATCAAGGAGTGATAGGAACTAAGTGGGTATTTAGGAATAAGATGGACGAGAATGGAAGCATCACTAGGAATAAAGCAAGGTTGGTTGCACAAGGATATAGGCAAGAAGAAGGAATCGATTATGATGAAACCTTTGCTCCAGTTGCAAGATTGGAAGCTATCAGAATCTTCTTAGCCTACGCCTCTTTCAAGCGTTTCAAGTTATATCAAATGGACGTAAAGAGTGCATTCCTCAACGGTGAACTGCAAGAGACCGTGTATGTTGCCCAACCACCTGGATTTGAAGACTCCAAATTTTCCAATCATGTCTACAAACTCCAGAAAGCTTTGTATGGACTTAAGCAAGCTCCAAGGGCATGGTATGAGAGTCTTTCTAAATTTTTACTAGAAAAAGGATTCAAACGTGGTAAAATTGATACAACTTTTTTTATTGCCAAATATAATGAGCATACTTTACTCGTTCAAATATATGTCGATGATATTATTTTTGGTTCTACTAATGAGTTACTTTGTAATCGTTTTGAAAAGCTAATGAAAAGCAAGTTTGAGATGAGCATGATGGGAGAATTAACATTCTTCCTCGGGCTTCAAATAAAGCAATGCGAAGAAGGTATTTTCCTCAGCCAAGCCAAATACACCAAGGAGTTGATAAAGAAGTTTGGATTAGAAAATGCTAAAGCGTATGATACTCCTATGGCCACCGACAATAAGCTAGATAAGGATTTCAAAGGTAAGAAAGTTGATCAAACTTTATATCGAGGTATGATCGGCTCATTACTTTACTTAACTGCTAGTAGGCCAGATATCATGTTTAGTGTCTGTGTATGTGCTCGCTATCAAGCAGATCCTAGAGAAGCACATCTTATTGCAGTCAAGCGTATATCCGCTATTTATCTGGAACCACTAACCTTGGACTTTGGTATTCCAAAGATTCGAACTTCGATCTTGTAGGTTATTCAGATGCAGATTATGCAGCTTGTACTATTGACAGGAAAAGCACTAGTGGTACTTGTCATTTCCTCGGGAATAGACTAGTCGCTTGGGCCAGCAAGAAGCAAGCTTCAGTTTCAGTGTCAACCACAGAGGCTGAGTACATTGCTGCTGGTAGTTGTTGCTGTCAAATCCTTTGGATGAAGCAGCAGTTGGTAGACTATGGAATCCATGAAGGAAATTGCCCTATCATGTGTGACAACACTTCAACTATTTCAGTCTCCAACAACCCCCTGTCATGCACTCCAAGACCAAGCATATTGATATCAAGTATCATTTCCTCAAAGATCATGTGGAGAAGAGGAATATCCATTTAGAGTGCGTGGGGACAGACAACCAGATTGCTGATATCCTCACCAAGGCTCTTGACATCAAGAGGTTTTCATTCCTTAGAGGAGAAATGGGTATGCTTGAACTTAAATGAATCCATTTTTTTTCTAACTAACTTGTGTGTTGAGTTTAGGTTGTAGTCCTTATTGAGAATTTCAACCTCACCAATGTTGAACCGCGTATATTCAAACCGCATGAGTGGTCAACCGCCTCTGCAACCAACCGCATTCTTCCAACCGCATGCTGCTTTCTGACCGCTCCATCTTCGACCGCATTCAACAATTGGTATTTTCAAACTTTGTTTTAATTTTTATTAGCTTTGAAGAAGCTATGTGGTTTAAAACTCCTTTCAACTGCACTGCCACGTGGACCTAAGTTAAGTTCCTTTATTTTCATTTTAGTCCACATTTTGACATAAGGGCATTTTTGCAAATGTTTTCCCACGTTATTTCAAAATTTAAATACATTTAATGCAAAGGGAACATTAGCATTTAAAGCTCTCTTGTCAGCCGTCATTGGCAAAAGTGAAGAAGATGAAAGGGTGCAACAGAGAAATGATTTCTTTTATGGGGAAATCAAAATGTCTTTTCAACTGTCCTTTATTTGAGAGTGTTCCTATAAATAACCACCAACCCTTACAATTTCAACTTTCCAAACACTGTCTTCTCTGAGCATCGTACCTTTTCTACCTACTCATCTTCTCTCTCTCTAAAATCTTCAAACTTCATCTTTAAAAACTTTGAATCTTCAATGGCTCCCAAGGCTCCCTTTACAGATATGGTATGATCCTCTTATCTACATCTTTCTCCATTTCTGCAAAATAACTTAAGAATCAGCCATTGTTAGACCTTGAAGGCTTCGAAAACCCTTAAATGAATTTTTGTTCATAACTGCTTCGTTTGTTGATCATTTTGTATGATTTAAGTTGGGTTTTGTTCAGATTTACATATGGATGATTTATATGTAACTTATTTTATGATCCATCAATGATTTGAGCACTGATTTTGGATTCTTAGTTTAAGACATTTCGAAAACCCACTTCTGTGTTTTTGCTTATTCTTGTTGATTTTGAGCAAAGTATGAACTTTTATTGTTATATTGTCAATCTACTGCTCAATGTGATCATTTTGACATGTTATTTGTTGATTTTGGTGAACCTATGTTGAATCTTTGTTCTTAGTGTTCTAAGTTGTTCTTCGTGTTCATCATGCCTTCAAGATGACCGTTCATATGCCTTGTAAAATTATCACATGTTTTGGTTCAACTTGATTCTCAAACATGTTTTCCATACTTAGATTATTTTCAATAAATTTTTCAATACACTTTCTTGAATATCAACCGCATGCTCTTTGTTTGGAACCGCCTTCATGCAAATCCTTGATTTAAACCGCATGTCACTTCCAAACCGCATTCAAATTAGAACCGCATGCTCCCTATGAACCGCATGTTATTTTGAACCGCATGCCTGTTAGATACTTATGAAAATCTTTTGCAACTGCATGCTTAATTTGTTTGAGATATTTCTTAGTATATAGGCTGAACACCATAACCTTCCCCTATACAACTGCTTGCAGTGTGGGATAACCTTGGATTACAATGCCACGTACTAGTATAATCTCTTGCATATTTTCTATGTTCCTTAGTTGCATTCACAAATCACTTGAGGTTTGGAATTTCAAACCGCATCATTGCCAACCGCATAGATGCCCTAACCGCCTGTGCATTGTGAATTCTTGTATGGATCTAAACTCCTCATTTCATTTCGTAGGATCCTAAGTTTTTCATACCAGGGTATGAAATTAATGAGCCTGAGCTCCAAGGTGATGCTCTTGGTAGAGAAATGATAAGAAGACTCAGTGCCTCTGGAATTCTACCTCTCTTCAACAAAAAGCAATCATATATTATTCCATCATTCGTGGATCAGTTTTATGCCACTGTTGTATCTGGAGATAGAGTATTGTCTGATGGAACCAAGATCAAATGCCTGGTTACCAATGTTGAAGGTTTCAGGATATCTATTGATCATTTGGATATTCGAAGCACGTTTGGATTTCATGTTTCTGGATGCCCCATGGAGGTTGATCAGGAAGTCTTAGATGCAACCGCTCTTTCCACTGTCAAGCTGACCTCTCTGTCTGGTTATTACAAGAAGAGGGCAAGGAGAGAGTTTGGTGAATTAATGAGCCACTTGGGTTATTTGGTAGGGTTGTCTGTGTGTGGTAAAACTGGTAACCACAACAACTTCACTACTCAAAGAATGGATTTACTGTTGTGCCATATACAATGGGATAAAGCTGAATTGGCCCAAAATCCTGATGAAAGAAATGGCTAGCTCTATTGATGCCTATCAATCCAAAATCAAGAATGAGCATATGAGATGGAGACCCTTCTGCAGGCTCCTAACCGCCTTGTTTACAAGCTACCAACATTTGGAGGACCTAAGACTCTCAACTCCTGATCTGTCTGTGCCCATGGGTGATGGAGACTCCCTTGGAACTAGGGTATGTCATAACTTCAGGTACTCCTTTGGAGATGCTGAATACAAGTTTCTTTATGATGCTGATACCCATCATCCAAAAGAATTCTATGTTGAGATGTCTCCTGCAACCGCGGTCACTGCT
Source organism: Adenophora triphylla var. japonica (assembly GCA_022495995.1). Lineage (NCBI taxonomy): Eukaryota > Viridiplantae > Streptophyta > Magnoliopsida > Asterales > Campanulaceae > Adenophora > Adenophora triphylla. The sequence goes on along the minus strand of JAFEMH010003227.1, from coordinate 217,571 downwards.
CTGGGAAAGGCAATTAAGAAGGTTTCAAGAAGGAAGAATATTGTTCTTGAACCGCAGCCTAAGAAGCCTACCGCACCATCTCAACCGCGTTCTCAAACCGCAGGTGCTGGTCCAAGTGCTAAGGCTAAGGAGAAGATGATTTTGAGAGATGAACCTGATGAAGATGAGGAAGAAGAAGAGGTTGCTGAAATAGCTCCTCTTATCAAGAAGGTTAAGTCTGCTACTGCCAACTTAACTGAAGAAGATAAAGCTGCTTTTTACAAAGCAAAACTTGACAAATTGGAGAGAAAGGCAGCATTGAGGAAAATTGCTAAAGGAAAGAAATCTTCTTCTGAACCGCTTGCTAAATCCCAACCGCAAGTTCAACCTCCAGTCCAACCGCATCCTCCTCCTCAAACCCAACCGCCTCCTTCTCCAACAAAATCTCCAGCTCAAACTCCTCCTACTTCACCTATTCAACCTCAAACCACTTCACCAATTCAAGACCAACAGCTTTCTCCTTCCAAATCTCAATCTCCCAAACCGCTCTCTCCCTCTCCTCCTCCTAGAGTTGAAACCACTCAGGGGAAGAATCCCAAGAAGAGGAGGTTTAAGCAAATGGCCAAGAAAGCAACTCCTACAAAGAAACAAACCCATTACCTTCACAATGTTGCCAAATCCAATACCAAAATTCCTGGTGAAACCTCCTCCTACTTTGATAAATCCTCCTCCTCTCAATCCAATTCCCATTCATCTTCCCATTGTGAATTTCAAACCCCTCTAAATCCAGCCACCTCTAATCCTCAAGCCTTTACTGAATGGACATCCAAGCCATCACAGTGCCCATTCATTCCACCTCTAGACTTAGAGATCCAACCCCTTCACCACCAAATTCACCCATACACCAATCATCCCCTCATGATTCAAACCGCAACCAAAAATCCCCTGCTAAATCCCCTATATCTTCACCACAAAAATCCCATTCAACTCATACCAACCCAATCACTACAACTCCTCCAACTTCTTCTATTCCTATCCCAATTACCCCTGTCTCAAACATCCCTACATCAATCGCTCCTACTCAAACTACACCATTATCAACTGCTTCAATTCCAACTTCCCCAATCTCAACTACACCATCATCAACCGCTCCCAACCCAACCGCCCCCTTCCCAACCACCCCTATATCAACCGCCCCATCTACCTTACCTCTAACTCTACCCATTTCAACTCAAACCTCCTCACCTTATACGCCTCCGCCTCACGTATTTTCCAAACCCTATTTTCCCAAATTCCTCAAACCGCTCCTCCTACCTTTTCTGAACCGCCTCCTGCATTCACCTATATTCCCTCATCTTCAACTGCTCCTCCACCCACTGACTACTCCCAAATCCTTTCCACCCTTAACCTTATTCAGACCCAACTTCTCATTAACCTAGGCCACATTATCAAATTAACCACTTCAAATGCCTCCCTTGAATCTTCCAACCGCTCCCTTCAGAAGTTAGCTGAATCTCAATCTCATTTGATTGCCTCTCAAACCCTTCAAATGGCTGATCATAAGAACTCCTTAAAGAGTTTTGCTCAGAGACTTGATGCCATTAAGGGGGAGAAGGACTTAGCAAACATTGTCAAAACCTCAGCTGAGTCCTGCTTTGAAGGATTCAAGAAGGATTTAGCTGAAGGTGTCGTTCAAATACAATCATTTGGAGATTCTGATCTTAAGGAAATGATTTCTCAACTTTCCAACTCCTCCAAAACCGCCTTTGACAACCTCCAAGCTGAAATCCTCAAAGCCATCAACTCCCAACCGCCTCCTTCTCAAGACTTTCAAACCGCCTTGAATGCGATTGAAGCTAATGTCCTCTTGGAAGTTGATAATGTTAAAGCTCAACTGGAGGTCAAAACAAACTCTCTTGATGATGCCTTGATGGCCAAGCTGAATGAGGTCAAGGATGAATTCAATGACCGCCTTAAAAATATCAAGTTAGGATTCACCTCTAAACCGGAAGCCACAAGTTTAATGAGTTGAAATCCTCCATTAAGGTTTCGCTTGATCTAGATCCTATGTCTCAAGCTTTTGCCAATCGATCGCAACAGCTCAGGGGAGATTCACATCATGTTCAATTCTTTGAACTCCTCCTTCCATGCATTAATTGAAGATCTAACTGCTAAGGTATCTGAAAACTCCAAGGCAGTTAGTGATGCCAATCTCAAGCTTGATTCTCAAGAAAATATCCTAAAAAGATTGGTGACTGCTCAAGGAAGGACCGCTGATGAGGTGAGAAGAATTAGAAGATCCTTGAAGACTGAAACCTCTGCATCAAATCTTGCCAGGAATCCTGAAATCAACCAAACCGCAGCAGCAGCAGCAAGGTCAAGAACCGCACCAACAATGAACCGCTTCTGCTCTGTAATTTTTGGTAAAATCTTTTGTTTGTTGGACCACACTCTTTGTATTTTTGTCCAACCTCTTTTTGTTTTTGTAACCTTTGCATTTTGCCTTTCTACCTTTGTAATTTGTAACCACAGTGGTAGTAATGAAAAATGCATCATTGGTTCCAAAACCTTGTTCATATCAAACTGCTTGTTTGTAGAACAATGAAACCGCATATGGTTTATAACCTCATTCAAATATTTTCCAACTTAAAATCATTTTTTGAAATGAAGGTTAAACATTCAGTTTAAACCGCACTTTGAACTTAAACTCATATTTTTTTAAGTGCACTGAATGCATTTCTATACTTTCCATATTGTAAGTTTTTATCTTTCAGATAGTATAGAAATCTATAGCTTAAGCTAAGTGTGTGCATTGACTTGGGACATGAATTACTATGTTAATTCTTATGGACATGTTCTTACCAAGTACAATGTTTGCTTTAGTTATAGTAGGTAATGGCATCAATCAAATAGGGGAAGATTGTTGGGTATGCATGTTTTAACCCTCCTATTTTGTATTAGATTTGATTGATACCATAACCTCCTGTCTATTTTAAGGACTTTAGGACCCTATGTAATGAAGCTTAGACTTCAATTTTTTAGTTAAGTCCATTTTATAGAATAGGTTAAATTTAGGCTTGAAGACTGACACAAGACTCATTGGAATTGAGAGTTGCGTGCATCGAAGTTTCAAAACCGCCCTTTCAACCGCCTTAGCAAAACTGCTTCTAGCACTTGCTTGGTGGAATTCTTTGTTTGAAACTACCCTTGAACTACTTCAGTGCAACCGCCCTATGATGAACCGCACCCTTGCAGTTCAACATCAACCGCACTCTGCAACCTCACTGGAGTTATCAACCGCACATGTCAAACCGCTTATACTCCAGAACCGCCCCAATGATTAAGACTTGAAGTGAACCACTTTTTACCATTTTAATCCACATCAGCAATATCCAATGTCAACCACCTTATCTTGTCACGTGATTCAATGTCAGAGAAGATCTGCAAGGATCTTGAAAAGGTGACAGAAAAATGTAAATAAAATACAATTAAACTACAAACTGAAAATACAAAGGATAAGTTGTTGAAGATGCACGAGCCCAATGAAATTCACTGTCTCCTTAAGACATATTCGACCCCTCACTGAGTGTGCTTGAGTTTGCTTGGGTCGCTTGTCTCCCAGGATAGAACGTGCGGACCGGGGGCACTTTGCACCTAAGTTCCCGGCGAGTTGAATCGTGCTTGGACTAGATCACCTCTTCTTCTATAATGCAAACTATGAGGCCAAAGAAAGAATAAACAAGATGCAACAAATTGCTATGGAGGAGGAATGCAGAAGAAAGGTGTTTTCTCTGTTGTGTTCTTGTGTGTTTTTCAACTATTTGAACAATTTTCCAATACTCCCATATAAAGCCTTTTGCCAAGAATCAAAACTGATTTCAAACATTAATCCAAGAATTATTACAAATAATTTCGGACATTAAACCAAAATATTAAACATGAATATTTTGATTTTCAGTTTTCCCATTTATGGCACGACAGTTACACTTTGAAATCAATGCAAACATAACTGCTCAGGAACTGCTCGGCCGAGCAAGGCATATGCCTCGGCCGAGCATGGCTGTCCAGAAACTTTTGCCTAAGACCTGCTCGGCCAGCAAGACATATGCCTCGACCGAGCATGACTTTTTAGAGACTTGATCCTTCTGCCATGCTATGCTCGGGCGAGTCAATCACTCTGCTCGGCCGAGCATATCAGTCAAAGTCAAACCCATTTTTAATTTACAAAATTAAAATTTGATTAGCAAAATGTGGACCATATATTTTGAGCATTCATATTTATTCCTCCAAAACCCATTTTGGACACATAAATATTGATTTCTTGTTCACATGGAGTAGAACACAAACACATAACCAATTAAGTAATTTGACAAAATTATCCTTTAGAAATTAATTCATTAATTTTCTTCAAAACACACTATTTTTCCAACAATCTCCCACATGAAGGAAATTCATCAGGATAGGTGATAAAGTCCAGCAGTCGAAAACCTGCATAGGATAGGTAGGGGTTTTCCCTTTGAACCTTCCCTTGTAAAAGCATATCTACTCTACTCGTTAATCAGTAGACACGATGTCCTTGAACTGCTAGCTTTTTGTGTAGCCGATCATATACTTTACACAGGTATCACCCTAACACAATTCAGCTCTTATAGCTGTGTCCATTAATGGCCATGAATCACAATGCCTGGTTCTGTGAGAAGGTCTAAGAATTGAGCCTCACACAATTCTCCTCGAAGCGGCCTCTACTTCTTTCTCACATAGGTGATTCTTTTAAGTAACCCATTTTACTTCACATAAGAATCATTAAAAGCCATAGGCTTAACCTCATTCATCTCGGGATGTTACTTTAAGGAATGAGTATAGGGTTGACCCCCACAGTGACGCTACAAGTCTTTTAACAGTTAGGTTGTCCCTTTGAACCTAGATCTTCGGATCTCCAGTCAGCTAGGTTGGGTTTTCCGCTGTGTTTAACTTCTCAAGAGGCTTTAATCCCATTCCCAATGTTAACCTTGCAACTATCTCTTTACTTAACCCTTTGGTTAGCGGATCCGCCAAATTATCTTTTGACCATAAATAGTTAATAGATATGGTGCCAGTTGCAAGTAGTTGTTTAATGGTATTATGTCTTCGACGTATATGTCTAGACTTACCATTATACATATGACTTTGTGCCCTACCAATCGCAGATTGGCTATCGCAATGTATACTAATTGCGAGCACGGGCTTTTCCCATCTTGGAATATCTTCTAGAAATTGGCGTAGCCATTCGGCTTCTTCACCACATTTATCTAGTGCTATAAACTCAGATTCCATGGTTGATCTGGCTATAACAGTTTGCTTAGAAGATTTTCATGATATAGCTGCACCTGCTAATGTGAATAAATATCTACTTGTAGACCTTGAGTCTTTGATATTCGATATCCAATTAGCATCACTATATCCTTCTATCACTGCTGGATGTCTAGTGTAATGTAATCCAAAATCACGAGTATATTTTAAGTATCTTTGTTGGTCCCAAAGGTGGCAACAAGGGTGAAAATACAGCTAGAGGGGGAGTGAATAGCTGTTTCAAATTTTTCGCCCTCTTTAAAAACTAAACCTCTAAGCTTACAAAACCTCTTGCAGTGTGTAAAAAACTGCAAGTAGAGTTGTAAAATGCACAGCGGAATATATGAGTTATAAAGCGGTTTTGGGAGAGGCGGTTTTGCAAAGCGATTTGATAGTGCGGTTTACAGAAGGTGCAGTTTGCAAAAAGTGAGGCTTTGACAATGTTAACTTCAAACACTATTTCACAATAATGGATAACTAAATAAAGATCAAACAGAGACAGAGATAAATAATTAGTAAGCACAGAAAATATAAATGCAGTAAAGTACGGACAAGCTATTTGGAGTGGTTCAATCGATAAACGATCTACGTCCACTACCAAGATGATTAGTCTTGAATTTCTAAGAGAGATTTTATATTAAGTATTTGAGAGATTACAAAGTACAATAAAATATTTTCTATGAAGAACAAATCCTAGACTATAACCAGTATATCTCAAATGAATAAACTATGTGTTTAAACAAGTGAGGTGTGTGTGTGTTCAAGATCAAGGCTCTTTAAATCTGAGAGATGTAGTGCTCAATGATTCTTGAATGTGTTAAGGCTTGATTTTTGGGCTGGAGAATATTTCTTGAAGGTAGAAGATGAAGATTCAAAGGACTTATGATTTTCTGGGCAGAGCTTCAGCTTCTATGAACACATCACTTCTCAATTTTTCAAGCAATCTTCAAATGGTGAAGATTAGGGGTATTTATACCCAAGCATCAAGAAACTAGCCGTTGGATACAGCTGTAGTAAGGACAGTCCTTGATGCAATCCCATTGGTCCACAGCAACCACTTTTGTCCTTTGGTACAGCTGCTGCAGATAAAGCTGATCAGGCTCCAGCTGCAAGCAATGAGGTTAGGACACCTGTCACCTTTTCAAAACGACCGTCTTTTCGAGAGGAACAAAATTCATAGGGCTATGCCCCTTGAGCGGCCCATAAATAGGCCAAAAAACGCTTCTAAGGGCCTCAAACGGCCTTCTGAAATTTTTATCCGTCTTCTAATGTTATGGTTCAATGACCGAAATGCCCTGACCCATAGTTGAGTTGATCAAGATTTATATATTTATCCTCTTGAATTTGTCACTATGGACAAAAACTATGGAATATATATAAAAATGTGTGTAAATTCGCGGTCCCGCCTCGGCCTCGCCTAGGCGCTTTAGGCGCTAGGCCCGGCCTCGCCGCCTAGGCGCCGCCTAGCGATTTTTAGAACCTTGCTTCAAATAAGTCCAATTCATAATAATTGTCATGGTTTTGTAAGTATGCCCAAAAATAAATAAGATCATTAAAAGAAAAATAGTTTTAGTGTTATTTATAAAGCTGCCAATGAAGTACAAATAACGAAAACATAGATATTTTTTAAAAAGGTTGATAACGACACTTCTTATAAATTCTTATAAGATAGAGAAAAATATAAAACTTAGACTAGACAAGACAAGACAAGACAAGAATTCAAGACTTTTGGGCTATTGTGTACTCCCTCCGTCCCAAAAAATGGTTTACTATTTTTGGTTTGACACGCAAATTAAGAAAATAGGTGGAAAGAAAAAATATTGTGAATGTAATTTAAAAATAGGAGAGAGAATTAGTGGAGAAAATAGTAAATTTAAAAAGTGTTGTGAGTGTAATAGTGAATTAGAAGAGAGAATGAGTGAAGAAAATAGTGAGTGGGTATAATAGAATATTAATAAAACATTTCCATTTTAGAAAAGGTGAAGCTTCAAACGGAACGCCATTTTAGATAAAAGGTGAAGCATTTTCTGGAACGGAAGGAGTATTTATCAGTCTCACAGCAAGTGTCATAATTAATTTGTTACTTCCTCCGTCCCATTATAAATTATAGAAGGAACAAAATAGATTTTGCATAAAGATTAAGAAAAATGTGTAGTAGAGTAAGTGTTGTGAATATAAAAAGTTAAGTAAGAGAGAGAAAGTGAGATTGGAAATAGTAAGTGTATAAATGATGTAAGTATGACAAGTGAGTCTCATGAATAAACAAATATTAAAAACTTTCCTTTTTAGGCTTGTAATTTTTGTAATGGGACATCAAAATGGGACAAATGGCATATTTTTTTATAGAAATATATTTAACTTAATTGTACTTTGCTTGTATTAATATTTATGTTAATATTGCCCTTGGTTAAAAAAAATATTACTCCAAATTATCTATAAAACTTTTATTCTGAAATGAACCAACCCTTATTTTAAAGTGTACCAAACATGAAATTATGAAACTTATTAGCGCCGTTGAATTTGATGCAATCTAACTTGAAAACAAATTAGGAGATTGAACAAAGGATAAATCGGTAATTCCTGTGACAAGGGCTAGGGAGCAATCGCGCAGTGCAGAGGGCGCGACCGCGCGATTTATCGGAAACTTTATGGTGATCGCGTGCCAGTAGGGGGCAACCGCGTGATTGTCCGGTTTTGGGCATGATCTCAGAAGAATTGGTGCAGGATTACTAAACCCTACGGGATTAGGAATAGGCATTATAAATAAATCATATTCCCTATCAGTTTTTATGTTGTAATTTCTAGTGTGATAGAGATCAATAATTCTAGATGTTTAAAAGGTTTTCTTGTCTTTCTGTTTCTTTAGATCTAGGGTTTGCACAGTAATAAATTCTTGTGATCAATAATTCGTGCATTATATTAGAGAATATATTTGATGATTGTCAGTTGATAATAATATTATTGTCCTTTATCTGTGAATGTAGCCAAGTTGGAAACACATATATCGTTGTGTTGTGTGATTTATTTATTTTCTATTTTCTAGATATATTTGTTATAACAAATGGAATGAAAGTACATAATTGTGGTTGAACCAACTGGTCCAAAAAAAAAAGAAAAAAAATTTGGTTGTGTATACTTCCCCTATTGACAATCAACATTTATTGGATTCAAAAAGAAAATTTTTTAAGCAAGACAATTAAACTGACATTAATTTCATGTACAAAGTACAACCTTATTTACATGCCCTCTCGATCAATGGCTAATACAAGAGTATGGATCCCAACAGATCAAGTGGGTATTTATGGGGATGAAAACAAAATTAAGATGAAACAAATGGGGGTGAAGTGCATGAAATGGGTAAGTGAGGGAATAAATGTTAAGATGTAGCAGGCTTTGAAATTGCTGCTACAAGAATTTGTTGCTCTCATACTATTATTAACAGTTGAGATGTGGTTACATTTTTCGCAATAACCAAGGTGAATGAACAAAATGAATTTGATGTTCGATATGATTTTCATAGTTGTACTCGTTTTATACTGTTCAATAGGGTTTGAAGACAGGTCTCTTTAACAAATAAAATAAAATTTCTCATAACATAAAAATAAATACTAAAAGAAAAGTATTAATGTACTAACAAAAAAAAAAACAAAGGCACACCCACTCCCAGCATCGAGTTGTACCTACTTAAATCTTGGCAGCCATGATTATGTCGTTATTCACTAGATTAGTAGTGAAGAACGTGATATGGTTCAAGTTTAGGTTAATGATTAATCCAATAACTAATTACTTTAATCTGCCACTTCAGTAGTAAATCCATTTTGATTTGCCTTTTGTAGAGGCTAGAGGTTGGCTACACTAAATGTTGCATCCTTCTAATAATAAATACTCTTATATCTAGGTTTTGAATTTTTATGAAATTTTAACCTGGCCCGTCTAGTCAAGGCCGTCCCCAGGATTAGTGGAATACCACTCCTTGCCAAGTAAGGGGTCCCAGATATCCGAGGAGCTTTGGCGTACTTAGTTGCCATTTTCATGGCATGTTTCCTAGTCAAGGCCCCAGAGGACGAGCCAGGAGTGTCGGCCTGTGGAGTAGAAGGGTCGGAGGAACTGGGAGGATCGTAGTTGGCCTTTTTATTTCTCTCTCTCTCTCCTCCAGAACCCACAGGGTGATCCTTCCTCTTCCTAGGGGCTTGATTGTTGGCCTCCAGGTTAGAGTCGGAGCTCCCAACGGCCTCAGGGTTAACATGCTCACCCTCCGTGACGACGACCAGTTGGGCATCAGCGTTGGCAGCTGCAGCACTTGTCTCAACTCCAACCTCCCTCTCAAGCGCGTCAACTCGTGCTTGACGGCCTCCAGTATTTAGCCTCTCAACGACGGGCTCCATCTCAATCAAGGGGATGGCACCAATAGTGTTGTCCTTGGGCAGCTGTTCATTCCTCTTCGTCATATTCTCCTGACGGTCGTAGATAGCGTTGGACGCTGCTCTGTCCTTCTTCGATTTGCTTCGATCGTTGGCTCTGACTGCCCCACTCATGATATCAGCTTCAATTCTGGCGATATCTCTCTCAGAAAGGACTGCAAGACATAAAGGAAGCACGTTAGATCATTTTCGACAAGGCACAAAAATACAGACTATCAGTTTAAATAGACAAGTATTAAGAGCCCAACCCCCAATCATTTCAAGGTTGGCGCAAGAATCTTCGGGATGGTCTGGGTGTGCGCCCGCACAAGTTATACAGTTCTCCTCCCAAGTCAACTCGTTGTGAACGACCCAGACTGGGTAACGAGCGTCAAGGTTAATCTTCACCATGGGATCGGGGCCTTTCGACGACTTGGACATTATGCCGACCCTTATGTATCTCCAGTGTGAAGCTTCTATGTCCTTCCATGACACCCAACTAAGACTCAGCAAATCATCGATTTTCTTCTTCAACATATCGGCCCAGGGCGCCGGCCACACATGCTCGTCAGCAACCATACTTTGACTCTCTGGAAAGGGAAATTGCCAACCTACCCTGCTCTCCACCAGGATCATATGGTTATCCCAACCATACACCTTATTCTGAGTATCTAAAAACAAGCCTCGTACATTTCTAATTGAAGAGACGCTCACTACAGACTTTCCTTTAACGGTGGTTCGAGTCATCCGATAGTATTGGCGAAATACTTTGTTACATGGCTCGTAGCCAAGGAATCTGCAGACTACGATGAAACAAGACAAGATCCTAACTGCGTTGCCACTTAGCTCCATTGGCACACAACCTGAATCCTCAAGGAACTCATTGATAAAAGGGTCTAGGGGCAACCTCAGGCCGAGCTCGAATTGTTTGTAAAAGAAGGCAACTTTCTCTTTGCTAGAAAGGAGGGCCTGTCTACGAGGCTCATATTCTTTCTGACTGAGATAATCCAGCCTGTATGTTGAGGCATGGACTCTGAAAGAGTCTCGTAGGGAATCAATCATCAGCTTCCCAGTATCTCCTTTCCTCGTACTGACCTTGGTGATGGCCCAGTTCCCTTGTGCCCCGGCTCCAAAGCCTCGTTCATTCCTCCCAGCTCGTACACTGGTATGAAAGGCGTCAACGATTCGAACGCCCCCAGCACTTGTGCTGGCCTCGTTTGCTTCTTGAGTCGGTTGATTAGGACGACCGTCGTGATCTATGACTACAAAATAAGGAGAAAGAGAAGGGGAATCAGTCCTAACATCCGTAGGCGACGAACTATCTAAGGGCAACCTAGATTCCCCTAAAACCAAATCCCTAAGTGAATCACGACGGGACAATGAGTAGTAAGTTTGGATATGGTTGGGTAGATCGTTCATTGACCTGAAAGGTGTTACCCTTGGGTCATCTTCCTCAAATTCTCCAAGGACCTCATCAGTGGGAAACCCCAGGCTCTCATTTTTAAAGCTAAATTTTACCAGAATTGAAGAGCATTCAACTAATGGGATTTCTCTCCAAATACCCCTAGCACACTTATAAACCCTTTGGTTGAACCCAAAACCGAATTTAACCCCTCTCTCAAAGCTTACCGTTCTGGGCCCCATTATTCAAAGCTCTAAAACCCCAAGAAAAACCCAGAAAACGAAGAACAAATGAAGAAATTACCTGGTACTGGGTTAGAAGATGCGTTTTTCGATGAGTTTATCGGTGGCAAATCAAAGAAATCCCTAATCCACGCTGTTGGGTTGTTCAGAGGCGGAGAAGCCAGAATCCTCAAATCGCCGAAAAGCGTAAGCACGGTTGTCGGAGTTCTTGCTGGTTGCCAAAAAACGCTCTTTGCTATTTGCTCTCAACAATCTAGGGCGCAGAAAGTTTGAAATGAAGGAGGGGGGAGTTATTTTATACTCAGAGGAGATGAAAGGTTTTGTACCTAGGAAATCCAAACGGCGAAATGATGGGAAGCTTTAAATACCCTCTGTGATTTCCAAGGAGAATGTCCCATCATGGGACGCGTGTCAATAAATGAAGGAATCCTGGCCATCCACGTCATCAATGCTGACGTCATCACAATTCAAATTTCAAATTGACGGTCGTACGGATAACCCTAAGATAAAGCGCAAACTCCTGGCCCGTCAAGACGACGCATGAGTTGGGGGCCACTGAATGGGATATTTTGTGATGGGCCGGGCCCAATACATCCCTACGAGCTGTGGGCTATCAAGCCCACTAAGGGAGCAAGCTCATCAAGGTTTGGAGACATGGCCCGTCGATACACTAAATGGCGGTCGTCGCCAATGAGCGACCAAGCCCATCTAACGACGAGCCTTCTCATCACAAACCAGAATCCATTCCAACATAGAACGACGGTCGTCGCCATTGAGCGATCTAACTCGCTCGTCCACTCGTTCGTCGAGTCTTGATAAGGCGACGATCCTCCTGGACGTTCAGCTCCAGGTTGTCCCTTCACCTAGCTTCCTCAATAAGCTTGATTAATTAGCTATATTGGGATAAAGTTAGACCTGACACTGGGATATTCTCCGCGTGCAATCATGGAAGCAGTAATAACGCCAAAAGGTGTGCAGGTTGACTTTCCTTTATAAGGCAAACCACTTATCCGTGTCAGACACAACAGTGTCCTTACTTAGGCAGAGCAATCACGGCGTGACACGTGTACTCCTAGGGAATCAAGATGATCCAACGGTTGTGTAAGTACCCCAATCTGGATCGCTCTCCATCCCAGCATACGACAAAACCAGGGACAAACTTCCGGAGGTCATAACTCCTTCATACGAACTCCGATTGAGACGTGCCATATATGGTTGGAAAGCTCTCGACGAGAGCTAGCTTGCCATCACATTCTCAAGAGCATGGAAAGTCCGTACGGACCTCTTTGCACCAGACATAATCATTACGAAAATCCCCTTAAAGTCCACGAGATTCCCTCAAATCCCGGAAATCTAAAATTTTGGATTACCTAAGAGGTCCGTACGGACCTCTTTGCAACTTTTCCTACACTATAAATAGAGGGCTCCCCCTCCCTCATTTTTCACACCTCCCTCTTCTCTTCTCTCTCTAAGCCTTCAGGCTCCCTCTCTAAGACCCCTCGGGGCACTCCCGGTCCCTTTCGGTTCCCTTCGGGGCCTTCCGAGCTCCCTTGTGGTGCTCCGAAGCCCTTTCCGAGCGCTCTCGCGACGCTCCCGCGCTGCCCCGAGGCACTCTCGAGGTACTCTGAGGCCCCTCGTGGTACTCCGAGGCCTTGCCTGGTCTTTTCCAAGGCGTCCCGGCTCTTTCCGAGTCAAACCGGCGATCCCAAACCAAGCCGAACCTCTGCCCGAATCCAACCAACCATCCCAACGCACGCCGAAACTCTGCCCGAGTGATCCCTGCGATCCCAACGCACGCCGAACCTCTGCCCGAACGCAGCCTACAACCTCAACTCACGCCGAAACTCTGTCCGCAGACAACCGGCTCATCCCGAAGCAATCCCGGTCCGTCCCGGAACACTATTCCATCCTCAAACACTATTCCCCAGCGGAAGACAGACACGAACCAACATTGGTAAGGCTTCCTTCCATTACTATTTCAATATATTTCAATACGTAGTGTATAATGTAGACATCCGATACAGCATGCATTTTTAAAAGCACACACACACACACACACAACAGTTAAAGAATATTAGGGGTATCCGAAAGACTCGTATTTACGAGGCGACTCGGGTGAGCTCTAAGATTCTAATATTCTCTTCCCGATGAGTCATCTGACCTCCGAACTCAAAATCTCATCACACAAAAATAGTTTATTTTTAAACTGATGCCTTTTCTCAATGTTTTGGGCTTAATCAAAACGGCGTGGCGACTCTACAAGCAAAAACACAGCGAGACACCTCCACCGACTCAACGCAAAACGCAAACGGAATAGCCAGATGCCGGGGCGCGATTGCGCTGCCTCTCGGATCCGGGCGACTTCCCGAAAGCGACGATGCGAGATGCCGGGGCTCCGCGCGCAAGCTGGATCCGGGTAATTTCAGTTGGCGACTCCGCTGGGGATTGATTTTTGTTTTAAAAACTTTTTAAACAAAACAAAAGATTTTTAAAACGATGATGAGGGTCAAACTTTCATTTTACCCCTTTCTTTAACTGTTGTGTGTGTGTGCACGTGCTTTACTTTTTATTTTACAAAAAGAAATAAAAATACAAAAAAAAAATGCATCAATATACATCTGTGCATACATTTAAAATTCTTCAAAAACTTCTGCTTTACTCAGAAAAAGAATTTTAGAGATCGCACACTACTCGCACTGCTGCCTCGGTTACACCGCACACTACTCACATTGCTGCCTCGGTTACACCGCACGCTACGCGCACTGCTGCCTCGGATACCTTGCACACTACAACCCTCGGCCCGGAGTGGTCTCGGTTGCGATCCGTTTGGTCTTCCTAGGCCTCTTGGACGCGCAGGGATCATTCCAAACATCCCATCCTAGCCAAGCGTCAACCCTGCACGTTTGAGTCTTGAGTCACACTCTGTCCGGACTCGGTTGGTTTTACCGGTCCGTGTCATACAGCCTGGATACATATACCATGCCGGCCATTTTTCTGAGTCAAGGCTCGGAACTCAAGATCCCTTGCGCAAGCAAAGCGATGAAAGGTCATGCTAAAATCTTGACCTGATCTTGATTTCCGAAGCTACACCCAGATGATGTTCCGTCCCGGATATACATCCATGCTCACATGACACCATGTCATCACGCCTTTGATACGTCAGCCATGACAATATGACCAGCCAACGCCTAACGTCACAGATCCCTTGCGCAAGCAAGGTAAAGAGAGGTCATGCCGAACTCTTGACCTGATCTTGACTAAGTGGCCGGCTCGGTTCACTATTCACATGGCTAACGCATCAAAACGAACATGACAGGCTCGGTCCTTAGGTTCGGTTTTTCTTTTAGGCCGGTGGAAACCGCTTGCACTATAGGACCCTCGCAGGTGTCCACCCTGGGATGTCGAAATACAGGTGCAAAACGAGGGGCTTATAGCCGCACAGATGGTCTCCACTGACCCAGGATCTAGCATAGTTGCGAAAAAGAAGAGCAATCTTTTCCAACCTACCTAGGACTCTGAGAAAACACGTTTTAAGTAAATTAAAACAACAAAAAAAAATATAAAAGAAGCGAAAACCGCATGCCACGTGAGCTTTCTCCCTTTTATCCCGAGAGGCCATTCCTGTGTCTAAACCTTGCCCTTCACCCCCTCCAGCGAACCGAGAGTGGTTGAGAATACCCGGGAGCCGCCTTTTCGCATTGAGGTCACAAGGTCCGACAGCCCCTTCCGGGTTCAACGGTCCGCACCGTCCGCTACTCTCCCATGACGGGATCAACGTATAAATGATGAGGAAATGGAACCCAGCCACTAAGAAACCTCCAGACAATGGAGGAGGTGCTGCGAGCCTTCGAAACCATCAAAAGGCGCCAAGAAGAGCAGCAAGCCTGGATCGTAGACACCTTGCGTCTTCGAGGAACCGTTGCAGTTCCCCAACCTGACGGAACCTTTGTTCTCATAGAGGACGAAGACATACCGGCTCCCCCGGTTTCTCAAAGCTATCAGCAGGTCCCGCCTCCTGTGAATGTGTGCCCAAAATTTTTTGTTTATTGGAATTCACGCGGGTTTGAAGACATCCGAGTTATTTGAAAAACGGAGTCGCCACGCCATTTTGATTACCTCAAAACTTTGAAAAAAAGGTTTTATGGGTTCGGAGGTTAAGTTACCCCTTGGGAAGAACGTTTGGCGTTCACCCAAGGTGCCTTGCCGGAACAAGTCTCCCTAGATTTCATTAATCGTGTTTGCTTGCGTGCTTTCTTTGTGTGCATGTGTTTGAAAATAGAAAGGGGGGGGAAATGTCCCAAGTTATCTTCCGGACGTACAAACCATTTGTTGGTTGTCGCTCGGGATTCCTTGGAATTTATGTATTAGGGATTATGATCCCGTCCTCATCTTATGACTTATGATCAACGCATTTAAACCTCGGGACCCTCGGGACTTGCGTGATCGAGAGAATGACTCTCTTTTGGGTCAAAGATGAGGTTCTTTAGGAAGGAATGTCCTTAGCCCATCAATCCTACGCTTTAAGACGGTCGAGCTCGTATAGAGGCTTCATACTCATTCTTAAGCGATAATTGGAGATATAGGGTTCAAGGTTATCCTTTTCCTAAAGAAATCATGAACCTTTAATGGAAGGAACGATGCAAAGATGAGAACTTTTACACCGGTCCGTTCCAAGGTTAGGGGAAAAGGGAAATGCATGATAAAAAAATGACTCTTTAATGAAAAGATGACATTTTTAGGTTGCAAATGATGCTTTTTGATTGAAAGAAATGATCTTTATGCAAATGATGCATAAAGATTTGATTTTTATGCAAAGGATGCATTGAAAAGGGATTTTGATGCAAAGGATGCATTTTTATTAAAAAAGATTTGATCTTTATATGCAAATGATGCATAAAGATGACATTTTTATTGGAAAATAGGGATTTTAGGTGCAAAGGATGCATTTTTATTAAAAAAGATTTGATCTTTATATGCAAATGATGCATAAAGATGACATTTTTATTGGAAAATAGGGATTTTAGGTGCAAAGGATGCACCTTTATGAAAAAGACTACATTTTTATGACAAATGAGGTCTTAATGCATGAAAAAAGGGGAAGGGGATTATAAAGATATGATCTTTAATCTACCAAGTCCCAAGCAATATAAAGACAATGCAATGAGCAATTTATAATGCAATTAGGATGCAAAGGTAGGGCGTGCGAGGTTACCAATCGTTTCCTTCGATTCTTTGGACGGAGCTTGGAGGAGGTTGGTCTTGGACCTTCAAGGAGGAGGGAGATGGCTTCTTGAGCTTCTTCTTCACCTTCTTGAACCTTCAAAGGGATTCTTCACGTCTGGGAGTGGCTGGTTGTGTGTGTGTGACTGTTGGTGTTGTTGTTGTTGTTGTTGTGGGTAGAGGAGGGCTCTATTTATAGGCAGTCTGGATAAGGCTAATGAAGCCGTGCGGCTGCAGGCTCTTTGCAAATGAGGCCGTGCGGCATTATCCACAATGACTCAGCATTCTAGAACCATGCAAGGTGGCATCATTCTAGAAGCCTCTCCCTAATTAAGAAAAACGTGTTTTCTTAATTAGGAAGGCTCCTTACAGCCCTAATTTAAATTTGGACTGTTCCAGGACATTTCCGGAACACTAGGAAGGTCCGGGGAATTACCGGGAAATTTACCGAAATGTCGGGAAAATTAACCGGAAGGCATGAGCCAGATTTGGGTACTTACAGAAGCCCCTCGGCAACGTCACTTGCAAGGCGAGTGGGGTTGTCGATAGAAAAGGATCCGATCTGGCGAATGCCGAGACGGATTGGGAGACCAAGGTGGTCGAGTGGCTGAACCTTTTGGAAGGCTACCTACGTATCCGGAGGAATCAAGCCAGCCGTAGTTCGGAATTAGGATCCGCCGGGGGAGGAAGAAGAAGAAACCGGTCTCTTCTTTGGGAAATAGAAGAGAAAATGACCTAGGAAGTCAAGCAATTGATCCTACTGGGGCTATGCTAGGAGTGACCAAGGTGGTCGGATATTGAACCTCTTTGAGGGGCTGCTTTATCACTGAGGAGTGACAAAGAAACAGGGTGACCAAAGTGGTCGAATGGCTGGACCTTTTATAAAAGGCTACCTACGTATCCCGGAGGAATCAAGCCTTGATCGTAGTTCAAGCATCACTAGATAGTTAGGAACGATGTCTAGGATCCTTGAGATTTTGACAATTCGGAGGCTGTCACCTGATTTGACAATTACTGGAGGATGTCACCTGATGAAGTTAGAACTTGGGACGCTATCTCTTTATGACGGAGATAGAGGTAATTTAAGTTGGGAAACTTGAGCGTACGTCACTATTCGCGGATAGTGGTATCACAAGTTGAAATGACTTGGGCATTCGTCACTATTCGCGGATAGTGGTTGCACAAATTGAAATGACTTGGGCATTCGTCACTATTCGCGGATAGTGGTAGCACAAGTTGAAATGACTTGGAATGACTTGGGCGTACTTCACTATTCGCGGATAGAGGTAGCACAAGTTGAAATGACTTGGAATGACTTGGGCATACTTCACTATTCGCGGATAGAGGTAGCACAAGTTGAAATGACTTGGGCATGACTTGGGCGTACTTCACTATTCGCGGATAGAGGTAGCACAAGTTTAGAGTTCTGACAATTCGGAGGTTGTCGCCTAGTGTTATCCCGTTATGACGGAACTAACAGAGGTGACTAGGAAAAAAAACTTGATTGCTTCACAGATGAGAGATATTTTCGAAGAGGAGGTTATCTACTGTTAAAAGATAACGAGAATTGCATGCCCAAGTGGAAGGTCCAGGGCAAAGTTGTAATTTATGCTCGTAGCGAATGAAGCCGCCCGGCATGAGATGGAGAAAAAGAAGCCGTACGGCTAGAGATCCGGTTTTTCCAGATTATTTAAAATCGTAATTCGAACGGGACTGGGCACTGTTGCCGCCCACTTCCAATGAGAGAGAGAAAAGAGAGAGAGAATTTTCGAAATTCTTCAACCCCTTTTGCTTCCCTTTGATTTGAAATGGATCCGGAGGGCAATCCCATACCAAGGCAAGCGAGGAGAAACATCTCGGCGGCCGCGAGAAGAAGGAGGAAGGAGCTCGTGAGGACGGAGAGGAAGTATGACTTCCTTACGCCTCCATCGGAGCTTTATCCGGGGAGAAGGGAGCATAAATCAACAAACCCGCGATCGGTTGGGGTAAGCAATCTTATTTGGCTCAAATTCGATTGCTTTTGCTTGATTTTTGAATGATTTAGGGCTTGACCCGAATTATAGGATTTTTTCTAGGATTTTCCTAGGATTTTTTGAATGATTTTGAGATGCATGAACAACCTATGAGGCTAAAAATATGCATGCAATTTATTTGATGAAAATTATGAGAATGACTCACTTTTTCTCGCAAAATGAAGTAAGAATGAGAATTGTCTAAATATGAGACGGAGTCCTTGCCTTGTGCTAGAACTAGGTCAAAATTCTGATTTTCAATGAGAAAACATGATTTTGGAAGATGAAAATGATTCATGCATGTCATTTTTTGAAAGGATAATGCTTATGTGCAAAAAATTGTGATTTTGTGCTTTAGGAAAGCAATGACGCGTTTCCAGTGATGAAAGACACGTTTTTGATGCAAAAATTATGCTAGAAAAACTTTTATGAATGCTTTTCTTTTGAAAATATGTGCACTTTTGAATGCATGCATACTTTTGAAATGATATGAAGGACTGACGCTTCTTTTGTGCTTGTCTACAGGAGAACAAGTCTAGAGGACCGTCGGAGATAGCGGGTCAAGCTTTGGCGAGAGGATGCCGGATTTTGAGAAGGATGGGGCAAATCCCAGCAATGGTGAGGGCTACCGGCTTGGATGCGTTCGTAGAGGCTATCGGCCGGGGTGTCCACATCACCTCGAAGAGCAAGGGCTTGGTCCAGCCCTTCTCGAGTTACGGTGGGACAAGCACACATAGCTTTCACCCGAGCCGGGAGAGCTGACAGTGACTCCTGCCGATTTCACCGCTATTACGGGCTTACAGTTCACCGGGAGGCCCGTGACTTGGAGGGACCATATTACTGCTGAGGAGTTTCAGGCTTTGGTCGGGTTTGAGCTGATTCCCAAGGGGCTGGGGATGGAGACACGGAACGTCGAGGTGGCAGTTCAGATTAGCATGCAGAATTTTGCTGCTAATGATGTGATCGCCACCTCACTGGCTAGAGCATTCATATGGTTGATGCTATCAGTCACCATTTTTGCTAATTCTGGGACACTGGCCATGACTTGCCTCCTCGACTCTCTGGAGGATGTTGATGGGATTGGGACGGTCTCTTGGGGAGAGGCCGGATTGGCGGAGCTCTACTTCTCGTTGGACATGTACAGTCGGAACAAGGCTGCTTCCATGGACTGCTTTTCTTTTGCCCTTGAGGTAGTCTCCCTTTCTTGTCTCTTTTCTCTTTTATGTCTTGAGACTTTTATGAGAAAATGACTTTTTCGATGTTTTTGAACATGCAGGCCTGGTTTTGCGAGGTGATCGGGTTCTTCCCTTGGAACCAGCAGAGTGATGTCACCATCTTCCCTGCTATGGTTCGCTGGAGGGGAGATGCGAGAGATAAATTCACGGGGAAGACCCGGATTACCTTCGACTACAAAAATGGTGAGGCCGGTCATCAACAGGGATGGGCACGACGGAGTGGACTTCTACCCCTGGGGCGTGTATCCGGAGATCTTCTGGGAGATGCTATAGAGGTGACGAGGCAGAGGAGGTGGCTCACCGGGCCGACATGTGATGTCATTTATCTGGGGACCGCTTCTCGAGGCAAAAGCATGGTCATGTTCCCCCACTAGATGCCATTACTCCTTCCGACCCTCCAAGACGGGATGCCGCAGCCTTGGACTGGCGGCGGATGAGATTGCTAGGTACCGTGCGGCGTGGCTGCGGAGGAGTACTTCGACATGGACACCCCCTACTGTTTGTGTTTGTGGAGCGGCGCTGAGGACGCCACGAAGCTAGTGAAGCCGGCGGTCACTCGGTGGATATGGGGAGGATGAGCCTACCGACCCGCCGATCCCTCCCCGCACATCCTGTCCTACGTGGTCCATGGAGTACCGAGGAGGATGAGGATCCTGTCCCCGATGCTAGGGAGCCCCAAGACACCTTGCCGCCCGATAGCACCGTAAGTGTACTCTTAGGGTCTTATTCCCTTTTTAGCTTTCGTATTTTCGCTTTCGGCTTTTGCAAATTTCGAGATTTTTCTGAGATTTTCTTTTCTTTTCTCGTGTTCCAAAGACGCACATACGACAGGTTGGTCGGGCGTAACAGGCTGGAAAGACGTTTGCCGATCCTTGGTCAAGAAGCCGGCTCGCGCTACTAAAGCGTCAACAAGCGTGCAGGAGCCCGTGCGCAAAAGGAGGCACGTCGGGCGCAGCATCCTCTTCCTCGGCCGAGTACTCATCCAAGGCCATGCCTCGGGGCGAGGTCCTAATGCTAGCATCTTGGAGCGGCGGAGTATGAGCACGATGACATCCATTTATCCGATGCGAGCGATCGGGAGGATGTGATGAGGGAGGCTAGCATTTATGAGCCGAGTAGTGATGAGGAGGACGAAGAATCTGAGGCCTGGGGGCTCTAGAGCAGATTTGGGAACAAAAACAAACAATTTACAATTTTTATGCACAACTTGTTTATTTTTTGCTTTATTTGGGCGCCGATGGGGCGAAAACATTGTATTTACGTTTTATTTACTTTTCTAATTTATGCTTTTTCAATTTGCATATTATCTCGAGCCTTGGGGCGACTTTTTTGCTTGGAATCAATAAACCGGGCCAAAATGATTTATAATGGTGTATAAATGCTTGAATGGCTTTCGGATATGTTTTTGTACAGGTTTTGGTTGAAAAAGTGGGGTGAAAACTCCCTTGGGCAGCAACTTTGGTTGCTGCAGAATTTTTTTCTGCAGAGGGCTAATGTAGCCGTGCGGCATGGCCTTGAGGGCAAATGTAGCCGTGCGGCTACGCCTCGTCTCGAGCCGGTTATTTTCTCGAATAAAAGCAAGGCTTGGCCATTTCATTTCATTTTCAACCCAAACTTGTCCTGACTGTTCCCAGAGCCCATTTTGGACCTAAAGACACCACCTTTGATCACTTTGCGATGGAGAGGCCCGTCAGACTGCAAAGGGGGAAGCGAGACCATTTTCTGTCCGGTCTTCAATCTTGGGCGAGACACAACTTCCAAAATCACAAGGGGCCGCTTGATTCTTCCTTCAAGATCAAGTCTTTATGGCATTTGAGGGATCTCCCGCCCGATTGGGATCTGTTGAGAGCCGCAGCAAAGTTTTGGGACGTCCGGAGACATGTTTACTGCTTCTCTTACAACGAAATTGTCCCAACGCACGAAGACTTCAGAGCCTTGATTGGGGGTCCCGAGACTGAGGCTATAGCTATTCCGCTGATCGGAGACGTGCCAGTGGCGGTAAAGCTTGCATCTTTTACGCAGATTCCTTTGGGAGAGGCCGAGGGGATGATGGTAGCCCCTGATAGGATTGACCTTTCCGATATCCCTGTTTGGGGTCTCCAGATATGGCCGCGACCACAGTGGCTATGGATGCTTTCATTCTCTCGCGTATTCTCTATTTTGTTCACCGCCGAGTCCGTGGGGATTCATAGTGGTCTCTTGGACATGGTCGAGATCGCAGTGGCCGGGAAGGATATTGTCCCGCCGGTTTTGGGAGAGACATTTCATGGGATTGATAGGATGGCTCGGGAGACCGTTTCATGAGGTCCGGAGTCCGGCTATGCCGACTTTGTGGTTGCAGGAGAGGCTCTGGGCTTTGCCTGGGCTTTGCCGACTCGGTGCCCTTGGGTGATTTCCTCGGAGAGGTGCACCGAGGCAACAGAACAGTGGTAGCCGGGAGCCGATGATGGCTAGGCTATCCACTTCGGATATCCGTTGGTGGATACCACATTGGAGGTTGCGCACCAGAGGATATTTCAGGGGTCTTATGCCGTGAGGGTTCCGTGATTCTCGCCGGTCGTCCTTCTACATACCCCGCTTGGTATCCAGCAATTTGGGGCTTTACAGGAGCCATTGAGTGATTGGGAGGACATCCGGACCATGGAGGTGGTGTCGTTGGACATGAGAGATCCAGCCAGCCTTCTCTTTCTTCTCGAGGGCTTGGACATATACCGCTTTCCCACCTGTGGCTATCTTCAGGAGCAGGAAGAGCACCATCTTGACCACCGTCTACTGGACCGGTACGAGAGGGAGATGGGAGCGACAGTGCTATCTTGGAGGATAGGCGTCGAGCTTTATTGGGACTCCGACCGTGACTCGAGTAGGACTCGAGGGAGACCGAGGCTAAGGCGAGTTGCCATAACCAATCGTGTGACTTGGTCGAGATATGGAGGCTCGGTACAAGAGATTGTCCGAGGTCGCTCCTTTGACTGAGGCTCAGAAGGAGGAGGTGCGGACTCGTGCTCGTATAGAGAGAGCGCTCATTGACACGGGGTTGGTAGAGGCTCCAGTGAGGATACCAGAGGTCGGGATGAGGGATACCGACATTATTGAGAAGAAAAGGAAGAAGACTCGACGAGGTCGAGGAAAAGGGAAGAAGACTGAAGAAGACTCAAATAATGACGACCGACAAGTCTTTTCTCAAGATCCTCTTATTGCCATTTGCAAACACATTAGTTTATTTAGGCATTTTGTTGTATTTTAGATCTTTTTAGCAAAGTTAGCAGAGTTAAGAGGCAGACCGTGCTTGAACTCATCAAGAAGCTTTTAACTTGTAATGAACAAGAGATATTATTTTTTAAAAATTAATCAAGACACATTTCATGGAAACTCAAATGTCTTATTTGTTTGGGACCCGTTTTATGAAAACTGAAATGCCCTTTATTTTTATTTATTGTTTAGGACGCACTTCATGGAAGCTTGATTGCCCTTTTTTTATTGTTTAGACCGAACCATATATGGCCGCCACGTTCCCTTTTACAAGAAAGGCTAAGGGGCTCAGGTCTTCGTAGTTCATTCCGGTGAACTAATTTTTTTATGTGCACTCGTCTTTTGCCTAGACCGCCCTTTTTGGGGTTTTCACTTAGCCGGGCATTACTCTTTTTGCACTAGAATTTTTTTATCTTTCTTTTTTTTTTTTTATATTTTTTTTTTTTTCATGTGCAACCCCGTCTTTTGCCTAGACCGCCCTTTTTGGGGTTTTCACTTAGCCGGGCATTACTCTTTTTTGCACTTTTTCTTCTTTCTTTTTCTTTTTTTTTTTATCGACATAGTATCTTCGGAGTTTATCACCGTTGACCGGTGGACAAAGGGATTGCCATCCAAGTCTCGCAAGCTTCATTGCTCCTCCCGACGTATTTTCTCGCACCACATAAGGGCCGATCCAGACGGGTTCCCATTTTCCTGTGGGGTTGTCTCGGGTAGGGGGCTTTACTTTCAACACCAAGTCGCCCTCTTTGATGTCTCCGGCCTTGACCTTTTATCAAATGCTCGCCATTCGCCTCTCGGTAGGCTCGGTGTGTTCCATGGCTTTTAGCCTTCTCTCGTCAAGGTGGCTAACTCATCATGCCGGCCGCGCAACCATTCCACTTCATTGACACTATTTTCCAGGAGGACCCTTAATGACGGGATTTCCAACTCCACCGGTAACACCGCTTCCATCCCGTAAGTTAGGGCAAAAGGAGTTTCTCCCGTGGCCGTTTCCGACAGACGTTCAGAGCCCCTGCAGTGCTAGGTGCAGCTTTTTCGGGCCAATCACGACCACGGGTGGCCATCTTCCTGATGATCCGCTCGAGTGTCTTATTAGCAGCCTTCCACGGCTCCATTGGTCTCGAGGTCTCGTACGGGGACGACTTGTGGCGAGTAACTCAATTCTCGACAACAGCCTATCGCAGCCTTCCTTCAAGTGTGACCCATTATCGGAAATGATCTCGCTGGGCACCCCATATCTCGCACATTATGTTTTCTTTGATGAACCGGGCCACTTTTCTCGAAGTGAGGACCTTGTAGGACTTGGCCTCTACCCATTTGGTGAAGTAGTCGATGGCTACCAACACGAACTCGTGCCCATTGCTTCCTCGCCGGGATATTTTCCCTATCACGTCGATGCCCCAAGTTGCAAACGGCCAAGGAGTCGTCATGCAATACAGTCATGAGGTGGGAGATGGTTGAGGTTAGCAAACCGCCGGCATTTGTCGCAGTTCGGACGTGTCGAACGCAGCTGCTTCCATGGAGATCCAAGAGTAACCCATTCTCGAGGATCACTTGCATCGTGGCTCGGCATTCATGTGAGGACCGGAGGGACCATTGTGGACTTCGGTCATCAACTCTCCGGCTCTTTCTTGAGTGACACATAAGAGGAGTGGTCCTTGATACCGCTTCTTGTATAGGTTGCCTCCTAGAATGACATAATGAGAAGCCAACCTTTTCGTGGCTTGCAAGCTTTTGGCTCGACTCCTTCTTTGGTCTACCTTCTTCGTCTCTCGAAAGCCGACTCTCCGTCTTTGAGGAATTGGTAAACTGATTGTACCAAGGTTCCTTTATAGGCTCGAGTCCTGTGTCCACTTCACAACGTAAAGCCGGGGCTTCTCTTCTACCCACTCAAGGGCTTTATGGCTTTTCCCTCGGGGATCTCTACCAATGAGGCTAGAGTAGCTAGTGGCATCTCGCGAACTGCTCTTTTCCTCGGCAAGTAGTGGAAAGTCACTTCTCCGAACCTGTCCACCAACTCCTCCATATAGGCATGATACCGGTGCATTAGGGTCTACGCCTTCCACTTGTTGGAGACTTGGTTGATGATCGTGGCCGAGTCTCCGTAAACTTCGAGCTCCTTGACATTTCTTTCTAAGGCGGCCTCCAAACCAAAGAATGCAGCTTCATACTCGGCGGCATTGTTCGTGGCAGAAAGTTCAACTTGAGGGCTATGGGGGTATGCTCATCTTTTGATCGACCAATAGCATTCCCACACCATTTCCTCTTTTGTTAGCGGCTCCGTCAAAGAACAACCGCCATCTATTTTCGTGCTCAACCGCAAAGATCCCTTCATCTCGGAAATTGGGGTTCGTGCCCTCTGTCTTCATTACCGGGGAAATTCGCCAGTGATCCGACAATGCTTGACCTCGATGGCCTTTCGGTCACATAGTTGATGTCGTATTTCGCCAAGAAGAAGGACCACTTCGCTAGACGCATCGAGAGGGAAGGCTTGTCAAAGATGTACTTGATGGGGTCCATTTTTGAGACCAAGTTTACAGTGGTGGGCTTGCATATAATGCTTCAACTTGCCGACTACCTGCACTCGCCTCCCGCATGTGTCTTTTCACACGCCGAATAATTGAGCTCACTCCCTTGTAGCTTCCTACCGACAAAGTAAATGGCATTCTCTACCCGAGAGTCTTTCTTCTCTTGAGCAAGCATAGCCCCAACCGCCGTGTTCAGGATGCTTAGATAGAGCAAGAGGCTTCGTCTATGTGGGGGCATAGTACCGGGGATGTACTAAGTATGCCTTGATCTCGGTCAAAGGCATCTTGGCATTCTTCGGTCCATTCTCAGGTCCACATTCTTCTTCATGAGTTTGAAGATGGGCTCGCACATAGTGGTCAACCGATTGACGAAACGGGCCGATGTACTCGCAATTTACCCATGAAGCTCTTGACTTCGTCCTGGGTTTGAGGTGGCCTCATATCCATGATGGCTTTGATCTTTCTGGGGTCAACTTCTATACCTCGCTCCGTGACCATATACCCGAGCACTTTTCCCTTTGTCACTCCGAAGGTGCATTTGGCGGGGTTTAGTCTCATGGAATGTTGTCTCAACCTTTCAAAGAATTTTCGTAGGTCAACAAAGTGTCGCCCACCTTCTCCTTTGGGAGTGGATTATCATGTCGTCTACGTAGACCTCAATCTCCTTGTGGATCATGTCATGAAAAAGCGCGGCCGCCGCCCTCTCGGTAAGTAGCCCCGGCATTCTTGAGCCCGAATGGCATTACCGTATAACAAGAGGTTCCCACGGTGTGGTAAAGGCCGTCTTTTCTTGGTCTTCCTCGGCCATCTTGATCCGGTTGTAGCTCGCAAAACCATCAACGAAGGATTTGACTTCGTAGTTGGCAAGTGGAGTCTACCAGATGTCTATGTTTGCGAGGGTAGTCGTCTTTGGGCCGGCCTTGTTCGCATCTCGGAAATCCACACAAAGAACGCACCTTCCCATTGGCCTTGGTTACGGCTACGATGTTGGACAACCATGTCGGGTATTCAATGACTCGATGAATCCTACCCGCAGTAGCTTCTCAATTTCTTCTTTGACCCGTAGAGACCATTCCGGCTTGATCTTTCTCGCTCGCTTTATCGGCTTAGCATCTCGGTGCTAGAGGGATTCTCGTGCTCTACTATCGAACCTGTCTAGCCCCTGGCATATCTTTGTATGACCATGCAAACACGTCGACGTATTCTCCGAGCGGCTCAATCAATCTGTCCCTTTCAACCCCCGGAAGAAGCTTCCAATCTCAGGTCTCTTTAGGTTCCTCAATAGTACCCAAATTCACACTTATCAAAATCTCCTCTACTGGGGCCCGGTTTCCTCTTTTCTCAAAACTCCGCTTAAAGATTTCTTTAATGTATTGTTCGTTTAGTGTGTTTGCATCTTGTTCAAATGATTCATTATTAACTCGTTGTTAAGTTTTGAGTTAATTTATCATTTGTTAAGTTGGCAATAAGAGGATAATCGTAAAGATCCGTCATTTCATTCAAGATAAAGGGAAAGATGACATCGATTACATTTTCATAATCCTCAGCGTGAGGCCTTCTGATGACTTCGAGGACTCGGAATTCGAAGATTCCCGACTCAACCGAATAGACAACACCGACTCGGACCCTACACTACTTATTGACTCGAGGGGGACTTGACAAGGGCTAGACCGGGATCTCACTCGTTCTTGCTGTTGCCCTGGGAGTAGCAGCCTTGCCGCCGTTCTTCGTAAAGTTGGAGACTTCGAACCGATCAAAAGCTTGCCGAAAATCATTAATGTGCCGGCATGCGTGGAAAGATGGTGAGGGGAACTAAAGTAACTTGTTGCAATCTTTCAGCTAGCTCTTCCGTAGCGACTGGACTCATTGACTGAAGGGTCTGGCTCATCTTATCAATGCACTGCTGATAACTCATTTCCTCTTTACTGATCTTGGACATCACGACCTTGTCAGTGTAGCCAATAGAAGGGTTGGCCTGGATAATGCTGATGAAGTCTTCTTCAGAGGGGATCTTGATTCTTCCTTGACTGGCTACGTATTCAATAGGCTTTCTGTGTTCTGCTTCCAGATCTGCTAGCTTCTCATTGAACTTCACGATGGCCACAAATTCAGCACTTTCTGCTTCAAAAGGATCACTGTACACGGGGGTATCAGGCTGGACTGTGCTTGGGGTGACGGGTTCCTTGGCATAACTGACATAGTAGTCGAACTTGCCCGAGGGCTCTCCCAAAGTTCCTACGCTCTTGTCCCCAGCTTCGTATCTTTCTTTAAGCTTCTGCTGTGTGGATTTTCTCTTCTTCTTCTTCCTTGAAGGAGCGTCCTCATTGATCCATTCTTGATACTCATACTCTAGGCAGTCTTCGCAATCACATACATCATACCAGATGTGAGGCTTGGGTTGAACTGGGATAACCCCTCCAACTGCTTGGTCATTACCGTTGTGGATTACCATGTTAGTCATTTTGACACTGAAAAGCTGACAAAACTGAGGATTCTGAGGATTCTGCGCTAACAAGTCGCTGACCCGGTGTTCTCACCCACTTCTTTCTCGCTGCGGGAAAGGGATAGGAAAGGTTTAGACTCGGGGTAGGTGTTTAGGCTGAAGGCTCAGGTAGTATGCAAATTAGAATCTTCAAGTTTACTTAAAACAGTGTCTTTTATTAATATCTATTTGGTTGGAAAAGGGGTTCTGCCCTTCTTTTTTCACAACTACTCTAGATCCTGGATCAGTGGGTTCCGTCACTACGTCTATAAGCCCCTCGTATTCCACCTGTATTTCGACCTCCCAGGGTGGGCGGCCCGGGCGAGGGTCCTATAGGGCACGCGGATCCCACCGACCGAGAGTAAAGAACGCTCCTATCGGGTCTAGCGGGTCATAGGACCTTTCAACGCACGAGCGATGCGGATTATAGTCAAGGCAATACTGGGAAAGTCTCGTCTCTCTGCCTTGACGGATCTTTGTAGTTTCGCTTGAGCGAATGACGGTTTTTTTTTTTTTGACTTTCGGTAATGTCCGAGAATATAATAGGCATGGGTCGGGCGGCAAAAGCCGGATGACACAGTGTCACATTGAACTTCGTTGCATACGCTGGTCTTGCGAGTCGGACTCGAAGTCAATGCCGGTCAAGATCTTGCCAATTTTTCCTTGTCGGAATTTTGGCAGAGCTTCGCTTGAGCGAAAGATCTTTTGATTTTTTTGGCAAAGACTTGGTCTTGACTTTTACGCATTCCGTGCGGGTCAAGGTCAATAGTCAATGTCGGAGTCAAGATCCCACCGATTTTTCCTTGTCGGAATTTTGGCGGAGATTTCGCTTGAGCGAGAATCTTGGCTTCCGTTATGAGCTAAGGCTTGACCTTTACGTGGGTATGCAACTGGGCTATATGACACGGACTAGACCAAAAACCAACCAAAAGTCACGGATTTTTGAAACGTGTGACACGGACTGTGCATTGGTCGACACTGGCTGCCATGGGGAGGTTGGGATGATTCCGTGCGCGCCCGGGAGCATCGTAAGGCTGTCCGTGGATCGCACTGAACCACCCTCGGGTTTTGAGGACGTGCGTGCAAAGTGTACAGGATATATCGGGTGCGCGTAGTGTGCGGTCTCCTAAAAAATGTTCCTTTTTGAGTTAAAACAGAGATTTTCATAAATGTGTTTTAAAGGAATGATTTTCGGGACGGGAAAAATGCAGCACGTAAGCACGTAAATTTTCGGGAAGCCCTGGTCGGTCGTGAGCTGAATAGCCCCAAGCTGCTAGGACTGCCAGATTAACCATGATTTTTCCTGGTGGAATTGCCACTGAGGTCGTATGGTCAGAATCCTATGAGGATTAGCCGTACGACTGCATGGATCAATTTTCCAGGTTCCACTCCTTTTGCTATTTTTCGGGTTGTTTCCCGTTCAAAGTATGCACAGATTCCAAGATGCAAATGATGCAATGCATGGTAAAAGAAAGCAAACATGATTAATGAAATCGGCGATGGGAGTCTAACCCACTCAAAGGGAAAAGCTTTCTTTTACTTTTTTCAAAAAATTTTCGAAAAGGGATACTGGTACGTGGATTGTTAAACCACCGGTCATCCCAACTCCCACGTCAGGGAGTGTACAGGAAGGTTAAGTGGTTTCCACCTATATACCAAGTATCGATTTTTGTTTTGAAAATAAAGCTTTTCTCCTTTGGGATTTTCCCCAGCGGAGTCGCCAAACTGTGAATGTGTGCCCAAAATTTTTTGTTTATTGGAATTCACGCGGGTTTGAAGACATCCGAGTTATTTGAAAAACGGAGTCGCCACGCCATTTTGATTACCTCAAAACTTTGAAAAAAAGGTTTTATGGGTTCGGAGGTTAAGTTACCCCTTGGGAAGAACGTTTGGCGTTCACCCAAGGTGCCTTGCCGGAACAAGTCTCCCTAGATTTCATTAATCGTGTTTGCTTGCGTGCTTTCTTTGTGTGCATGTGTTTGAAAATAGAAAGGGGGGGGAAATGTCCCAAGTTATCTTCCGGACGTACAAACCATTTGTTGGTTGTCGCTCGGGATTCCTTGGAATTTATGTATTAGGGATTATGATCCCGTCCTCATCTTATGACTTATGATCAACGCATTTAAACCTCGGGACCCTCGGGACTTGCGTGATCGAGAGAATGACTCTCTTTTGGGTCAAAGATGAGGTTCTTTAGGAAGGAATGTCCTTAGCCCATCAATCCTACGCTTTAAGACGGTCGAGCTCGTATAGAGGCTTCATACTCATTCTTAAGCGATAATTGGAGATATAGGGTTCAAGGTTATCCTTTTCCTAAAGAAATCATGAACCTTTAATGGAAGGAACGATGCAAAGATGAGAACTTTTACACCGGTCCGTTCCAAGGTTAGGGGAAAAGGGAAATGCATGATAAAAAAATGACTCTTTAATGAAAAGATGACATTTTTAGGTTGCAAATGATGCTTTTTGATTGAAAGAAATGATCTTTATGCAAATGATGCATAAAGATTTGATTTTTATGCAAAGGATGCATTGAAAAGGGATTTTGATGCAAAGGATGCATTTTTATTAAAAAAGATTTGATCTTTATATGCAAATGATGCATAAAGATGACATTTTTATTGGAAAATAGGGATTTTAGGTGCAAAGGATGCATTTTTATTAAAAAAGATTTGATCTTTATATGCAAATGATGCATAAAGATGACATTTTTATTGGAAAATAGGGATTTTAGGTGCAAAGGATGCACCTTTATGAAAAAGACTACATTTTTATGACAAATGAGGTCTTAATGCATGAAAAAAGGGGAAGGGGATTATAAAGATATGATCTTTAATCTACCAAGTCCCAAGCAATATAAAGACAATGCAATGAGCAATTTATAATGCAATTAGGATGCAAAGGTAGGGCGTGCGAGGTTACCAATCGTTTCCTTCGATTCTTTGGACGGAGCTTGGAGGAGGTTGGTCTTGGACCTTCAAGGAGGAGGGAGATGGCTTCTTGAGCTTCTTCTTCACCTTCTTGAACCTTCAAAGGGATTCTTCACGTCTGGGAGTGGCTGGTTGTGTGTGTGTGACTGTTGGTGTTGTTGTTGTTGTTGTTGTTGTGGGTAGAGGAGGGCTCTATTTATAGGCAGTCTGGATAAGGCTAATGAAGCCGTGCGGCTGCAGGCTCTTTGCAAATGAGGCCGTGCGGCATTATCCACAATGACTCAGCATTCTAGAACCATGCAAGGTGGCATCATTCTAGAAGCCTCTCCCTAATTAAGAAAAACGTGTTTTCTTAATTAGGAAGGCTCCTTACAGCCCTAATTTAAATTTGGACTGTTCCAGAACATTTCCGGAACACTAGGAAGGTCCGGGGAATTACCGGGAAATTTACCGAAATGTCGGGAAAATTAACCGGAAGGCATGAGCCAGATTTGGGTACTTACACCTCCGCCAAGTTACGAGATCCCAGCAACGCTAAGCAGCTCTCGCTCAAAGCTCCCTTCAGGCGTCAGTCAAGCAGCTCCGGCATGCCCGCCTCAGCACAGTCAGTTTCCCGGCTCTGCACATCAAGCTCAGTACCAACAGCACACATACGTGCCTGCTCTACCAGATCCCAATGCATCTCGGTATCCCCCAGGGTTCAACCCTTTGCCTCTATACGAGCCTCGCAGCCATAATCAGAAGTCCCCATGCCTACCGGGGACAGGCATCCCGAGTGGATATCCCGACATCTCAAGCTTGCCACCTGCTAGTCTGCCACTTGGGGCTAATGAATCATTTCCCCAATTCCCAAACACAACCCTTAGCGGACCTGGCAATCACGCCCCTAACTTCAGCACTCCAGGGTATGGGTTGGTATACACTCAACTACCTCCCCAAGACTCCCGAATGGCGATCCCATCAGCCAATCCACCTCCATCTTCGGTTTCTATCCCCAAAAACGATAACCCACCTCAACCTGCCGATCCCCACATGGCTTGGCTGATCGAGCAAATGAAGGACATGCAAGGCAAGCTAGCTAGTTCCCGAAAAGACTCCCTCCTGCCTACTGATCCAAGCAAAGTGGTCCCGCTCCCACCAAAATTTAGGATGCCAGAAATGGAGAAGTTTGACGGGACGGAATGCCCAAAAACTCACATCGATACCTATGTCTTGGGTATGAGAGCTAAAGGAGCAACCCCACAACAAATGGCGGATCACTTCCAGCATTCCCTCAAATCCACGGCATTAAGGTGGTTCCTCAACGTAAAGGCAGAAAACCGCTCCACGTGGGACCAAATCAGTGAAATCTTCCTGGAGAAGTACCGCGCCAACCTTGAATGGGAGACGAACCGCCATGACCTGCAAGCCACCGAACAAAAGGACGACGAGCCTGTGGGTGAGTTCTACAAAAGATGGAACTGGAAGCTAAGCGAGATAATGGATCCGCTTTCCAAAGAAGAGCAAATGGATATCTTCCATTCCTGCCTCAAACCATCTTTGAGGGCCTTGATTAGCCACCACTTCTATCCCGACCTTCGTGCCATGGTCAATGCCGGGACCAAGTTCGAAAAGACGCTGAGCCTACAAAAGACACCAGCCACTCTTGCTTCTTCCTACCGCTACCAGGCAGCCTCGTCAAATTCGACGCCTGTTCCAAACATAGGAAAGGAGGCCGCCGGAGCAGTCCACTACATCCAGAACGGGGTCCAAGGAAGCCGCGATCAAGCGCCCCTGAGATATAACAATCCTCCCCGGACGCAGCGTTCTCAGCACTTCGACAACCTCGGAATGCCTCTAAGCCAAGTGTTTGAGGCGTTGATGAAGCAGAACATGCTCAAGCCCCTTGAGAATTATCAACCGAGGAATCCTAACCTAAACGTGGATATGAGCAAGCATTGCGCTTTTCACAACTATCCCGGCCATACCACCGACAATTGCGTCATACTAAAACAAGCGATCCAGAGGCTGATTGAAGAAGGAAAGTTGTAATGCCCGCGCGGTCCCAACACAGTCGGAAATCAATTCCCCAACAACAATTGGGGAAAGCATCAGTGAGAAGCCTTTCGACCTTCTCAAGCGCGTCAAAAATGCCATTGAGGAACTTGGTTACCTTCTCATGACCCACAGCCAGCAAAGAAGAAATCGTCTGGAAGCTTGGTCTAACCCCAGTCTCCTAGAGTCTAGCTTCTAAAATAAAAGACCCCGAGTCTGTCATGTTTAAAGTTTAAGTCTCTCGAGTCGTCTGACGGCTTTATGCCTGAAGATTATGTGTTTGTAACAAAAATCGCGCTTCTTTATGCTTCGAATAAAAGTTCGACCTTTCTGAGTATTCCCTCATTGCCACTTTAACAAATGATAAATTAACTAACCAAAACAGTTAATCATGATTCACTTGATAAAGACACAGACGCATTAATGAACAATGCATTAAACAAATCTTTAAGCATGTTGTCAAATGAGAGAAAAATCGGGCCCAAGCTGCCGAGAATGTTCTAACCATGAATTTGGGAACTGCTGAAGAGTCCAAAGAGACGCAAATCAAAGAATCATACAGTCCACCTCGTAGGTTCTAGTACTGTTCTCATTCAATCAAGTCCTCCTCGGACATTGTAATTAAGTCTTCAATTTTCCATACGAAAGTTTTCTTTCTTTTCTTGCTAGACTTGAGACATTATTTTGCACCCTGCATTATATTTAATGAAATGGTTTTGTTCTATGTGATCACTTGCATTGCTCAACAAGTAATTCCACAAATGATTAATGCTTTGATTAATTGGTGTGAGAAAGTCATTCGATAGCTCCCCATACACCTTACCATACCCCACACAAAGGCCTCCATCAAGCCATACACTTTCCAAAACATGTCCCCACCACCACCTTGACCAAGTCAACGACGGCAGGAACATCAAAGGACAACAAAAGGTCACTCAGCATCAAAAGATTGACCCCATGTCGACAACAATCTAGGGGCTTGCCTTCGCCCTCGTGCGCATCAAGGAAGTTCAAGCAAGGGCTTGCCTTCGCCCTCAAATGCTTCAAAAAAAAAAAAAAAGAAGCTCAAGCAGAAGCTACAAAAAAAAAGCTCAAGCAGAAGCTACAAAAAAAAAAAGCTCAAGCAGAAGCTACAAAAAAAAAAAGAGCTCAAGTAGAAGCTTCACAAAAATAAATGAGGTCAAAGACCCAGAGCCAACGATCAAGAAGCAAGGGAGTCACTGAAAAGACCGTCAAATACGACTTGTCAAGAAATCACCTCAAGGCCCGTGCCTCATCATTCAACTTTCCGAGCCTTTTCGTCAAAGGCCACACAAATATTCATGCCCTGGCCCCAAAGCCAATCACGGTTTGGCCCCGAACTACGTCGACTGAGCTCCTTGTCTTAAGGGGAACGTAGGCAACCAGAAATGGTCCGGTCATAAACACATACAAATCCACAAACCCGGTCTCATCAATGAACTCTCCTATACACAAACCTTCTTTCACACCCGAGACCAACTCGATCCTTGATACCGATTGACTTTCTCCTCGTGATTAATCAAAGCATATCTGGTTTAATTGTTGAATAACCTGAACATCAACAAAGGGTTTTAAGCAAACAAGTGATCATTGTGAACAAATCAAGTTTTCAAATGTCTCGACAAGTCTTCTTTTTCTACAAAAATAGGAAAATAGAGCTAAACACTGATTTTACGTCGAAGGGCTTTCATACACTTTTACAAGCTTTTCAGTACTCATACTCTCTCAAAAGAGTCAAACCCAAAAGTATTTCTTTTGTGCCTACATCAAATAAGGCATTCACACAAAAGGGGACCCGTTCCCACCTTTTCAAAAATAAATACGCCCTTGCAAGTGTACATTACGAGTCATTTCTCCCACAAAAGAGGGTCGAACTACGCAGACCTGAGCCTCTCAGTCCGAGGGGAACGTAGGCAGCCTTCATTGGTTCGGTCTAAGGAATACACAAAATTCCAAAAATTGACGCCACCAAGGCTCAGAAAAGAAGCAAACAAGAGATTTTGCGTCTCGACAAAGCTTTAAAAGTAAATCACAAATCATCACAGTTAAAACACTTTTTGATGAGTTCAAGCACGGTCTACTCTCGATTCACAACATGCTAAAAGACAACTTAAAACATTTAACAATCAATGTGTCTGCAATGACGATGAATGGATACTCAGTGTTTCAGAAGGTCATTCCATGCCATTCACATTTGGCCCTTCATCACTCTTTCCTTTCTTCCCTCGTCCCCAACGAGTCTTCTTTCATTCCACATGAGCGAGTTCTGTCTCCCTCATTCCGAGATCAGGAGTCCTCCTAGTCGTGTCAAACGAACCAGTCGCTCTCAGAGCATCGTTCACTCGTGCCTCGGCTCGGATCTACTCCCTACGAGTCTGCAAAAGGGGACCTCTCCCCGCCAGTCTGTCAACTCGAGTCCCGTAGTCAAACAAAGCGTCTCCCATGACATCCTGAGGGTTAGACCAGGCTTCTGCACTCCTAAGGCTATAGCTGAGGCGACAATCTTGCCCCAGAATTGCTTCACGCCTGCTCCCCAAAATCACTTGGGACTGCCCGACATGCCGCTCGTACCAACCCAGGTACTCGGTGGTGGTCAACACAACACTCTCCCAGCGTCGAAGGAGCACCACAGGAGGGAAAGCGGAATACTTCCATACCCTCAGAAAATACAGAAGAGCATCTAAAGCTGCCAAGAAAAGCAGGGGCTTCCCCTACACATGAACCGGTCCCCCAGCGCCAAGCGATCTACACCGTGGAAGGTTTCCCCCGGAACCAAAGGAACGATATCCTCGCCCGCCCGACAATGGCCGACCACATCCAACAGAGCCCCGTCACATATCCTGAGGTAGCTAACCCCAAAAAGAGTGGCTATCAAAGCAAACGCGTCCCAGGAGACATCACTCCCGCCGCCGCTCATGAAACTGTCAAAGCTGCTTCAGCCCCCAACTGCTCAGAAAACCTGCCAAAGCTGCCTCAGCCTCCACTAACCACAAATGCATTCCCAGCTCATGCGACATGCACAAAAATAATAATAAGCTAGCAACAATTCCTAGGTCAATCCCGGGAATCACAAATACGTCATTACATCTTAAAATAAAATACTTTGTTGTGCAAATACAAGTGTTTTATTACAGGTACAAAATGTCTGTTGCTCTACAAAAACAAAAAAAATACAAAAAAAGAGACAACGGAAAGAGGGAAAGCAAATGAGCCCTACTCCGACTCATCATCATCGACCTCCACAAGCGAAATCCGGCATCTCGGCGCCTCAGCGGCCGCCTCGTCATCTCGGACAAATGCGTAACGTCGCCACTCGCCACAAGTCCGGACAAAGGCGTAACCTCGCCCTCGCCGCAAGTTCGGCGGCGGCGCCACCTCGCCCTCGCGCAAGTTGAGGCCAGGCGCCACCTCGCCCTGCGGCAAGTTCGGACAAAGGCGCCATCGCGTCCTCATCCTTTCGGCGACTTCGGTCAAAAACGCCCGGCGCATCCGCATCATTTCAACAACTCGATCGAAGCGCCCCATGCCCTCTAACACTTAAGCAATTCAGCCCGGAGACGCCACCACGTCCTCTTCATCTCGGTCGAGGCGCCCACGTCCTCGACAATTCAACTTCCTCCTCACAAAGGCGCCTCCTCCTGCGGGTAAACACAACAAAGGTATGTCAATAAACTTCGGACGCAAGACATATTTGTAATAAATGCTACATAAAAGAAGAATCGGCATGGCATGATGCCTTTCCAAAAATTCCCACAAACAAAGTTCCATACATGATCCACAAAATGCCCGTCAAACTCGACTTAGGTCCAGACGCCTTAGAATAGTCTCAACTTAGGGTCATACTCTGAAACTAAACCCCAACTTAGGTCATACTCTGAACTAGGTCCCAACTTAGGTCATATTCTGAACTAGGTCCCAATTTAGGTTCATACTCACGAAACTAAACCCCAACTTAGGTCATATTCTGAACTAGATCCCAATTTAGGTTCATACTCCTGAAACTAAACCCCAACTTAGGTCATACTCTGAACTAGGTCCCAACTTAGGTCATATTCTGAACTAGGTCCCAATTTAGGTTCATACTCCTGAAACTAAACCCCAACTTAGGTCATATTCTGAACTAGGTCCCAATTTAGGTTCATACTCCTGAAACTAAACCCCAACTTAGGTCGTACTCTGAACTAGGTCCCAACTTAGGTCATACTCTGAACTAGGTCCCAATTTAGGTTCATACTCCTGAAACTAAACCTGACTTAGCTCGTATTCTGAACTAGGTCCCAATTTAGGTTCATACTCCTGAAACTAAACCCCAACTTAGGTCATATTCTGAACTAAACCCCAACTTAGGTCATATTCTGAACTAGGTCCCAACTTAGGTCATACTCTGAACTAGGTCCCAACTTAGGTCATACTCTGAACTAGGTCCCAACTTAGGTCATACTCTGAACTAGGTCCCAACTTAGGTCATATTCTGAACTAGGTCCCAACTTAGGTCATACTCTGAACTAGGTCCCAACTTAGGTCATACTCTGAACTAGGTCCCAACTTAGGGTCATACTCTGAACTAGGTCACAACTTAGGTTCATACTCCTAAACTAGGTCTCAACACGGGGTAAACACCCCCAAATCGGTCTCGCTTAGGGTAGAGACACATTCAAAGAAAATCAACTTATATGCTCCTCGC
This sequence comes from Adenophora triphylla var. japonica, assembly GCA_022495995.1. NCBI lineage: Eukaryota > Viridiplantae > Streptophyta > Magnoliopsida > Asterales > Campanulaceae > Adenophora > Adenophora triphylla. Next base: position 179,825 of record JAFEMH010003227.1, on the reverse strand, counting down.
CTTTTCCGGCCATAAAAGTAAGCCAGAAGTCACCTTCTCGGCGAAAAAAGTCCCTACAAGGCCACGATGATCCCGAATAGACGAACACGGCGGTCATCGTAAGTCCAACCTTCTCCCCGGCGGGTAAAGCGCAAGGCATTCACACCTCTCGCAATCAAAGCACAAGGCGGCCATGCCTCCCGAAACCACGGCAGAAGACGATTCAAAGTCCTCACGCATGGCAAACCGCGGCAGAAGACGATTGAAAGTCCTCGCGCATGGCAAACCGCGGCCGGAAGACGATTCAAAGTCCTCACGCATGACAAACCGCAGCCGGAAGACGATTGAAAGTCCTCGCGCATGGCAAACCGCAGCCGAAGACGATTGAAAGTCCTCACGCATGGCAAACCGCGGAGAAGGCGATTCAAAGTCCTCGCGCATGGCAAACCGCGACGAAGACAATTGAAAGTCCTCTCGCATGGCAAACCGCAGGCCGAAGACGATTCAAAGTCCTCGCGCATGGCAGCGCAACCGAGGAAGACGATTCAAGTCCTCACACTATCTTCGGCCGGAAGGCTTTAAACCACTCGGTCAGGAGGCTGTATAAATCGACGAACTACTATCTTCGGCCAGGAAGGCTTTAAACTACTCGGTCAGGAGGCGTATAAATTAGCCAAACTACTATCTTCGGCCGGAAGGCTTTAAATCACTCGGTCAGGAAGGCCGTATAAACCTCCCCATCACTATCTCCGGCCGGAAGGCTTTAAACCACTCGGTCAGGAAGGCCGTATAAACCTCCCAAATCACTATCTCAGGCCGGAAGGCCTTAAACCACCCGATTAGGAAAATCGTAAAATTTCCATCCCAGGACACCACCACGTCCTCACAATTGACCTCGGCGGTCACCACATCTTAGGACACCACCCCGTCCTTACCGCGACCTTAGCGGTCACACACGCCCGGGGCACCACCACGCCCACGCATACGCTTTCTCACAAATTCACGCACCTCGAACTACGACCGGGCTTGATTCCCGCCGAGGATACGTAGGAATCCTATCGCGGGGTCCGGCCATCGACCCATGCGGTCACCAGGGGACACCACCACGTCCTCATCATCAACCTATGCGGTCACCCGGGACACCACCACGTCCTCATCATCGACTGTGCGGTCACCCGGGACACTACCCCCGTCCACACACACAGTTTCAGTCAGAGGCCTTCTTCCGTCCTCGTGCACTACAAACACATCCGAACTACGATCAGGCTTGATTCCCGCCAGGGATACGTAGGAATCCTATCGCGGGGTCCGGCCAGGCCTAAACGATCACACAATAAGACACCACCACGTCCTCACACCGACCTTCACGGTCACTTCCTCTCCCAACACGCGATCCAGTTAGGACCCTTATCTTATCGACGACCCCACTTCCTCCGTAAGTGACGTCGCAGGGGCTTACGTAAGTACCCAATGCGGATCGCTCTCCATCCCGGCATACGACAAAACCGGGGACAAACTTCCGGAGGTCATAACTCCTTCATACGAACTCCGATTGAGACGTGCCATATATGGTTGGAAAGCTCTCGACGAGCTAGCTTGCCATCACATTCACAAGAGCATGGAAAGTCCGTACGGACCTCTTTGCATGCCAAAAGGTCCGTACGGACCTCTTTGCACCAGACATAATCATTACGAAAATCCCCTTAAAGTCCACGAGATTCCCTCAAATCCCGGAAATTTAAAATTTTGGATTACCTAAAAGGTCCGTACGGACCTCTTTGCAACTTTTCCTACACTATAAATAGAGGGCTCCCCCTCCCTCATTTTTCACACCTCCCTCTTCTCTTCTCTCTCTAAGCCTTCAGGCTCCCTCTCTAAGACCCCTCGGGGCACTCCCGGTCCCTTTCGGTTCCCTCCGGGGCCTTCCGAGCTCCCTTGTGGTGCTCCGAAGCCCTTTCCGAGCGCTCTCGCGACGCTCCCGCGCTGCCCCGAGGCACTCTCGAGGTACTCTGAGGCCCCTCGTGGTACTCCGAGGCCTTGCCTGGTCTTTTCCAAGGCGTCCCGGCTCTTTCCGAGTCAAACCGGCGATCCCAAACCACGCCGAACCTCTGCCCGAATCCAACCAACCATCCCAACGCACGCCGAAACTCTGTCCGAGTGATCCCTGCGATCCCAACGCACGCCGAACCTGCGCCGAACGCGGCTTACAACCTCAACTCACGCGAAACTCTGTCCGCAGACAACCGGCTCATCCCGAAGCAATCCCGGTCCGTCCCGGAACACTATTCAATCCTCAAACACTATTCCCCAGCGGAAGACAGACACGAACCAACATTGGTAAGGCTTCCTTCCATTACTATTTCAATACATTTCAATACGTAGTGTATAATGTAGACATCCGATACAGCATGCATTTTTAAAAGCACACACACACACACACAACAGTTAAAGAATATTAGGGGTATCCGAAAGACTCGTATTTACGAGGCGACTCGGGTGAGCTATAAGATTCTAATATTCTCTTCCCGAGGAGTCATCTGACCTCCGAACTCAAAATCTCATCACACAAAAATAGTTTATTTTTAAACTGATGCATTTTCTCAATGTTTTGGGCTTAATCAAAACGGCGTGGCGACTCTACAAGCAAAAACACAGCGAGACACCTCCACCGACTCAACGCAAAACGCAAACGGAATAGCCAGATGCCGGGGCGCGATTGCGCTGCCTCTCGGATCCGGGCGACTTTCCGAAAGCGACGATGCGAGATGCCGGGGCTCCGCGCGCAAGCTGGATCCGGGTAATTTCAGGTTGGCAGCAACCCCATCCAACGGTTTAGATGAAAACCCTAATACCACTCCATCCACTATAAATATGGGAACAAAATAATGGACTAAGGTAATGCTTATTTGCATGTTCACCTATACACACACCTACCTTCCTATTATCATCATTTTCCAGTCCATAGGCTGATTCTCATGCCGGAGGGGCTTGCCGGAAAACCCCCGACGCAGTTCACGGTTCTTTTCTTGTGTTGTGCAGGTCACAAGTCAGCTCAAACATCTCGCTGGACAACAATACCTGAGCCCAAACGCATTCCTGCACCATCATAAGGTAATGGGGCCTCATGAAATTCTTCCTTCTTTTTATTTATACTAGTAGGTAACCCGTGCTCCGCATGGGAAACTAATTTACTAATATCATGATTTATTTTTTATAATATAAGTATATTATAAATGAATCAAAACATTAACATTTATAAAGTTAGAAAAATTGTGTTCAATTTTAATAACTTTGTTGCACATAAGTTTAATAGGAATTGCATTGTGACTAACAATGTAGCAATTTTTGCTATTTTATTTTTGATGTGCATACTTTATGTCATTTATTTTTTATGTCATAATTTATGTCAGTATGCAACATTTTTTATGGACGTTAACAAAGTGAATGAAAAAACTAACGACCTATTTCTTTTCAAATTACAACATTTTAAATACAATGTAGGGGGTTCCAACCCTTAACCTTTCCGAGAAAAGTACGTCTTTAAGCTAAATGCTCATTGACATTATTAACGATCTACTTTGATATATATATATATAGTAACTATTATGATTAACTAATATTATTAATAGTAATAGTTAACATATATTGTAACTATAATACTATTACTTAACCTATATAGTAAATTAATACTATTTATAATAATAGTTAGCATAAATAGTAACTATTATAGTTAACTAATACTATTAATAGTAATAGTTAACATATATAGTAACTATTATAGTTAACTAATACTAGTAATAGTAATAGTTAACTTATATAATAACTATTATAGTTAACTAATACAATTAATAGTAATAGTTAACATATACTCCCTCCGTCCCGGTAGAAGCGTCACCCTTTTAGGGGTGGCGCGCAAATTAAGGAAAAGTGTGGGAAGAAAAAATGTTGTGAGTGTAATTTAAAAATAGGAGAGAGGATTAGTGGAGAAAATAGTAAATTTTAAAAGTGTTGTGAGTGTAGAGGAGAGAGAATTAGTGGAGGGAATAGTGGATGAGATAATAAAATATTAATAAAAGTTTCCTTTTTAGGAAAGGGTGACGCTATAAACGGGACGCCATTTTGGGTAAAAAGTGACGCTTCGGCCGGGACGGAGGGAGTATAGTAACTATTATAATTAACTAATAAAATTAATAGTAATAGTTAACCTATATAATAACTATTATTATTAACTAATAGTATTAACTAATAAGAAGAATATCAAAAGTCATATAGACTTTGGAATAGTGATGATGTGACTTCTCTAAAATCAATAGTTTGCTTAAACTTGTCCACGTGGCGAAGCCATAACCCTCCTTACCAACTTTAATATAGTATACTCCCTCCAGGGCCGCCCCTAAGATTTTGAGGCCCCGGTGCAAACAAAGAAAATTGGCCTTTTTTTAATATTGAATTTCACTTCTACAATAAAAATAAAAATTAATACTAACCATAGTCAACAAAATTCTATATGCAATAATTGCATTAGGAAAACAATCTAAACGTTTTAGAAATTTCAAAATATCAATAGTTCCCATTATCATTATCATTAGGATCACAATTATCTAATTTCTCAACATGATCAACATTATCATCACCCACATTATCATCCTCAACAGGAATATTCTCACAAACATCACCATCAACATTAACAAAATTATCAACATTAGCATCATTATCACCAACGACATTTTGATTTTCATTAACATTAGTATCGACATCCTGATTTTCATTTTCCGAAAAACTATTTGCTTCTTTAAAAATAAATTTATCAAGTGCTCCTTTTTGAGATTGAGTTAACTTTTCTATTCTTTTTCTTTTCTTAAGTTTTTGATATCCAGATTCACATTTCCTAATCATAGCTAAATATATGAAAAAAACAACAAAATAAAATTAAGGAGTGAATCAACCTGTGCAATTTCTCAAGCAGCGTCTTTCTCACCCCATTCTTTGCTCCTTCAATTGAATAGAGTTCTCAATCTGTGCAATTTCTCAAGCAACGTCTTTCTCAGTTGTCGGAGAAGGTCTCGATTGAGGATGAATTTAAGAAATGTAAGACGGAGAGGGATGGGGCTAAGGATGAATTGAAGAATTTTAGGTTTGAATGTGAGGAGTTGAGAGAGAAGTTGATGAGATCGAAGGACGGGAGGAGGCACGCCGCCTGGAGACGGGAGAGAGAGAAAGAGAGCGAGAGGGACTGAGGGAGATGTGTGGGCGGTGGGCCTATTAGTATTCTGTATTACTACTAATACTTGGTTAAAAAAAAAAAAAATTGGGCCCTTTCACAATTGGGGGCCCTGTGCAAGTGCTCACCTTGATCTTCTCCAGAGGCGGCCCTGACTCCCTCCGTCCCACTATACTTGACACTTCTTTCCATTTTGGGTCGTCTCACTATACTTGACACCTTCAAAAAATAACCAAGTTTTTATATTTTTATATTCACTCTACCCCACCACTCATTCTCTCTCTTCATTTTCTACCACACATTTATTCAACCAACACTACTATTTACCCCACTCATTCTCTCTCTTCATTTTCCACCACACATTTTTTTTATTTTATTCTTTTTCCTTGGTTTTTGAACAGTGGGTGTCAAGTATAGTGAGACGGAGGGAGTATATATAGATTTGAGGCTAGTGGAAGTAGTCCGTACTTTTTTTTTTGTTCGCTCACATATTGCTAGAAAGTTCGACATCCAACTTAATCATCAGATAATGTGATCGGATAAATGTAGGGTCGGTAATAAAAAATTTGTGGCCCTAATCAAACTTTTCAATTGGGCCCCTCATATTTTGAACCTTTCGACCAACCCTCATATTTTGAAGTAGCACTACCAGCTACTTACCATTGAAAGCAAACATACAAACACCAATAGTCTAACACCAAAAATACTAAATTAAGGAATCTGATTAATTTAAAAAAAAAATTAAGAAATATAATTAATAAAAATTAATTAGAACAATTTCAATGAGTCAATGTTAACAAAAGAAAAACACTAATAGTCTAACACCAACAGATTTTCTTTACTTTTCAAAATAAGATTAAGAAAATTAAGCAATAGAGTAGTCACAATACTAATAAATTAGAAATCACAAAATCAAACAGCAAACGCAAAAAGAGATACCAAAAAAGATCACTTGAAGCAAAAAATAAAACTTGTTGTTTATCGATGGTGATGATTGATAAATGTGACATTATAAATGAAAATTTGTATCTTTTCGAATGTGAATGGAACGCAGTGAGTGAGTGAGTATAAACTAATTCCAAATCCATTTTGGATTCAATGGAAGTACCGAGAAAGCATCGAATGTTATATTAGTAGTTGGGCTGTGGTTGATTGGGCCTTAGGAAAGGGTATGAATAGGGTTATTCTGAGATTTGATAAGTGGGCCTAGTGGAATAGGGGTTGAGGATGAATTTGGTTAATATGAGATTTCAGATTTGGGCCTGTAATAAATGCATTGGCTAAATATTATGAGAGTTACTATTTAAACCCCAAAAAACTATTAGTAAACCCCAAATGAAAAAATTGCAAAAATGCCATTGTGGTAAATTACTTCTTTACCCCTATTTTCAACTTCCCCTATTCCTCCATTAACTTTCACCCAACTACCATCCTCCTCTCTTCCATTAACGCTTTCACCACTCCACCATTTACCACCCCCACACACAACTACCATTCACCACTCCACCATTCACCACTCCACCATTTATCATCCTCCTCTTCACCCAACTACCATCCTCCTCTTCCAATCAAAAGTTCATGAATGAAATGGCAATCCAAGCAAATAATAATGTAATCTTCTTTACACTATCTCTTTATTTACATTTTAATGCATTTAGTTTTTTTCTTAAAAAAAAAATGATTTTTGACGGGGTCGGCTCTGAGTGACCGATTCTGGGCTTATAGTCGGTCACCTCTGGCCGACTCTGGGTAAGAATACACCCACACCCGGCCGACTATATTCAATATTTACCGCCATACCCGGCCGACTTTAAGAACAAATTTCCACCACTGTTGGCCGACTTTTTTAAATTTTTCCGCCACACCCGGCCGACTTTGTAGCAAAAAATAAGTCACCTTTGGCCGACCCTAAATTTTTTCCACAAAACCTCCCTAATTGTTTCATTTATTTAATTTCAGTGTTCATTAGATGATAACAACTATGAATCTATTGATTTTGAGGCTATTTTAAGAGATTACACCGAAGAGTTCTCGGTGCCTACATATTTTTCCAATCGGGAAACGTGTTTCGATTGGGTACGTAAAAAGGGAGAAGAGTATGGATTTGTTATGATTATAGGCCGGTCAGATAATCCTGAAAGCCGTAGATCGTACCCTCGAATGACGCTCGTATGCGAACGTTGGGGGACATACAAAGACAAGCCAATCTCGCTATCGTCTCAAGAATCGATTGAAAATGAATTGAAAGGCAAAAAGAAAGAAAAACGAAAAAGTGGAACAAAGAAATGTGATTGTAAGTTTCAGTTGAATGCTAGACAAGTGAATGAAGATGGTCAATGGAAATTGAAAGTGATATGCGGCGTTCACAATCATCCAATTTATGACTCTATGCTTGATCATTCGTATGCGGGAAGATTACAAAAAGATGTGGAGGATTATGTGATAGCAATGTCTAATGCAAATAGCCGACCGAAGGATATATTATGTGGCTTAAGAGCGCAATTTCCGGAAAACAAATCCACAGTACGAAATATCTATAATGCGCGCTTGAAGAACAAATCAATTGAGCAGGCAGGTCGTACGCAAATGCAACAACTCATGTTTAGATTGAATGGTCATCGTTACCACTTCGAATATCGGCAATGCAAGCAGACTGGACAAGTTAATCAGTTATTCTTCGCTCATCCGGATAGCAATAAATTGCTTAGAGCCTTTCCAAACATTTTATTTATGGATTGCACTTATAAGACAAATAGGTATAAGTTACCTTTGCTTGAGATTGTGGGGGTGACATCAACGAATATGACTTTCTTAGTTGCTGCCGTGTATTTAGAGGCTGAGAGAGAAGCAAACTACACGTGGGCATGCGAAGTATTGAAGTCTATGATGGACGAATCATGTATTCCTAATGTTATTGTGACCGATTGTGAGAAGGCTTTGATCAATTCGTTTGACGTTTCCAACTACAACTCATTTGCTTTGTCGATGGCATATTAGCAAAAATATTGTGACAAAATGTAAGAAAATGTTTGATAGGCAAGAGGAGTGGGAGTCGTTCATTCAGAGTTGGCATGCATTGGTTAAAGCTGATACAGAGACAGAGTTCAACGACTGTTTGCGGCGATTACCAAAAGATTTCAAGCATTACCCTGACGCGGTTGAGTATGTCATGAAACAATGGATTGTGCCATATAAAGAAAGATTTGTCTCATGCTGGACAAATAAAGTTTTACACTTTGAAAACTTGACAACAAATAGGTACGTGAATCAAACTTTATTTTTGTTATATATATGAGTCTTATGTTTTGTATATATTCATGCTAATAGGGTGGAGAATCAAACTTTATTTTTGTTATATATAAGAGTCTTATGTTTTGTATATATTCATGCTAATAGGGTGGAGAGTCAACATGCCTTTTTGAAGAAACAACTTCAATCGAGTCAGGGAGCGTTTGAGACTTGTTGGAAACAAATTCATACACTTATTGAGTCATCTCATGTTGCAATTATTGCCTCATTCGAAAAAAGTAAGACGGTGGTACAACATATATTCAAACAACAGTTATGGAGCGAGATTAGGTGTCGTGTGTCTATAAGTGCATTGAATTTGATTTACAACTCGTAAAATGATCTATTTGATCGTGACTGAGACCCATCAGTGTGTGATTGTACTGTGAGATCGACATGCGGACTTCCTTGTCCACACGAGCTTACCGAGTATGTGAAATTCATGTCACCCATTCCCCTAAATAAAATTCATGCATTTTGGCGTAAGCTAGACACCCTACCGATAGTAAGCTATGAGGATAACATTGATGAAGAGATTCGTAACCGATACAAAAATTGTTGTAATACTCTTGATAGTAGATTTGAGGCGGCACCAAGAATTGGAAAGAATTTGATTGTACGGAAATTGACTGAGATCTGCTATCCTGAAACAATAGTGGCCCATGAACCTGAAGTAAAAATCAATAATAAGGGTCGTCCTAGAGGAAAGAATGCCAAGCTTGAGAATTCCACAAAGCGTGATCCTAGCGCATTTGAGTATGTGGAGGCCATACCCGACAGTGTTATATTCAAATCCCTTCCAAACCAATGTTCTCAAATTTTACAGGTAAAAATCTTTCTAAACTATTTATCGTGCTCACTTATATGTACATAGTTAAAAATTATAGTCATTTATACTGATTTTACCATTCTTGAATTTCTCTTATAGCCCATGCGTCGAAAAGGCCAACATGATATTCCATATCTTGATCAACTACCACTTTACATGCACGATTATATTGAGAAAACAATTGATGTTCGAGCGGATGAAAAATGTGGGAGCCACCTACCAGCGAATGGTCAGTATTGAGCTTCATAGACGCATTCTCCGTCTACAATCAGATCAACATGATATTCCATATCTTGATCAACGCCAAAATTGTATTGTATTGCACATGTCAACGGAAATCATTACATTCAAGTGATTTTGAAGGAAGGATGTCCATTACCGCCACTTCCGTTCAATTGGTATGATCTTCGTCAACATTATGCAACTGGATGGCTTGACTATTATCAACATCGACTAGTACAAGTACCCGATAACTCAAATGATGTTATTCATATTAAATGATGTAATCAAGTTGGATGATGCATTTCTGTTAAATAGTTTATATCAATTCTATAGACTTTTATTTAAATTTCCGTATTTCATCTATGACTACATAAAATCTTTAATAAAAACATAAAATAAAAATGATATATTATTTTTCATCTATGACTACATAAAAAAAAAATCAAAATAACAAGGGTCGGCCACTGGTGGCCGATTCTGGGAAAATAGTCGTCCATATGTGGCCGAATTAATTGGAAAAGCGTCGGCCAACAGGGGCCGACTTTACACACACTGTGGCAAGCAGTGGTGGCCGACCCCTGCACAAAGAGTTCCCTTTACATTTTTTTTGAAATTTTCTGGAATACAGTTTAAAATGGAACAATATCTTGAAACCAAAAAAAAAACTACCAGTTTTTGCAAGGTCGGTCAGCTGGCCGACTATTTTCCCAGAAACGGCCGTAACTGGCCGATCGTTTTCCTGCAATCGGCCATTAGTTGCCGACCCCTTTAATTTTCCTTTTTTTTTTTTTTTTTTTTTTTTTTTTTTTTTTTTTGCATATATTCATAGTTGAAAAGTAATGTAGCATTTTTATTTTATGCTTTTTTTTTAAAGGTTTGTATATTAGTGTTGTTGAAGTTAGGGAAGTTAATACATAAGTGAGAGATGAACATTGACTCTTTGTTGTAGCATTATCGACCCAAACTTAATACAATAAAAGAGAAGTTTACATAACGACTTACATTAATAGTAAAAAAATTAAAATTAAGTTTAAATAACATTAAACAAACATTCGTAACTAAATATATCAAAAAGCAAATTAATTTCAACCCATTATCCCATTTAATTCCTTCCACCACCACGAGAAGTCGATGGTAATTCTGTTGCTTCAAGTGCTCTAAATATGACATTCGCGAACTCTTGTGCAGTCACGGACTCATCTCCACTTCTCCATCTCCTCGCAATTGGCAGCATGCACTCACGAACATTCTTTAACATATTCCAAGGATTTGCCTGACCAACCTCATTGGTCCTCTTAACTGCTTGAGATCTTTGAGATTCGGGGATAAGAATCGGATGAGAAACATTATAGTACCACGGTAAGTAATTGTTGACAGTGTCTTGTGGTACTCGTATCTCCTCAATATCATCTAGATCAAGCAAGGCATTCTTCCAACGAATGAATAATTGTGCATTCGCGAACCATCCCGCGTAAGTTTTAGTATCTCCTCGAGGCAATCCATGGAATAGTGGCATGGATAGTATTATTTGGACGTATCCAAACTGTCTCAAGACCCGATCTGGGAGATGTGGTTCAATTACATTTGCAGCAACAATCGATCCTATATAAAGAGAAACTTTGGGAAAAGGGTATCGTTCACGATTACCCTCATACGGCCTCCAAACCACCTACAATTACAAACATAATATAAATCATTAATGTGCTTTTCACGAGAGTTTAAGTAAACATGTTAGATATTTCAATATATATATATATATATATATATATATATATATATATATATATATATATATATATATATATATATATATATACTTACATCCGTATTCGTTAGTACGTCCATATGTTGCCTTTTCATCTCCACGGATGCATACGCTCCAGATTGACCCCGCGGGTCCCACCTTGCTGTGAGTGGTGAAGTACGAAGATAGGTGCTGCTCAAATCACATCTAAAATCCGGAAATCTCTCATACACCCATGATCGTAGAAAGTCAAGTATCCAGATATCTGATTGCAATTATACCTCGAAGCTTTTCCAAGTTGTCGGTAAAGGTATGCTAAAGCTCCAGCACCCCAAGCATATTTTCCTATCATTTCCTCGTCTCTAAAAAAATTTCAAATATCTCACATTCACACAAGTCCCGGTCTTATCAGCAAAGATTGTGCACCCCAACACGTAAAAAGATAGGCTTTGCACTGAGGCACTTTTCGTGGGTCGGGCGAAGACAATCTCGGAGAGAACTTAACTTTCAGCCAATCAAGACTTACCTTTCCACTACCTCTCTTGAGTAAGCCTTCGCTAGCCTGTTTTTTATTCACCCCTAAAACCTGATGAATTATATCAACTGGTCCCACCTTAGAGTAAGAAGGATTCTCCAATAGTGGTTGCCCAGTAATCGGGAGCCCCGTCAAGCAAAAGACATCTTCAAGGGTGATCGTCATTTCCCCAAATGGCAAATGGAAACTATTAGTTTCCAAGTGCCATCGATCCGAGAATGCACGAATCAACGTCTTGTCCAAATGATCATGGACTCCATTTACTACTAAAAGAAGATTTGAATTACCTAGAATTTCTGTAACCGGTACAGTCATATTCTCAAAATCCAACTCCCATTGCTTCAACTTCGCCACATGGTTAATACATTTGAAGTTGCGCACATCACGTCCTTGCCATATCATCCCCGCCACATGATTTTCATACGATAATAATAAATCTTTACACACCGGGCCACCAGGAAAACCCGCATCTGCTTCTTCTTCATCCTCATTTTCTTCTTCTCGTTCCGGTACATATGTCATTTGATTTTCATTAGTATTTGGTGGAGATGTTTCCATTCTATCCAGATTCTCACCTTCATCCTCAGTTTCAGAATCACCATCCTGCTCAAATTGTCTAGCATTTGAACTATCTCCTCGATGCAACATCTCCTTACGCAACCTCTCTTCCCGTTCCCTCTCTTCCCGTTCCCTCTCTACCCGTTCCCTTCTGGCAGAGGCAGTGGTCTTTTTCCCTCTAATCAATTGTTTAACTGCAATAAACATCAAATGAATAATCAATTCTAAGCCAATTATCAAAATTTCTAAAATCAAAAATGAAGAACTACATTAACAAAAATCATATACATAGTCTTTCTAAACACAAAAAAAATAAAAAATGAGAGACAAAAATCTTATACATAGTCTTTCTAAATACAAAAAAAATAAATAAAAATAAAAAATAAAAAATGAGAGGGTCGGCAGGAACCAGTTGATTTTATACAGAAAAGTCGGCCGGGTATGACTGAAAAATGAGGCAAAAGTCGGCCAGGGGTTTGAGAATTTTTTGCCCAGAGTCGGCCGTGTCTGGCCGACTATCTACCCAGAGTCGGCAGGCACTGGCCGACCCACGTAAGAGCCAGATTTCGACCAAGGATTTACAAATTGAGCTTATACCAACAATATTTCCATGAAATCAAGCATGAAAACTAAACAATTTGACTAAATTTGTAACGATATTACAAAAAAACGAAACCCTAAAAAGAAATTTGTGCTTACCTTTTCCACCAAAGCTTGACATTGTTGTTGTTGTTGTTGTTGAATGTTCTTCTTGTTCTTCTTCTTCTCTTTCACTCTCTCTCTCTCTCTCTCTCTCTATAAATCAGAAATCTTCTCTCTCATCAAAATCTTTCTTCTTCTTCTCTCTCTATGCCGGTCGGTCAAATGGAATTGGAAGATGATAAAACCTAAATAAATGACATTAAGGGTATAAAGGAAAAGTAAAGGGGTGTGTGCAATTTATTTAGGATGATATTAGTAATGGGGTATACTAATAGTTTTTTGGGGTATAAATAGTAACTCTCAATATTATAAGGTGGTGGGTCGAGCCTGGATAAATGCCACATTAAATTGTGGCTACTTACGATACTCAAACTTAGAAAAGTCCCCGAGCGGATTGCGTGAGTAGTCTTTTAAGCAGTGGGAGGATATGGTCCAAGTACATTCTATTTTTAACGGAGCAATATAGGGTTAAAAAAATACTATTTTTTTCTTACAAAAATAGTTGGTATAAATTAATTGGATTTTATATTAATGAACATTGGATCATACCAACACATCAATCAATAATTTTTTGACAACACTATTTTCAACCAAATTTGGTAACACTTTTTTGTAACTTAGTATACTCTTTTTAACGAGAAAGTCGAGTTTAGAAAAAGACAGTTGACTTCATGTGCCCTATTCCTCCTCGGGTAGCCTTTGCAGGCTTTATACGAGTAATCCTCGTAGTTGAACTTTGTCCAAAATATGTTTAGTCCCCTAAAGTATACACCCATTTTCATTTTGTATTCACGCGCGAATTTTGTCCTAAGGTGACACATCAATTAACCGCGAGTCTCATTTTGCACCCTAGCGATAAGAATGTGCAGTCAGGAGTGAATAACTCCGGGGTTCGAGTTGTAGTTTGACCTTGGTTGTTTTTTTGATCATATTGTTATATAATGATTAATGATTAATATATTAATTAATCATTTGAGACGGATAAGAATGTGCAGTTGTTTTGGTCAAATTTCGACAAGTGATTGTAAATAATCAAATATTTCAAGGAAAGAATTGGGTGAATTGGAATATAGATTTGTGTGTGTAATCAAAATGAAAATGACAAAGGATTTTGACGAGGAAAGCCCTTGAACAACTCGTTCGCCGACATAAAACCTCGGGAGGTTTTGGAAGACCTACCTTGACCAAAGTTTTACTATGATCAGTGAGTTACAAGCCCGGAAGTATGGAGAGAATTACAAAAGTGATTGTGAGTGCGTGAATACACGTGTCTTCTTTCTTCTCCATACCCCTATTTATAATAAAGGTAAAATAAAAAGATAATAATCAAATCCCAAAAAAATCGGCATGATGGAGTTGCTGAGGAGAAGATTTCGGGCATGACTGTTGATGGTGGTTGGTGGAGAGTCGTGGTTGAACTGGTATGCGCATATGGCTCCTAAAAAATAGCAACCGCAAAACTGCTCCCAAGTTGGTCCGGCTTCAAGATGTTGATGAAGACGTTGAGCCAAGATATCGGTCCAAGATGTGAACTCAACATGTAAAGTCAACTTGTAAAAAGTCAACTTGTGGACCAAGTTATGGACCAAGTTGTGGAGATCAAGTTGTAGAGGTCAAGTTGTGGAGATCAGGATGCTGAGGCGTCTTGACATGTTGACCTGCTTAAGATGCCAACCATATACATATAGTGAAAAATCCGTCCCCAACAATTGCCCCCAAAATTTCTTGAATCGGAGAAAACTTGGAGATTCAAGGAATTTTAAAACTGCTACTCTCCCCATCGACATTAAGGAAGCGGTTGATTACGCCAAAGAGTTGTCGAACGCCTTGAATGATGCTTCTAAGTCCTTGATAGAAACCAAGATAAAGCTTTAAGAAACATTAGTTAAGGTGTTTGAAATTTGGTATGTTAGATGAGGGTTGGTCCTCAAAATTTTTTATATTTGATTTGGCATGTTTTTGTTTGACATGTTTACTTTTGATCGTGTGAGTCATGTTTGTGTTGACATGACTTACTTTTGTGTGTTGAACTTGATTTTCGGCGAAGATGTTAATCTTCACTCCTTAGTTTATTGGAAGATGATTTCATCTCTTTCGGGTGTTCATATTGATAACATGTAAATGTTATAAGCCGAAGGTAACATGAAAATGTTACAACCAATAGTTCACAACTTGAATAAGTGTGAAAACGTGCGCCCAGACGAAGGTGTCAAAACCTTAATTCGTTTGGTAACATGTTAATGTTACAACCAATGGCGAAGGTGTAGAAACCTTAATTCGTTTGAAGAAACAGAACAAGTATCAGCCGTACTGGCGTGTCAACATATTCCATCCCTCTCCAGCTAAAGTTTCAACATGTATCAGCCTGCATCTTGGCGTGTCAACATGTTGAAATTCTTCTTCGAGTCCAAACATGTATCGGCCGTCTGGCGTGTCAACATGTTTGACTGCTCCGGCTAGGTCCCAACAAGTATCGGCCCGTGCGGCGTGTCAACATGTTGAGCCTTTCTTCCCCCAGGGTTCAAACATGTATCGGCCAGTGCGGCGTGTCAACATGTTTGACTGCTCCGGCTAGGTCCCAACAAGTATCTCGGCCCGTGCGGCGTGTCAACATGTTGAGCCTTTCTTCCCGGAGTTCAAACATGTATCGGCCGTGCGGCGTGTCAACATGTTTGACCTGCTCCGGCCTTAGGTCCCAACAAGTATCGGCCGTGCTTTGGCGTGTCAACATGTTGAGCCTTTCTTCCCAGTGTTCAAACATGTATCGGCCGTTTGGCGTGTCAACATGTTTGACTGCTCGGCCTTAGGTCCCAACAAGTATCGGCCGTCTTGGCGTGTCAACATGTTGAGCCTAAGCCGTTTGTTCAAGTTGTATACCTTGCAAAACAAATTCATGTTAGGATTGGGTGTTAGCTTTACCCCTCCGATGCTTAAGTCATAAGAATTTTTAGCATAACATAAGAATTGACAAACATAAATAAATGACTTGACAAAATTTAAATCATACACTGTTTTCGGAGTTTGCTTTTATGAAAAAATGACAACTTACATGGAATACAACTTGAGGTCTTGTTTTGCTAACATTTTGACATGTTGAAGATAGGTGGTCATCTTTTCTTATTTTGTCGGCCTCATTGTGGTTATTTTAGGACTATGAGCTTATCTTCTTCCGGTCGATGAATTTAACGGCTCTCGTCTGACATCTTCAAGTCTCTTGCATGGAGTCATGACCAATTCGTCATAATAAGGTGATCCCTTCTTCAAGCCCAATCTGAATGCCTCGGTGGCTTGTGGACATGTTCAAGTTGGGGATAGTCATTGCCTCTTTGTTGAATTTGTTCAAATAGTCTTTCGAAGCTTTCGTCGGGTTGTTGCACCGCCTTGTAGAGGTCACTAGTTAGTTTCTCAAAACTCTATTACATGAAAATTGATTCACAAACATATTGACTAATTGAGAATAAGATGATATAGAGTTTAGGGATAGGCCGGTTAGCCATTTCAAAGTTTGGTCCGGACAAGGTGGAACCAAAGCCCCTACAAAGACAGGCCTCTTTGAAGATTGAAGGAATGCCGATAATGTCCATTAATTCTCGGTATAGCAACCACATGCTCCCGGATCTGTGCTCCCATCGTACTTCTTCATGTGGGAGCCTTTGCAAATCTCTTCGGGATCTCCATGTTGGCTATCATTTGGAACAAAGCGAGACTCATTATAACAAGTTGGAGAAGCTGGATGATAAGGCAAGGTAACTCCGGGCACATTCCTAATCGAGATCATTTGATCTCGCAACTCTCTAGCAACTTGACTTTCTACAAAAGTGTTAGCATAAAATTGAGAAGAAGAGTGATCAAATGCATTATAAAAACTCCTGTTTGTCCTAAAGACGGAGTGGCATAAGTATAGCAAGATGTTGGCACGGGTTGGGTGAATGCGAAGGTGTGACCATGTTGGGCAACTTGACTAGTTGTCACGGTTGTACTATCGATGCATCTTGCACTCGCCGTGGGGATGTCTCCAAGATTGCCCCGCATCGCACCAAAAAGAGTTCTAGGAAATAAAGGTGATAATGGAGTTACAACTTGAGGCTCAACTTGATTTCCTTTTCGAGACTCTCAATTGCATTGAAAATCATAGTATTGGTATCTGGCGAGCATCCATTCGCTTATTCGGTTCATTCAACATTGTTGCCATATTAGTCACGAAACCAAAATTGATTTGAGACGCGGTCATATCTCGAGGTGCATCTTCTTTGCCCCCGGTCGCCTTGCCCCGGCCGCGGAGGTTGCGAGGTTACCCGACCGGAAGTTGGATTGACCATTTTGATGTTCTAAACAAATCTAAAAACCAAATTTCCTGAGACGGCGCCAAATTGTTTTGGTCAAATTTCGACAAGTGATTGTAAATAACCAAATATTTCAAGGAAAGAATTGGGTGAATTGGAATATAGATTTGTGTGTGTAATCAAAATGAAAATGACAAAAGATTTTGACGAGGAAAACCCTTGAACAACTCGTTCGCCGGCATAAAACCTCGGGAGGTTTTGGAAGACCTACCTTGACCAAAGTTTTACTATGATCAGTGAGTTACAAGCCCGGAAGTATGGAGAGAATTACAAAAGTGATTGTGAGTGCGTGAATACACGTGTCTTCTTTCTTCTCCATACCCCTATTTATAATAAAGGTAAAATAAAAAGATAATAATCAAATCCCAAAAAATTCGGCATGATGGAGTTGCTGAGGAGAAGATTTCGGGCATGACTGTTGATGGTGGTTGGTGGAGAGTCGTGGTTGAACTGGTATGCGCATATGGCTCCTAAAAAATAGCAACCGCAAAACTGCTCCCAAGTTGGTCCGACTTCAAGATGTTGATGAAGACGTTGAGCCAAGATGTCGGTCCAAGATGTGAACTCAACATGTAAAGTCAACTTGTAAAAAGTCAACTTGTGGACCAAGTTGTGGACCAAGTTGTGGAGATCAAGTTGTAGAGGTCAAGTTGTGGAGATCAGGATGCTGAGGCGTCTTGATATGTTGACCTGCTTAAGATGCCAACCATATACGTATAGTGAAAAATCCGTCCCCAACAGCAGTCAGGAGTGAATAACTCCGGGGTTCGAGTTGTAGTTTGACCTTGGTTGGTTGTTTTTTTATTTAAAGTAAATTAGTATTTATTATATAAAGTAATAAAAAATTGAAAGAAAAACTAATGAATTTTTTTAGTAAAAAATATTAGAAATTCATATATTAAAACTATTATTATTATTATTTTTTTTTATTTCTTTTTCCACTACTCACACACACACACATGCACGCACATAAGCGTCTAAGAGATAAATTCTAGAGAGAGAAAGCATTCCCTCTAACTTTTGGGGAATCGAACCCATGACCTCCGTATTAATATAAGAATATATCCAAGTACTTATTCCCCTGCTAAACTACTGTTAAATAATGCTCTTATATTTATCGTAATGCATTTCAATTACTGATGAGATATAAGAACGTTCTTACAAATATAGGAGTCTGGACTTTAGAGGACTAAGGTCCATTTCAAGATCATGCCAAATATTCCCTAGATGTTGTGGCTATATTATATCTCTTTCTAATTCTAAAATTGTTATTATTTCACCATTAAAAATACAATCAATAACAATTTTTAAAATTGTATAAAAATATTTGAATTCTTATAAAATTATGGTTATTATTCAATTGAGTTAACTATAAAAAAATATAAGCAGGATAAACAATTCGGATATATTTAAATATTTCAGATTGATAAGTGCAATTGTCAGTAATATCTGTTATATTATTTATGACCTCTACCAAAATATCAGATGTTTGCTGAATTGTTAGAACAATTGGTATATGAAACTTGCCAAGATGAACCGTGCTCTTTGGAGCATCCGTGTCGACAATTTTTAAAGGTTGTATATATAATCTTTCATTACAAGATATTTTTTAAATTTATTTTGAAACCTGAAATTGCTTTTAATAAATTAACGACAATGAAATCTAAATTTCTGATGACCAGACAACAACAGAAGAAATCCAATTCTACTTTATGCAATACTATATGTTATTGTTATTTATTTATTTATTTATTTCTTTGGTACCGAAGATTACGAAATAAGTATATGCAGGGCCAAGCCTTGCTATAACGCAAGTGAGACGGTTGTCTAGGGCCTCCAAAATTTTACTTAATTTTAAGGCCCCAAGTTTTTTAAGTTTTTGTATATATTTATAAATTTTGATTTCAAATTAAAGATATGCCTTTGTCCGAGTGATTATTGGGAATAGCACAAAGTGCATTTGCACTGTCCACTTAGGTTCTATTCATGGAAGCTTTGTTTTATGAGGCGGTCTCCTGTGAGACGGGTCATGATCCGTCTCATGCATGAGACGGGTCGACCCATGATCCATGGGGCATGACCCGCCACGTGGCAGCCTTTTATAGGCCAACTTTTTTTTTTTTTTTTTTAAAAAATTTTTTTTTTTTTTTCTGAGAAAAAGTAATAGTTACCATCTCTTAAAGTAATAGTTTGTATACATTGAAGTAATAGTTTGTATACATTAAAGTAATAGTTTGTATACATTAAAGTAATACATATATACAGAAAAGTAATAGTGTTTTTCCCTAAGTTTTCTATGTATTACTTTAAGTAATAGTTTTTCCCTAACTCATGTATATGAATGTAATAGTTTATACAAGTAAATGTAACACTTTGATAGATGAAATTGTAACATATTTCTATAGATAATGTAATACTTTTACATGAAAACATATATACCTATACATATGTGTTACAATTATGTACAAATACTATTATATATAAATAACACGTTTGTTACATTTTAGTTATAATAAGTATTACTTTTGCCAAACGAAGAAAACATAGGAAAAAACATTATTACTTTTCTGTATATATGTATTACTTTAATGTATACAAACTATTACTTTAATGTATACAAACTATTACTTTAATGTATACAAACTATTACTTTATGTTGGCTGAAGGATTGGGAACTAAGGCAAATGTGGCCGATTCGGTCAGGCGACCGCCCATTCCGCTGGGCGACCGCCCATATGCAAAAAGCTTGGGCGGAGGCGTGGATTGGCTTTGTTGGGCGGGTGATGGGTCAGGATCCGACCCGTCTCATGGATGAGACGGGTTTTCATGTTCTCACCCAAGTTTTTGTCTTGTTTTATTTGCTTCTTCTTGCCCATTTTTCTCTCTCTTAGTTTTATTTGCTTCTCTCTAACACATTTTTTTCTCTCTCCAAATTTAATTTGAGCTTCCTTTTCCTGTTCTTTTACATTTGATTTTCTTTTTGCAAAATAATTTTAATGATCTATTTGCAATCATTATTTCATTTCAATTTGCATTTATCACTAAAATTTTGATGAAAAAATATTTTAAAAATTCTTTGCAATTATTTCAAAATTTTATTGCCTTATTTCCGATTTCTTATTTAATTTTTTGCAATTATCTCATTCTAAATACTAAATTTCAATTAAAACTCTATATTTTATTAATAAAAATTTTTAAGTCTTGTTTTTTATCTACGATTCAAGACAAAAATAGGCACATGCAATAAATAACGACGAGAGACGGAAAGACAAAGAAAGTAGTAGAGATTCGAGAATGCCACTTCATTATTGCTTGCGGGGATTTTAAGGGCCCCACTAAAATCGTTTGCCTAGGGCCCCAAATTTTACAGGACCGGCCCTAAGTATATGTTATGGGAGCTGCAGATATAATCACCTTCGGCATGTTTTTTTGTTCGATGGACAAGATGAATTTTAATTTAAATTAACTCACAATTGCCAAATCATTATCCATTCGACGAATAAGATGAATTTTGATTTAATGGTACTCACAATTGCCAAATCATCTATAACTATATAAAAGATGAAGTGCAAAGCACTTCAGCACACCCACTTTTTTCCCGCTCAAACTAACCCCTAGACTGAAAAAAGACCAGATTCATTCTCCCCTAATATCATTTATTAAACACATCCCCTACCCCTTTAATAAATTAAAAATACCACTTTATTGCAACCGAAAATATTTATTCCCCAAAATTTTGACGGTATCTCTACCACTTCCCCAATTTCTTTCTCTCTCAATCTCTCTCTCTCTCTCTCTCTCTCCGGTCGATCGACCATCCCACCGGAACCTTCACCTTAGCCTTCATCTTTTCGGCCATATTTTCCGATCACTACTTCAGATATCCATCGATTTCTCTTCGCTCACGCTCCCTCTGACTTTCTCAGTCTATAACTACCGCTCTTCTTCTCGATCTCTATCTTCTCTCTCCCGGCGCCCCCTCTTTTTTCGGCAACAAATCAGTGTTACTTCTGATCTCTCACGTCTGCACTTGCTAGCAATACATGTTTATCGGTGGAAGAGAGTTTGCAGACGAGACGATTAGGGCAAATTACCAACAATCGATACTTGGAATCTGGTAAATGAAGTTGATTTTTTCACTGTCACGGTATATATCTCCATCCCCGTTACGCCCCCTATCACTCTTTATTTGAAATTTATACTAATTTGTCATTCATTTTATCTGTCAAAGTTGTGATTGAGAATGAATCTTGTAAAAAAATGTCACTGTCATACAGGTATGTCACGTTTTTAGCTCCCTTCTTTGTGTTTGTGCATAATTTATTGTTTTTTTCTGTAATTTGTTTGGTTTATTTTTGCTTTACGGGTTTTTGATAACTATGGCTAAATTTTCATTCTATTATACAGGTTACAGTGCCAACAAGCAGGGGATACTTTTGGAAGTTTTACAAGTTCTTACTGATCTTAATCTCACTATTAAGAAAGCTTACATTTCTTATGATGGAGGGTGGTTCATGGATGGTAACTATATTTCTCGCATTTTTCTCTAATTCTCTACAACATTGTTGTTTTTCTATCTTGTGTGTGTGTGTGTGTGTGTATATATATATATATATATATATATATATATATATATATATATATATATATATATATATATATATATATATATATATATATATAATCTTGGATTTGAAGAATAAAATTGTTGCTTTTAACCTTTTTTACAGTCTTCAATGTCACTGATCAAGGAGGGAACAAAATCACTGATGAAGAGGTTCTAAGCTATATTGAGAAGGTGAGCCATGGCCGATGTTTCTTTTCATTTGCATAACTTTAACATGATATATTAGGCATATAACTCTAAGGTGAGATTAAAATATTTTGCAACAATAAATTTCCTTTAGCAGGAAAAATGTAATGTAATTGAACTAATTTAGCCTCTTTCAGATAAGAAAAAGAAAGATCTGGTTGAATAACGTTATCAGTTACTTCTAGGTTCTTATGTACAAAACCAACCGACTCTTTGGTTGATAATGTACAGGTTCTTGGCACAGATTCTAGCTCATCAATGAGACGATCCGTTGGGGTGAAATCTTCTATGGACCACACTGCCATCAAACTAATAGGAAGCGACATGCCAGGATTATTATCTGAAATTACTGCAGTCCTCAAGCTGTTAAAATGAAGAATTGATCAGCTAATTAGCAGGTTTGTTCTTTCAGATTCCTGTTATTTTGTTGGTTTCATCATCTTCTGATGTATGTTAATCTTTGACCTTTGCTAAGATATATGGGTAAAATTAGCACTATATGTTTTTGGATTGAATCAAATGGTTAAAGCCAGAGTTTGAGCAAAGTACAATGGCTCAGAATTTCGAAAGGCCCCGATTATTCATTAACTTTGAATATGGTTCTCAAAAACTTGGCACCTTTAATTTTTTTGTTTTGGAACATATGTTTGCCAGTTTAGAGTACTTGGCGAACGAGGTGTTGGTGCTTTTGGCAGGACTATTGCCCAACTCAAAAATAACAACTCCATTGTTTTCAATGTGGTAAGTTAATTTATTTACACAGTTTATTGCATCTATATCTTTTAATTTGTACTTTTACTGTATTTTTCTCAGCACAAATACACAAGTAGCTGCATACGTGGTTGTATATGGTCTCAGTGCTGCTGTAAGGTAGGCGAAATTAATATACTCCCTCCGTCCCGTAATGATAGTCCCATTTGATCACTATTCAAACATTTTAACAACTTATTTTCATTTGCATCACTATATTTTATAAAGTTTAGTTATTACTTCATTACTCCCCTAACTCATTGGACACTACTGTATTTCTCTCCCTCTTCTTCCTTGATTGGCAATTATAGAAGTTCAATGATTTTTAAATTATCAAATTTGAAAACGAGTCTTGATGATGCCAAAATCGTCAAATCAGCCCAAATCCAAGCGATGAATGCTCCGGCGATTGTGAGGCCTGAAAATAAGAGAAAACACGTAAACTAAGCCGGGGCGGATCCGGCTAAAGGCCCTCCGGCGTGAGAGTAAGCTCACGGTTTGTATATGAGAAACTAAATTGACAGAGTTTCTGCTATGTAAAAAGTAACGTACCCAATAATGAGCCAAGGGGCTTGTATTTATAGGGATGGATTGATAGAATCCATATTGAAGTGAACTTGTAAAGAGATAAGATATAATCCTAAGAGAATTATATCTGCTAAAGAGTCATTGTTTGACTTGAATTGGTGTTGGTGATTATAATCCTGATTGGATCATGAATGTATAATCCTTGTTGAATAAGGACTGTGTAAACTGCTAGCCGAAATGCCGAGGAACATAAATGTTTTACCTCAGCCTTAGTAAATAGGCCGAGGTGAATGATTCTGCTTCCTCGTCGTTTGATGATGGCCGACACGAAGATATGCCGGGGTAAATGATTTGGTTTCCTCGTCACTTGGATGATATGCCGAGGTAAGAACTTTTCTCTCCTCGTCACTTGAGGAAGTCTCGGGATTTGACGGCCCAAGCATGAAGACATAAGGCCGAGGTGTATTCTCCTCGGCATATGAGGAAGGTTCTCCTCGGCCCTGATACCTGGATGTTGGATTATGTTTATGGCCCCATCCATTTGGGCCCAGCTCGGGCAAGCCCATGTTCGTATCTCGGTTTATACCGTTCAGTGGCCCCCGACTTTCTAGCTCGTACTAGGACGAGGAGAAAGTCATCTTGTCCTCGGCTTTATAGGATACGAACAGGTTTTACACGTGTCCTCGGTGTCGCTTCATGTAACTGACGGTTGCTATTCTGATGATTACCTGGGGCCCCCCAGTCTTGTCACGCCTCGAGAACTGTCATCCGCATTTAATTCTTGGGGCGCCTTACCCGTATTTTCGCTTTACCCATGGGTCGACCCGGATTGGTGGGGTATAAAAACTAAAACCCTTTCATTTTAAACCTTTACATACTTCCAAGTATTTGAGAGCATATTGCAAGAACGAAGGCAAGATTCACCGACGATTCTCCGATCTTCTTCTTACCCAGTTTCCGGCGAAGCTTTCTTTCTCCGGCGAGCTTGTTGCAGTTGCGATTCCGACCACTTCTTCTCAATCAGGTATGAAATCTTTCCTTTTCTATGTAATCCGTCCATGACTTTGCGATTTCTAGGGTTTTTAGGAAGGATTTTGAATGTGCCAAGAAAAAGGACCTCCATTGTTAAAGGTTGAAGCTTTTCTTGATGCATTTCTTGTTGTCAACTTTCAAACACTTGAATCTTTGATTTTCTTTGCATTTTGTTGAACATTTTTGAATATTGAACGAACTCCCCCTTAAATCTTTGATTCCCCTTAGACATGGCTCGTTCTTGGGACCATTCCCCCCGATTCCGTTATGGATATCATACTGGCAATCTGAGGGTCTATCGGAGAGAGAGAGGACCTTGGTTGATGCTGACCTTGGATGATATAAGCAAGCAGTTGAGAGGTTATGGTCGGACTCGGTTATTCCTTCAATACCCAGATTCCACGAGAATAGATAGGATTGTGTCTGATTCACCCAATATTATAGTTTTTGAGGATAGGGCTGAGATGATGGAGCACATCGAATTGTTCTACCCGACCTCCAATCGCGAAATGCGTGAGCATCTGAGAGGTACGGCTCCCTCCTCGGCCTTATGACATGACGAGGAGGGGAATCTCCCTTCCCCGTCCTAAAATCAGCCATTGACGAGGTAACTAACTTTGTCCCCTCGTCTCTATGCAGATATGACGGGAAGAGAAGGAGAACCCTCCTCGTCTACTCAAATAGTTGACGCCTTCGTGGAAGGTGCCCAAGCTGATGGTCGCTTGGTCCGAAGAAGGGAAAGCCGAGGTAAACAAAGGGAGAGGGCTCCAAAGCCTGGGGATCCCATGATCGAGAAGTTATATTCCAAGTACGGGGTGGACAGAACCGAGTACAAGTTAACTTATATGGGCAAGCTTGACCTCAAGACTGATAAGGAGGTGCAGGACTTCTACTACAACCAAGATTATGTCCATTTCTATTTCAAACAGTTTCAACAGGGGCTTCGTCTTCCCTTGGACCCCTTCATCAATGAATTTTTGGATGACGTTAGGGCAGTGCCGGCCATGCTAGGAGCCAATGGCACTAGGGTTCTTGTGAGCTTCATTGTCCTCTGCCGTAGCCTAGGTTTTGAGCCGACCATGGGTGCTTTCCGTCATTTCTACGTAGTCCAAGTTGTCAAGGAGAGTTATCTCGTCGTCATCAGGAGTGCCTCCAAAAAACCCAAGCTGCTTCTCCCCATGTCTAGCAAAGTTGCAGGCTGGGATAACCACGTTATCCGGGTTGAGAGTCGTCAAGGTTGGGAGTTCCAATCTCCTTGCAAGGATCCCACTTCATCCTTTCCTGTCCAACAATATGAGTGGACCCGAGCTTTAATCAAGCGCTTGGAGGAGTCTGCCGAGGTGGGGCTCCTCGACTGGAAGGCAATTGAGTCATCAGACCATTTTTATGTCCAAGCAGGATTGATGCCGGGATCAAAAGACGGGGTGACTAATCTCGTCACTATTAAAAGAGGAAGGCATTTTAATGATTGGACGATACACCCCGGCTTTGTATTTCATGAAGATTGTACTAGGTGCAAGACCGACCGTCCCCGTGACCAATGTCCGGGAGAAATTGACGTTGTTGGATGTAAATATGTATCTTTGATACTTGTAATTTTTGCATGTTAATTCCTTCTGCTCGTACTTGACCATTTCCTCCTTGTCTTTGCAGTTTTAACCACCGAGGAAGAAGCAGCCCTGACATGCAGAGACTTAGTCCCATGGAGCTGGTGAAGCGGAAGAGGAAGCAAAGCAAAAAATCTGCCTTGGTGGAGAGGAGGGAAGAAGCCAATGCTCGTAATTTGGTGCTGAATGCCCAGGGTGATCAACCCCTCCCGATCGTACCACACGGGGATGTGAACGCCGAGGAGGCTATGTTCAAGGAACGGGCTGACCCCCTTATTGGAGATGTGCCCAACCCTCCTACTAATGCCGAGGAGACGGAGACCGAGGAAACCAACCTTGTCCCCAGGCATTCTGGCTCCAAGAGAGCTCAAGTGGCTAGTGCCGAGGAGCCAGCAGCCAAGAAGGCAAATGTTGGGGAGGCTTCCAATCCTGAGGCTGCCCCTCCCTTGACCATCCAAGCTTGCCCAAAACCCAGGCGTCTTTGAGAAGCTTGCTCAGCTCATGGTGGCAAACGTCCCTCGTCTAAAGGGCCTTCCTGTGCTAGACAGGAAGAGTTACATGATGAAGTTGGGCCGAGCTCCCATCCAAAGGGCCCTGGATGAGGATGTATATGATACCCTGGTGAAGGGGAAGGCGAGCAGGGACCATTTGCTCTGTCGTAAGGGACTCATGTTGGCTGAGGTAGTGATTTTGTACTTTTTAACTTTGTTGTTTTTACTTGTGATTGCTCATGGTTCTAATACAAGTTTTCCTTGCAGCAAGCTAGCATTGCGGCCTATGAGGACGTCTTAGCCAAGGCCCAAGAGAAACGAGTGGCTGATGCCAAAGCTGCTCTGAAGACGAGTGAAGTTCGAGCGGCTAGCTTGGCTGAACTCTTGAAGGCCAAAGAAGCCGAGCTTGAAGCTGCTCAGTCCAAGGTGGAGGCCGAGGTAAAGAGAGCCGAGGAAGCTCGTGCTCAGGCCAAGGATGCCCGAGACAAAGCCGAGGAAAAACTCCGGCTGAAAAATGCTGAGGTGGAGGAGGCGAAGAAGGCTAAGGCCGAGGTCCAAACGAGGGCCGAGGAGGCTGAGGCAAAATGCCGAGGGTTTGAGGCTACCCTTCCTGTTAGGGAGGAGGAGGCCGTTGCTCGGTTCAAGGAGAGCCTGGCCTTCAAGGACTCGATGATGGCCAGCTCGGCCTTTCAGGATGTCGTGGACGAGCAAACGGCCACCATGTTTGAAGATGGTTACCTCCACCTGGCCCGAAGTATCTTGGCTGACCCCTCCACCGGCTTGGATATTAACAAGGTGGCTATGTTGATATGCCGAGATCAGTATGGCGAAGAAGTTAGGGCTCTCCACCACTTGGTTCCCTTCTCTGAAAACAACTTGGAGATAATAGCTGAGAAGGACGCCCAAGCTTGTCGAGAAGTGTGGAGGCCGGCTTCTGTCATCCCCGGTAATATCAAGGCCTTGGTGGAGGCAATCCAAGATGCGGGGGAGCCTGAGGCCATGGAAGCCGAGGTGGGAGGAGAGGAGGCAAAGAAGGATGATGCTCATGCTGACCAAACTACTCTTCCTCCCCCCGGCTCTATGGCGGAGGACTGGCTTGATAAGCCTTTTAATGATGATCAGTAGATTTAGGATAGATTTTCCTTTCTCTTTTCTGTAATAGATAATAGGACTTGTAATTTTCCTTGAATATCAATGAAAAGTCCTTTGTTTTAATTCATATTGTTTCAATGAATTGATTGTCTGTTCATATGCTAGGCATAAAACTTGTGAAGGTGGGATCCGAGGAGGGTTCCTCGTTTCCTAATTGTTGAGCAAGTGATTAGGCCGAGGATGGACTCCTTGGCTTTAAGTGTACTCTCTAAGTTATATAGGCTGAGGAAGGACTCATCGGCTTTGACTGTTGGGGTGATTCTTCTTTTTCGTCTCCTTATGCCGAGGAAGATGACTCGTGCACAAGTTTTAGACGTGATGCCTTCTAGTCGTAGTGACAAGGTGCTCCCTTGTCTTGACGTGAGGCAAATCATTATGCCGGGGAAGGACTCCTCAGGTCTGACTGTTGGTTTATAAGCCTGAATCAAGGCGGACCCTTGATAGGATGTCAAGTCATCAGGCCAAGGAGGACCCTTGGTCTTGACTGTGATTGGTAATCCTAGGTCAAGGCGGACCCTTGTTAGGATGTAAAGTCATCAGGCCAAGGAGGACCCTTGGTCTTGACTGTGATTGGTAATCCTAGGTCAAGGCGGACCCTTGTTAGGATGTAAAGTCATTAGGCCAAGGAGGACCCTTGGTCTTGACTGTGATTTGTAATCCTAGGTCAAGGCGGACCCTTGTTAGGATGTAAAGTCATTAGGCGAGGAGGACCCTTGGTCTTGGCGTGATTTGTAATCCTAGGTCAAGGCGGACCCTTGTTAGGATGTAAAGTGTATGTTTCGAAGAGTCGGGGATAAGGTCCTCATCTTCTGGTGTCTGCGTGAAGAGTTGATAGTTGCTTTGCATGTTGGAAGAAACTGCTTTCGTAAAACTGAAATGCGATTACATTGAACTGCAATCCTATCAACTAACAAAAAATAAAAGACAGAAAACAGAAAACAAGAAACTAATCTACTGCAAAATAAACTAGACTAGTGATAATATTTTCTAAGGTTGTCGGAGTGCCATGGATGCTTGAGATCTTTCCCCTCCTTGGTCTTCAATCTGTAGGTCCCTTCTCGAATGACTTGAGTGATGATGTAGGGACCTTCCCAATTTGGGGAGAGCTTGTTTTGTTCTGCCTTCCGACCAGTGGCCTCAATCTTTCTAAGTACCCAATCGCCTACTTGGAATACTCTTCTGATGACCCATTTGTCGTGGTATGCCTTGGTCCTTTGCTTGTAATTCACCATCCTCATCTACGCGGCTAGTCGTTTCTCATCTATTAGGTCTAGGTCTAGGAGCCTATTAACCTTGTTGACTTGCTCGTCATAACGGGAATTTCTCACAGTAGGGATGGCTATCTCCGCTGGTGCCATAGCCTCAGAACCGAAGGTAAGTGCGAATGGGGTTTCCCCGGTTGGCCCCCGGGTGGTGTGCGAACAGCCCATAATGCTAGGGGAAGTTCGTCCAACTATCTACCCTTGCGTCCCTCAAGGTTCTTGGTAAGGGCGGTTAGGACCAATTTGTTTCTTTATTACCTTGGCCGTTGCCTTGTGGTACGCTGGCGAAGATTTTGCATGGCGGACTTTTACTCTTCCCAACTCTGTAGTAAATGCCGTAGAAAATTGCAGTCCATGATCAGAGACAATTGTATGTGGAAGGCCGAACCTGCACCAGATGTTGTCATGAACAAAGTTGATCACGTTCTCTTCCGTTATCTTGGCTAATGCCTTGGCTTCTATCCACTTGGAGAAGTAATCAACAGCTACTATCACGTACTTGCAATTACCACGGGCGGGAGGGAAGGGTCCGATGATATCGATCCCCCACATATCAAATGGCCACGTAGGTATCACAAGTGTTTGCTCGACTGCTGGTAGTCTAGGAATGTCAGAGAATCTTTGGCACTTGTCACATTTTCTAACATAGGCGTGCGCGTCTTCCCTTAGGTTTGGCCAGTAGTAACCTAGCGATATGACCTTGTCAGCCAAGGTTCTGGCCCCCGGGTGTCCGCCGCAAACGCCCTCATGTACTTCTGCCAAGATATTCTCAATTTCCTTGGGATAGACACACCTTAGCAGAGGCTTTGTGAAAGATCTTCGGTAGAGGACTCCGCTCATTACCACGAACCTTGGAGACCTCTTCTTGATGAGTTTAGCTTGAGCTTCATCTTCGGGGAGTTTCTCCTTCTCAATGTAGTCAATGTAGTCATCGATCCAGCATCTCTCCTCTCCATCTAAGAGCATGACTTGCAGTCTTTCGTACGCAGGTTCCTCGACATAAACTACATATGGACTGGTCTTAGACACGTCCATGGTTGCCAGTTTGGAGAGAACGTCTGCGACTTGGTTATCTTCCCTACCAATTTGTTTGAGCTCGAAAAATTCCATCTTCTTCGTCATATCTAGGACCAGGTCTCTATATTTGGAAAGGGTGGGGTCTTGGGTATTATACTCTCCCTTTACTTGTTTGACAACGAGTTGGGAGTCGCAGAAAGCCGCCACCTTAGTTGCTCCATAGAAGGAGGCCAACTCAATGCCAAATATTAGAGCTTCATATTCAGCTTGATTATTGGAGGCAGGGAACTTGAAACGGATGGCGTCTTGAGTAGTATATTCTCCTTTTGGGCTTGCTAGTACAATTCCAGCTCCGCTTCTCTCCTTTATGGCTGATCCGTCCGTATACAGGATCCAACAGTTGGGTGGGAGTTCAATGGGAGAGTCTTTATCCTCTGGTGCGTTTTGCTTCCGAGAGGTGGGGAGTTGCTCACCCATAAAGGCAGTCTCGACCATGAAGTCAACCAATGGCTGTGCCAGGAGGGTCTTCCTTGGTTGGTAAGTGATATCAAACTCAGTGAGAGCGATGGACCAATTAAGGAGACGTCCAGAGCCGTCCAACTTATGTAGTATCTTCTTCAATGGTTCATTTGTGTATACGGTGATAGGATGTGCAGAAAAATAGGCACGTAATTTTCTCGAAGCAATGACTAGCGCGTACGCTATCTTCTCCACATTAAAGTATCTGCTTTCCACGTCGGACAGTGCCTTAGAGGCATAGTAGACAGGCTTCTGAACTCCTTCGTCATTCCGAACCAAGACAGTTGCGACAGCATAATCAGTGGCAGCTAGGAAGACATATAGCATCTCACCGGTAGTCGGACTGCTGAGCAAGGGAGGGGAACCCAAGTACTTCTTCAACCGGAGGAATGCTTCAGAGCATTCGGGAGTCCAGGAGAAGCTCTTGGTACCCTTCATTACCTTGAAGAAGGGCAGTGACTTTTCGGCAGATTTGGCGATGAATCTTCCAAGGGCAGCTATTCTTCAATTTAATCTTTGAACCTCCTTGATCGTGGTAGGTTCCTTCATGTCCATGAGCGCCTTAATTTTTTCAGGGTTGGCCTCTATTCCCCTTTGTGATACTATGAAGCCTAGGAACTTTCCAGCCGTTACTCCAAATACGCACTTGCTTGGGTTCAGCTTCATGTTGTTAGCTCGGAGGTTGTGGATTGTTTCTTCCAGGTCAGGAACGTGACTGCCTTCCTTGGTCTTTGATGGATGTGTATTTACCCATCCAAATGATGCACTTTTAGGCTTTCTTTGCGTTTGATTCCCGAGTTTTATGTATATTTGATATGGTTTGTTAGTGTTTTAATGAGTACGGGGGTGAAGTGAAATTACGGAAAATGCAGGACTAAGCGGCATTTGGAAGCTTTTGGACTAAATGGGAAATATTGGAAAATTCAAGGACCAAATTGGAATTATGGAATTTTTGGACGAAATTGATTTAGAAAAATTCATGGGATTAAATGAAAAATAAAAGTCCAAAAAGCGAAGCGCAGAAAAAGTCGTTAAAGTGGTCAAAGTGCGACTGCAAGATAGCGGGACGAAACGAGTATAGATTGATACTAAAATTAGGCCATTGCATTGGCCACTTACTGGTACATGGCCGGCCACTGCTTGGGGAATTGGGGCCAAGGTTGTTGCAAGCTGGGCCAGAAGGAAGCAAATGGGCCACGGCTACTCAAACAAACAGGGCGGACGCGCTACTCAAACAGGGCGACCGCGCTCAAAGACATTTTTGCTCGGCGACTCTCGGCCAACTTGGGCGTCCGCGGCGGAGTCGAGGGCGACCGCGCTTCTTCCGTCGTCATCAGCAACAATTTGAACGTATTTCTCAGGGTCAGTTTGGACATTTCTCAGCTGGGACCACGTTGCTTAGCCCTATTCTTTTCTTTTATAAATAATCACAGCAGCCATAGATTAACATATTATGATAATTATTAGAGTTTTATTTTCTTTTCTTTTCTTGGATCAATTGAAGAAGAAGAATTATTCCGAATTCAATCCAGGTTTTTATTATTTATTAATTATGAGTAGTTAAATTTATTAGATTTGTAGATTGGTCGAACCTTTACCGGATTTCTATGCAATAATATTTTTAATTCTTTCTATTTAATTCCTTCTAGTTCATTAATTATATTTTAATTTCTTGTTCATGGATTCGAGACGTATGTTAAGATACGAACTCGTCTTTGAATAATTGGGTATCGAATTCGCCATTAATTTGGGAGTTTGATACATTGACCACTATTGATTGAATAACTTTAATTGAGGCCGTAATAGAAATCGATTAAAGTTAGGTTCTTTAATTCTTGTGTGTTTAATTTATTCTTGGTATATTGTGGAACCGTAATAGAAACTGCAATATTAAAATATTAAAAGAGTATTTAGGATTGTAATCCGGCCACCTAACCGTATCGATCCTAGCTAAAGTGAATGAACCCTAGAAGTTGAGTTAATGTTTCTTAAGTAAAATTCTGCATAGAATGATGGTATAGTGAAATCCAATCTACGAATCTCTGCTCATAATCTGTTTTCTTGCTTAGTTAGTTTACATTATTTAGTTTATGCTTTTAGTCTTAAATCAAATAAAAATTATAAACTTTGGTTACTCAATTCATTGCGTTCATCCTATTTGTTTACCAACGAGTCTCTGTGGATTCGACCCACTGCATTTGCATCTTGCTACACCGGTAGTGAGTACACTTGCTCGGTTTTTATTACAAGAGGGAGTTTTCCTCCATCAAGTTTTGGCGCCGTTGCCGGGGACTTGTTGCAAGTAAACAAGTAGGTTAGGTAGTGAATGCAAGGTCGTCGTTCTTTGAAGCCTACATTGGTGCCATTGGACGACAACATAAATAGACTTGAGGAAGAATTTGAGGGCGATCCCCTCTTTAATCCCCTTTTCTCGGATTCAGACACCGAATCAGAACCCTCCACCGAGGTAGAGGAAGAGAAAGCCGAGATGGCGGTACCACCGGCACAAACTATGAATGATTTCTGAGACCTAGGGTAGACACATCTACCTCTTGCGTAGTCTTTGTCCGTCTCGGCCCAAAAATTTAGAGGTCAAAGGACAATACTTTGCCATGTTGCCAAGCTTTCAAGGATTGCCTGGTGAGGATGCACTCACGTTCCTTAAAGAATATATTATTGTTGTTGCTCAATTTTTGTTAAGACGAGGGAGTGAGCGAGGAGCAAATTAGACTAAAGTGTTTTCCTTACACTCTTAAGGGAGTGGCTAAAACATGGTTGCGATGCTTGCGCGGCGGCATTAGTACTTGGGTAGAATTGCAAGATGTGTTCCTTAAAAGATATTACCCACATCATCTTTTGGCTAGTTTTAGACGAGAAATTGATGACATTTTCCCAAGATGTGGGGAGCCCTTTCATGAGGCATGGGAAAGATTTAATACGATGATAATGCAATGTCCCCATCATAATTTCACACTACCTTCAACTGAACCAAGCCTTCTATGATGGCTTGAATGACAATGGTCAATCAATGGTTGACAATCTTTCTTTGGAGGCTCAATTGGAGCCAAGACCCCGGATGAGACTAAGGCTTTATTTGAGATGTTGAGTGCTAATTCTCAACAAAAGAGTTCGAGGTAGGACAAGGGGTATTAGATTTGGCCCTGCTACGATAATCTTTCTAAGCAAATTGCGAGTCTTGAGTAGTAAATTTGATAAATTATTTGCTGTAGCACTTCTGCTGGTGCTAATGTTATTGCGATTATTGTACAAATTGTGGTTTATCATCTCATGTGACTAATATGTGTCCAAGTGCAGCAAATTTCTTGTATAATCTGAGCAGGCACATGCTTTCAATGGATATGCACACAGGCCACCACCCCAAGGCAACCAATATGGCAACTACAATCCATGGGGTGGCTATCATAATCGGCAAGTGAAACCTCTTCATGTGCCACCACACGGACAACATGATAAAGAGCCTTGGGAGGCTGGCGATCCGGCGGTTAAGAATGGAGATGCGGCAAAGTAATAGAAATACGAATCTTTGCTTTTGAAAAAATGGGCACACAAGTAGAGCAACTTGTGAAGGTTGCCCAAGAGTTGATGAAAGAGAAAAACCCACCCGAGCAAGCAAAGTCAATCACAACAGTGTGGGATGAAAGTGAGGAAATTGAGGAGGTATTTCTATCTTCTCTTGATAATATTGATTGTTTTGATAATAATAATGATGTTAATGAGAAAGAAAAAGTTAATCATGTTCAAAAAGACCCGGGTGTTTCACTATCCCAATTTCTGTAGGGGTCAAAATTTTAAAGGTTTGTTGGATCTTGGGGCAAGTGTCAATGTGATGCCCTTTCATGTTTTTAGAAGTTTGGGGGCATGTGAGTTGAAACCACCCATGAGAGACTTGCAATTGGCGGATCTCTCAATTAAAAGACCTTTAGGGGTTCTTGAAGGGGTGTTGGTTAAAATTGATAAAATCATTATCCCCATTGACTTTTATGTGATGTGTATGGAGGGATCAAGTGAGGAGCAATTGAAAACTCCCATTACGCTTGGGAGGCCATTTATGTTTGACACTAAGGCCACCATTGATGTGTGTCGAGGGTGGTGTCCTTGAGAGGCATGGGGGAAGAATGCAAGTTTGTTATGTCTAAAAATGATAAGAAAATCTCCCCCAAAGATGATTTTGTAGGAGCCATAAATGATGTACCAATGGTCATATATGATGTGAATGGAGGTGAGAAAAGTGGGGATAATGCGGACGTTTGTCCCTTGGCTAGTAACATTAAGGCCGACCAATACTCTAGGAGTAACGGGTCGTATCACTCCCCACACGGCTCCCATAAAGAGTCGAATCCATCACATTTACCACAAGGTCCTTCTAAATCGAGAGTTAGTGAGGAGAGTTATAGTGATTTATCTGATTCTATATTTGCTTCTATTTTTGTTCATGATAACTCTCTTGATCTTGGTTGTGAGAATGGTGTTCTGCAGGTTGCAGAAAAGATTGAGTTTGTGGGTGGAACCCCCAATAAAAGGAAAAGAAAAAGGGGTAAGCAAAAGCGTAAAGTTTTAAAAGTAAATGTGGCTTCACCCCTACTTGTTGACAATGGAGTGTTGATTTGGAAAGAGAAGGGCATCTGCGCCCGTGAGGAGAAGAGATGGTCCAAAGGCCGCAAAGCAAAGGCCAAGTAAGATTGGAACCATAGTCGGGCTAACGACTTTAAACAAATGCGCTGCTTGGGAGGCAACCCAATGAGGTATGTTTTACTGTTTTGTTAATTATTGTTTAGTAGTGTCTTGCTATCTTTCGAACTTAAGGCACGCTTTTGTTCTCTTTGCTATGAGGACATAGCATGTTTTGAGTTTGGGGGTGGGCAACTCTCCGAGTTTGTGGGTTTATAGGGGAGTGTATATAGTGTCACCCTCTAAAAAAATAGAAAAATTTAAAAATTTTGTTCTTTTCATAGTTGGGATGTTGGCCAAAGTCGGTGATGATTAGGGTGTGCTTTAATTTTAAAATCACATGTGCTATTATTAGTGTGGTGATTGGGATTGCATTGAAACATTTAAATTATGATTGCACCACCTCTCACTTCCGTATCATATTCTTGGTCATTGTCATCAACTTAGGTGCCTTTTATGGGATCACTTTGTGTATTCTCGGGGTCCCTAGAACATGTTTGCATGATTGTCAATAACACGTCAATAGGTTACTTGATATATATGGCTATTCTTTGAATCCCTTTTTGTAAGCCTTAAACTTTCTAGTCACTTATATAAAAAATTTCGCTAGAACCCCTTTTGAGCTTGAAAAAGAATGGAATCTCTCACAAAGTGGGAGGTTATCCTAGACCACCATTCGCCTTCATTTGTACCCTCATTGTCCTACCCTTTTAACCTATACACAAATTTAATTTTTCTCACCTTTTCAAGAAAGTGAAACTAGGGAATGAATTGGAAATTGTGGGGGAAGTTTGGAAAATCAAGGGTGGAGTGGAAAGTGGTCACGAAAATAAAGAAAATTATGTAATGAAAAGAGGGACAAGTAAAAAAAAAAAAAAGCTTCAAAAGAAAAGTGAGACAAAAAGACTTAAAAAGAGCGCTCACTTGTAAAAAAAAAAAAATAATTAAAAAAAAAAATGAAGCCTTGCCTCTCTAATGTTCAAGTGGAAATCATGTTTTAAGGTGACCAAAGGAAGTAATGGAATGTGCTCAACCCCATGTTGATGTATGAAAAAGTTTTAGTTTGTGGGTTGGCACATTGGAAAGTAATAAGGGTGAGTGGAGGATGTATTGTTAAAAGAAGACTTTCTAGTTTCACTTTCTTATTTTTCGTATGTCCTTACCTTCATTTGTAACCATGAACCTAGCCCTGCGATCTTTCGCACTTAACTGTTAGGCCATATTATTCTTTCAATATCGAGTAACCGGGTTGACAATCGTGTTAAATATGCATATGAGTGTCCTTTTTGGTTTGTACTGTCTATGACATATTGGTTTAGAGCATCGCTTAGTGAATCCATAAACAATCTTAGGTTGTTGGCAGTGACCTCCCATAATTCATTCATCATTCAGGCCGCGGTGGAAAATTGTGAGTTTTATGCTTCAATGTGATTGTAATCCCATTACTGTGGTGGCACTTGTTGATTATGTGTGTTGGTGAGAATCTGAGACTTGTATGGCCAATGACTCATCTGTGATAGAACATCCCAAAAATAATTATTTTGTTTTAATGTTTTATTATTAGTATTTAGAGTAGTTTTA
Organism: Adenophora triphylla var. japonica; assembly: GCA_022495995.1. NCBI lineage: Eukaryota > Viridiplantae > Streptophyta > Magnoliopsida > Asterales > Campanulaceae > Adenophora > Adenophora triphylla. The sequence continues at coordinate 142,963 of JAFEMH010003227.1, read as the reverse complement.
TTTTTATTCTTTTAGTTTTGTTTTACTCGGGACGAGCAAAAGGTTAGTTTGTGGGTGTTTGATGGATGTGTATTTACCCATCCAAATGATGCACTTTTAGGCTTTCTTTGCGTTTGATTCCCGAGTTTTATGTATATTTGATATGGTTTGTTAGTGTTTTAATGAGTACAGGGACTGAAGTGAAATTCTGGAAAATCTGGGACTAAACTGGCATTTGGAAGCTTTTGGACTAAATGGGAAATATTGGAAAATTCAAGGACCAAATTGGAATTATGGAATTTTTGGACGAAATTGATTTAGAAAAATTCATGGGATTAAATGAAAAATAAAAGTCCAAAAAGCGAAGCGCAGAAAAAGTCGTTAAAGTGGTCAAAGTGCGACTGCAAGATAGCGGGACGAAACGAGTATAGATTGATACTAAAATTAGGCCATTGCATTGGCCACTTACTGGTACATGGCCGGCCACTGCTTGGGGAATTGGGGCCAAGGTTGTTGCAAGCTGGGCCAGAAGGAAGCAAATGGGCCACGGCTACTCAAACAAACAGGGCGGACGCGCTACTCAAACAGGGCGACCGCGCTCAAAGACATTTTTGCTCGGCCAACTCTCGGCCAACTTGGGCGTCCGCGCTGGAATTCGAGGGCGACCGCGCTTCTTCCGTCGTCATCAGCAACAATTTGAACGTATTTCTCAGGGTCAGTTTGGACATTTCTCAGCTGGGACCACGTTGCTTAGCCCTATTCTTTTCTTTTATAAATAATCACAGCAGCCATAGATTAACATATTATGATAATTATTAGAGTTTTATTTTCTTTTCTTTTCTTGGATCAATTGAAGAAGAAGAATTATTCATCAATCCAGGTTTTTATTATTTATTAATTATGAGTAGTTAAATTTATTAGATTTGTAGATTGGTCGAACCTTTACCGGATTTCTATGCAATAATATTTTTAATTCTTTCTATTTAATTCCTTCTAGTTCATTAATTATATTTTAATTTCTTGTTCATGGATTCGAGACGTATGTTAAGATACGAACTCGTCTTTGAATAATTGGGTATCGAATTCGCCATTAATTTGGGAGTTTGATACATTGACCACTATTGATTGAATAACTTTAATTGAGGCCGTAATAGAAATCGATTAAAGTTAGGTTCTTTAATTCTTGTGTGTTTAATTTATTCTTGGTATATTGTGGAACCGTAATAGAAACTGCAATATTAAAATATTAAAAGAGTATTTAGGATTGTAATCCGGCCACCTAACCGTATCGATCCTAGCTAAAGTGAATGAACCCTAGAAGTTGAGTTAATGTTTCTTAAGTAAAATTCTGCATAGAATGATGGTATAGTGAAATCCAATCTACGAATCTCTGCTCATAATCTGTTTTCTTGCTTAGTTAGTTTCTGTTATTTAGTTTATGCTTTTAGTCTTAAATCAAATAAAAATTATAAACTTTGGTTACTCAATTCATTGCGTTCATCCTATTTGTTTACCAACGAGTCTCTGTGGATTCGACCCCTGCATTTGCATACTGCTACACCGGTAGTGAGTACACTTGCTCGGTTTTTATTACAAGAGGGAGTTTTCCTCCATCAGTCTTTATGACCATGTCATCAATATAAGCTTCCATGTTGCGACCTATTTGGCTTGCAAACACTTGATTCACCATCCGTTGGTATGTGGCACCCGCGTTCTTGAGCCCAAAAGGCATCATGATGTAACAGTAATTTTCCCCAGGTGTTTGGAAGGCCGTCTTCTCAATGTCCTCTTCCGCCATTTTTATCTGATGATAGCCTGAATAGGCATCTAGGAAGCTGAGAGTTTGGTGTCCAGCAATGGAGTCAACCAACTTGTCAATTCTGGGGAGAGGATAGCTGTCCTTGGGGCAGGCTTTGTTTAGATCAGTAAAGTCTATGCACATACGCCATTTCCCATTTTGCTTCTTCACCATAACTACATTAGCCAACCAAACGGGGTACTTGACTTCACGAATTATTCCGGCGCTAAGTAATTTCTGCACCTCTTCCTTTATAGCTTCCTCCTTGTCCCTTGCAAAATTTCTCCTTATCTGGGAGATAGTCTTCGCTAAAGGATCAACTTCTAGGCGGTGGAGGGCTACTTCTTCATTGATCCCTCTCATGTCTTCGACTCTCCAAGCGAAGACGTCGAGACTGTTTTTTAAGAGGGTGGTGATTCTTTCCTTTTCTTCTGGAGATAGTTGGCCCTCGAGCTTGATTTTCTGTTCAGGATAGTCAGGATTAATGACTACCTCTTCTAGCTCATCTACAGGCTTCATTTCAGGTCCGTCTCGAAATTCTAGGGATTCGATGATAATTTCTCTGATTCTCCTCCCTTCGTTGTCATTTACATTGAGGCCTTCTTCCTCCATAAGTTTATCAATGTCTGGGAGATCGGTCTTCCCCAAGTCATGGTTGGCCCCCGAGTTCTGGCCGTTGACGAGAATGGGATCTTCCTCGGAAAAGGGCGGAACTATGCCATGGTCATCCACAGTTTCTAGGACCATTGGCTCCTCTTCACTTTCCCATACCTCACGGATATAGCTCATTCTGGAGCTAGTCTCGGTGGTTTTCTGAGACTTTGAGATCTTGATGTTTTCTTCGGGGGTATCTATCTCCACACTTTTGGATTTCTTTCTGCTCTTCACGACATGTTCCAAGAAGTCTTTGGGGGTTGCCCTTACACATCCAATCCCAGCACGAGTGGGGAATTTAACTCGTTGGTGGGGAAGGGAGGCCACCATCCCAAGTTTAGCTTGACTTGGAATGCCTATGATTGCATGATAATCACTAGTCAAATCCATGACTATGAAATTGACTGTGGCTTTGGCTAGGAAGGGATGATCACCGACTTCAAGTTCTAACTCCACGGTCCCCTTAGCTCCAACCTTATGGTTGGTGAACCCTTCCAGCCTTCCATGATATGGTTCTAGCATGGTGCTTTCAAACCCATTTGCTGGAAAGCAGAATAGTACAAGATGTCACGGGAGGCCCCCGTGTCCACAAGTAGTCTTTCCGATTCCACATTGTCAATCCGACCCTTTATCACCAAGGGTTGTTCACGGGCTGCACGGCTCCCTGCCAACTTGTTTGGAGAGAAACTAATGACCTCTTCTGCCTTATGAATCCAAGCAGGTACATGGTAAACTTTGCTTAGTTCATGAATCTGGTCCCTTAGCTTTCTGGTGGAGGTCACCTCATCACGGATCACATGCAATTTAGCCCTAGGAGGCCTTCGATCTTCATCCTCACTTTTAGAATCATCTTCGCTCTCCTCTTGCTTCCGCTTTCGCTTGCTATCTTTTTTCATGACATAGCGGTCTAGCTTTCCCTCGTCAACCCATTGTTGGATTATTTTCTTGAGGGCCCAACAGCCATCAGTGGTGTGCCCGTGGTCTTTGTGAAAATCACAGTATTTGCTTATGTTACGAGGGAATTTTAGCTTGTCAGTCAGCGGACGGGGTGGTGGAAGGTTTACTAGCTGCATGATTTCAGAGATGGGTTTTGTAAGGGGGGTGAATTCAAGCTTCTCAGTGCTCCTTGTTCTGTTCTTCCCTTTGGATCCCTTACCATTCACATTGTCATTCTGGCGAGTGCCCGTCATTTCGGTTTCCGTCTTGTCGCCTCCCCTTTTCTTTGTTTTATCTTCAGCCATGGAAATGGCATAAGCCACCTTGTATAGTTCGGACTTTGATTGAGGTTCTCGGGCTGAGAGTTCATAAACAAGGGGACCAGATTTCAAGCCAGAGTTGAAACAAACAATGACCTCCCTATCAGTGAGGCTCTCTTCAACCTGGTCTGCCATTTTTCGGAACCGATTATAATAGCTGAGGGTGGTCTCTCCCTTTCCCTGCTCGATGTTGGCCAAGTCGGCCAGCCTCATCTTCCTCTTACCAGCAGTGGCAAAGTGGTCCAAGAACATTCTCCTCATGCCTCTCCAGCAATCTATGCTACCTCTTTTAAGCTCACGGAACCAGGTTAAAGCTGTTTCAGAGAAGGTGCTAGCGAAAGCTTTACAGAGCAAGTCATCAGCAGTGGTGAGGAGATTCATAGTTTGTTCAAAACCTTGAACGTGGTCTTTTGCATCAGTAGTGCCATTGTACTTCTCGAAATTAGGGAGCTTGAGGTGAGGATTAGGTGGAGCCGCCGTTATCCTCAAGGAGAATAGACGAGTTGCCCAGTCATAGTCATCGTCATTAAACTTCTTTCCCATTTCCATGTCATCCAGTCTTTGCTTCAACAGCTCCCATTGCTTGGTTTCCACTCCCTTGTCGCTACTTGAGCGGGTGCTTCATTGGGAACTTCTGACGGATTTATCCTTGGGGCAATCATTCACCCTACTGTGCTCCGCGTCATATCGGTGGCTGTCCCGTTTGGAGGGGGCCTTATCACGCTTCAGTTCCAGGTCTTGGCCACCAAGTATCATCCTATATGGTTCAGGGGTCCTCGGCCTAGCAAATTCACGGGCACGGGGACGGGGAGAATCCCGGCGATGCCGAGGAGAATCATGGCGGGATCGACGAGGACGAGGAGAATCAGGACGCCGGGGTGCTATGACTAGACGAGGTGGTGACATTCGCCTGTTCAGACTGAGCCTTGTCCTTAGGTCCCTTGAGTTCACCTCCTCTTCCCTGGGAGTCAATTGGCTTCTCAGGTCAACTACCTGATCTCTCTTCTTACTGTCATGCCGAGGACGAGTAGGTTCTCGGGGTGCTTGCTTTGGTAGTTCAGCGGTCTTGAGGAGAGGAGCTCGTTGCTCACCTTGTTCCCTTACGAGAGGGTTGCCCACAGATGGCCTAATGAATTCAGCCATGGAATGCTCTGGGTCTAATTGCAAAAGAGCAGCCTGTGTTTTATACATCCTTTGCAATGTTTCCATTTTCTTATGTAACAAAGAGCGTCGGTCAACGGGTGGAGCTCCCACTGCTTGACCGACGTCGGCATTCTTTGTCTTCTTCCTTCCCACTTGCTTTCCACGAGTACGAGTGGGCCGGGGAAGCTCGGCACCCTCTCCCTCGGCATTCGCCTGACCCTTGGAACGAAGGGTCATGGCGAGGGGAGGAGGGGCATCTGGCTGAGGTAAAGGAGGAGGAGGAGGAGGCAGCTCCTCAGCTCCAGTGTTCCCCCCATTTACTTGGGTTGGGTCCCCAGCTGTAACACTTGCAGATTGTCCGTCCATAGCAAATAAATCAACAAATTACCAATTTAAGCGAATATCCCAAAATCACAATTACCAATCAAATTCAGAGCAGAATTTGACGCAAACTAAGAGACTGCAATTGGGCAACTTTGACAATGCCAAATTTTTCGGCCAAAATTGGGACAAAATTCCAACGCTTAAAACGATTTCAACTAGAACTGGGCAAATTCCGGCGGAAATCTGCAGATTCCGGCCGAATCAAAAACAGAGCCCAAAACGGTACAGAAAATTCCGTTCAAACTAGAAAATTTCCGGCAGAAAACGGGCTTCAGGCGATTATTCCAGGCCAAACAAAGGGTGTTTGAATCGATTTCCTGGCAATGGAACCAATTGATGATGCCAAAATCGTCAAATCAGCCCAAATCCAAGCGATGAATGCTCCGGCGATTGTGAGGCCTGAAAATAAGAGAAAACACGTAAACTAAGCCGGGGCGGATCCGGCTAAAGGCCCTCCGGCGTGAGAGTAAGTTCACGGTTTGTATATGAGAAACTAAATTGACAGAGTTTCTGCTATGTAAAAAGTAACGTACCCAATAATGAGCCAAGGGGCTTGTATTTATAGGGATGGATTGATAGAATCCATATTGAAGTGAACTTGTAAAGAGATAAGATATAATCCTAAGAGAATTATATCTGCTAAAGAGTCATTGTTTGACTTGAATTGGTGTTGGTGATTATAATCCTGATTGGATCATGAATGCATAATCCTTGTTGAATAAGGACTGTGTAAACTGCTAGCCGAAATGCCGAGGAACATAAATGTTTTACCTCAGCCTTAGTAAATAGGCCGAGGTGAATGATTCTGCTTCCTCGTCGTTTGATGATGGCCGACACGGAGATATGCCGGGGTAAATGATTTGGTTTCCTCGTCACTTGGATGATATGCCGAGGTAAGAACTTTTCTCTCCTCGTCACTTGAGGAAGTCTCGGGATTTGACGGCCCAAGCATTAAGACATAAGGCCGAGGTATATTTGATGAGTGGATTTGATACATATATTTTGCCTATGTTTCCGGATTATTTATAATGATTTTTGATGTATTTAGTTTAGTTTTGATGTATTTGAGTGACATTTTGTTATGTGAGGTTGTGTGAGAAAACAATGATCTTTGAGGGTATTTTTGGCTTTTTATTTGTAATTGGTGGTGAAATATCAAGGAGCGTGCAAGTTCATTGTCAGTGGAAAAAAGGGCAGCAAATTGGTCGAGGTTCGAGCTCGGGGTCAAGCACGGTCAAGGGACGAAGGCCAGGTCAAAGCTGAGTCAAAATGGAGCAATTCTGCATTTGGCACGAGTGGAGCACGACTGAAGAAGGCCAGAGCACGACTTGGGAACGAATGGAGTCAAGCCAAATCAAGCAAGCTACTCAGAACGAGTGGACGAGTGGGGCACGACTCGTTCTCACGAGTGGAGGCCAAGGCTATTTCCAGCATGGCTACTCAGAACGATTGGAGGGGCCTGGCACGAGTCGTTCTCACGACTGGAAATGAAGGGCACGACTCGTGCTAATTAGCACGACTCGTGCCAGGACGCGTATTGTGACGTCAGCAAGGATTTTGAAGCAGATTTTGAAGGATTTGGTTAATTTGTTTTCCTAATTAGAGTAGGACTGCATGAGGACTATATATATTCCTTTTATTATTATTATTAGGTACTTTTGGTTATTATTTTCTTGCCAAGGCTTTTGAAGGATTGGAGGATTTCAGATTTTTAAGGTTTTTGCTATTTTTCCAGGTTTGATGTATTGTTATTATTCATACTTTGTGATTGTGATCATGAATATGAGTAGCTAAAATTCCTTTTCATGGATTGGATGTAGTAATTGTGGAACCTCTATGCTAATTCAAGTTTGAATTCTTCCAAACTCTCTCATTCTTGTTTGATGAATTAATTATCATTCTTTTATTTGTTTTAGACTGTTGCACTACCGTGGACAGTTTATTTAAAGCACCCTAATTCATCAATTAGGTTGGATTGTTGACCTACCGGAATACAATACAACTTAGATTCATATATTTCTTGTGGACTTAATGAGTTTCTTGAATGTTATTTTGACTTACCGGAATTGATAACAAGATAGAAATATTGGGGTTGCAATCCGCACACCAAACGTTCTAACCCTTAACCAAGTGAAAGAGTCTTTGAATGAGATTGTTATTTTTCTTATCAAAATCATTAGCATAGAGGGGATACAATTATGAAATCCAATCCGTGAATTCCTTTGATCTGATTTAATCCTTGTTTCTTGCTTTCTTGTTTTCTTCAATTAAATAGTTTAATTTCTTGCTTTATTACTTTAGTTAATAAATCCAAATCAAAAACCCCATTTTGTTACTTTTAGCATTAATTAAATTTACTTGTTAAATCACACAAGTCTCTGTGGTTCGACCCTTACTATTGTACATTGCTACTTCGGTGACTTGTACACTTGCAAGGTTTTTATTACACAGTGGAATTTTCTCCATCAAGTTTTTGGCGCCGTTGCCGGGGACTTGTTGTGATTTTTTAACAAGTTTATTTAATCGGTGCATGTTTGGTCGCCGGTCATTGGATCCTAATTTGGTTCCTTTGAACGACGATATAGACAGAATTGAGAGAGGCATTCCCTCTACTCAAGTGAGCGAGACTGATTCGGAAACTTCTGTCACCGAGACAGAGGTAACTTTGAGTGAATTAGAAACTTCTTCCACCGAGGGAGAAGAACTTGAAATTGATATGGCTTTGCAAGCGCCCACCATGGATGCCTTCTCTAGGCCGCGGGTGGACACATCTGTGTCATGCATTGTGTTGAATGAGGCAACAAAAAGTTATGAGGTAAAAGGCCATCTGTTTAACATGATCCCTCAATTTCATGGCCTCGCCTCTGAAGATTCTTTGAATTTCTTAAGGGAATATATGATGATTGTGTCTAGTTTCCCATTGAGAGACGGTGCAGACCGATGAGCACTTAAGACTAAAATGCTTTCCCTTTGCTTTGAGGGATAATGCTAAGCAGTGGCTCATGTTGCTCCCACCTAGGAGCATTAATACTTGGGATGAATTGCATGATAAATTTTTGAGAAAATACTTCCCACATGCCACGTTAGCCACCTTTAGACAGAAAATCATTGGGTTCACACAGGACTCATTTGAGGCATTTCATGAAGCATGGGACAGATTTAAGATGCTCTTGGTGCAATGTCCCCACCACAATTTCCCTTTGCCTTTATTGCATCAAACTTTCTATGGAGGATTGACACAAGTCGATCAAAGCTATGGTGGATAACGCAGCCGGAGGCTCCTTAGGAGCCAAAACTGCGGAAGAGACCCAAGATCTTTTTGAGAGATTATCATCCAATTCGCAACAAAAGGGGTCAAGGGGTAAAACCAATGGTGTGAATGGAGTAGGAATGAATGATGAGCTTGCTAAACAAATTGCACTTTTAAATCAAAGATTTGATACGTTGGCCATGAATAATACTTCCAATTATGCTTCCAATGTGTCATCTGTTGGTAATGCCATGCATGATAGTTGTGTAACTTGTGGATCTAACACCCATTCTTATGAAGTTTGCCCCACCACTAGTCCCCATTTGTATAATCATGAGCAGGTACAGGCGATGCAAGGATATATGCAGAGGTTCCCGCAGAACAATCCATTTTCGCAGACATACAATCCTGGATGGGGGAAGCACCCTAATTTTTCTTGGGGAGGTAATCAACAGCCGAATAAACCTCTCCATGCCCAACCACCACCGCAGGGGTCTTATGAAAGGAAGAAAGAGCCTTGGGAAGAGGAAATGGATCGGATGAGAGCGGAGCAACTCCAAGCGAGGGCGGAACAAAGAAGAAGCAAACAACAATCAAGCTGCTGCAATGAAAAAGTTGGAGACCCAAATGGGTCAATTGGCGGAGGCATTACAGGGACGACAACCGGGTATGTTCCATAGCCAAGGGGAGCAAGCAAAGGCCATCTTCACCCTACGTGGTGGCAAACAGGTAGACAATCAGGTAGCTTCTCCTTCTTCTCCTCCTACACCCCCTCTTGTTGACTCCCCTGCTGTGGAACCTCCTGTTGTGGAAAATGTTGTTGTTGAGGATGTTGTGTCTAATGATGAGGGTACTAATGGATTGGGACAAAATGTGAATGTAGAAAAGTCCAACCCCAAGCCATATGTGCCCCCTGTTCCTTTCCCGGGCAGATTCTTGAGGAACAAGCTTGATCACCAAATGAAAGAATTGATTGACATGTTTTCAAAAGTTAACATAAATTTGCCTTTGTTAAATGTGATCAAGAATGTTCCTGCGTATGCCAAATTCTTCAAGGAAATTAATTCCAAGAAAATTCAGTATGGGAAAGATGAGAAATTGTTTTTGGGTGAGAATGCGAGCGCTGTAGTAAAACATAGTCTTCCACCGAAAATGAAAGACCCCGGGAGTTTTCTAATTTCCATTACTTTGGGGGATTCTCACACGGTGAGAGCTATGCTTGATCTCGGGGCGAGCATTAATTTGTTGCCATATTACATGTATCTTGAGTTGGGTTTGCCCGAGCTAAAACCCACTATGATGGCCCTACAACTCGCTGATCGGTCCATAAAAAGACCATTGGGCATCGTAGAGGATGTTTTAGTTCAAGTTGGGTCATTGATCATTCCTGTGGATTTTGTGGTCCTAGAGATGCCTCGCGGTGAGGGTAGTCGCCGTGATTCACCCATTTTGCTTGGGAGACCATTCATGGCAACGACCAACACCGTAATTAATGTTGCTAGTGGCACTCTCTCCATGACTGTCGCAAGTGAAAAAATTGAAATAAATGTTTTTGAGGTAATGAAAAATGCGGTTGGTCATGATGAGTCTTGCATGTTTGTCGATGAGTTTGATGAGGTTGATGATTGCGTGCGTGAGATTGCATGGCATGAGAAGGATTGTGAGGAGTTAGAGTCATTGATTTCAATGGGCGGTGAGAAAACTAGGGATAATGCGGACGCTCAACTGATGGCTGTGGATAAGGCCGACGAGCACCATCCTAGTGATGGCCCGTTTCACCCCCTAGGCCACTTCAATGAGAAGTTGGCGCCTTCTATTGTGATTCCCCCAGTCCTTGAGTTGAAAGTTCTCCCGTCAAATTTAAAATATGCATTTTTAGGAGAGGGAGAGACTTTACCTGTCATAATTGCATCTGATTTGTCCACTGACCAAGAGGCCCAATTGATTGATGTTTTGCGTGAATATAAAGAGGCCATTGGGTGGACATTGAAAGACATTAAGGGAATTAGTCCCACGATGTGCATGCACAGAATTCATCTCTTGGATGGTGCTAAACCGTCTAGGGAGAGACAACGGAGACTGAATCCTCACATGGAGGAAGCCGTGAGAAAAGAGGTCCTGAAATTGCTAGATGCGGGTATTATTTACCCAGTGGCTGAGAGTGAGTGGGTAAGCCCGGTACAAGTTGTACCAAAAAGATCGGGCATCACTGTAGTTCAGAACGAAAAAGGTGAGGATGTGCCCATGAGAGAAGTGACCGGTCTTAGGATGTGTATTGACTTGAGAAAACTAAATGCTGCGACCAAGAAAGATCACTTTCCCTTGCCTTTTATTGATCAGATGTTAGAAAGATTGGCCGGTCACTTTTACTATTGTTTTCTTGATGGCTTTTCGGGATATAATCAAATTGCCATAGCCCCTGAAGATCAGTCCAAAACCACCTTCACATGTCCATTCGGCACATACGCATTTAGGAGGATGCCCTTCGGGCTTTGCAATGCACCTGCGACATTTCAAAGGTGTATGACCTCCATTTTTTTGGACATGATTGAAAGGTGTGTTGAGGTCTTTATGGATGATTTTTCTGTTGTAGGGGATAGTTTTGATGACTGCTTAAAGAACTTGAAATTTGTTTTGAAAAGATGTTGTGAAACAAACCTGACGTTAAGTTGGGAAAAGTGACATTTTCTTGTAAAGCATGGGATTGTTTTGGGTCACATTGTGTCAAGTAAGGGGATTGAGGTCGATAGGGCTAAAATTGATGTGATTGCTAAATTACCTCCCCCGAATTCAGTCAAGGGTGTGCGAAGTTTTCTAGGGCATGCGGGTTTCTATAGGCGATTCATAAAAGACTTTTCAAAAATTGGTAAGCCTTTATGCAATCTGCTTGCCAAGGATACGGAGTTCATTTTTGACCAAGAGTGTGTTGATGCTTTCAATTTGCTTAAGGAAAAGTTGACATGTGCCCCCATCCTTTCTAGTCCCAATTGGTCTCACCCTTTTGAGATCATGTGTGATGCCTCGGACTTTGCTATTGGGGCTGTTTTGGGACAAAGGGTAGACAAATTGCCTTCTGTGATTCATTATGCTAGTAGAACACTTAATGATGCACAACTGAATTATACCACAACTGAAAAAGAATTTCTAGCCGTTGTGTTTGCATTGGAAAAGTTTCGTTCTTACTTGCTAGGGTCAAAGGTGATAATTTATTCTGACCATGCTGCATTGAAACATTTGTTGAATAAAAAGGATGCTAAACCTCGTTTGTTGAGGTGGATGTTATTGTTACAAGAATTTGATGTTGAGATCCGAGACAAAAAGGGGAGTGAGAATGTGGTAGCGAATCATTTATCGAGGCTTGAGGACTATTCATATCTTAATATCGAGGAGAGTGTGATTCCGGTTAATGAAAACTTTCCGGATGAACAACTTCTTGCCATACATGTCCAAGAACCTTGGTATGCAGACTTTGTCAATTATTTGGTGTCTAACATGATCCCACCACACTTCACTTATGATCAAAAACGTAAGTTCAGGTCTGATGTGAAATACTACATTTGGGATGACCCTTATTTGTGGAAGATATGTCCGGATAATATTGTGAGGCGATGTGTGCCTGAGCATGAGCAAGAGAGTGTTTTGAAATTCTGTCATGAGCTCCATTGTGGTGGGCACTTTAGTGGTCAAAAGACCGCTAGAAAAGTTGTTCAATCTGGTCTGTATTGGCCCACAATTTTTAAGGATGCTCAAGAGTTCTATAAAAAGTGTGATAGATGCCAACGTACCGGTGGCATAGGGAAGAGAGATGAGATGCCGTTACAACATAATCTTATTGTTGATATTTTTGATGTTTGGGGCATTGATTTCATGGGTCCATTTCCCCCGTCCCACGGTTATTTGTACATACTTGTTGCTGTTGATTATGTTTCGAAGTGGGTGGAGGCAATTGCCACCCGAACTAATGATGCTAATGTCGTTTGCAAGTTTGTTTGTGAGAATATTTTCAGCAGGTATGGCATGCCACGGGCAATAATCAGTGATCAAGGTACTCATTTCACCAATAAGAGGTTCAATTTAGTGTTGAAAAAGTATGGGGTGGTGCATAAGCTTGCTACAGCATATCATCCCCAAACTTCGGGACAGGTGGAGGTGAGCAATCGGCAGATAAAGGGTGTGCTTGAGAAAACAGTGCGTCCCAACAGAAAGGATTGGGCACTAAAGTTGGGGGATGCATTGTGGGCATACAGAACTGCGTATAAAACACCAATTGGAATGAGCCCGTATAGGATTGTGTATGGGAAAGAATGTCATCTCAGGTGGAATTAGAACACAAGTCTTATTGGGCGGTCAAAGAATTGAACATGGATTTGAATGCAGCGGGGGAGAAGCGGTTGCTCGCACTTGATGAACTTGAGGAGCTCCGACAAGAGTCCTATGAGAGTGCTAAATTGTACAAAGAAAGGACCAAACGCTATCATGACAAACACTTGAGGCCTAAATTTTTAAGGCCGGGTATGAAAGTCCTTCTTTTCAATTCAAGGTTGAAATTGTTTCCGGGAAAGTTATGTTCCAAGTGGTATGGGCCCTATGAAGTGGTTACTGTTTCTTCATTTGGGGCGGTTGAAATCAAGGATTTGAAAAGTGGGAGAACCTTCAAGGTGAATGGACATCGGTTGAAGCCATATTACGAAGGGGTTTCAATCTTGGAGATGATTGATGTAATCGAGTTGGTGGACCCGGAGGTGGCCACTTAATTCCATTGGGGCATGACGTCGAGCTTAACGACTATAACCAAAGCGCTAATTGGGAGGCAACCCAATGTAGGTAATATTTACTGCTTTCCGTATTTTCTTTTCCGTTATTATCATCGTTGCAGTTGGATTGTGTTGTGTTTTCTTGGTTCATGCCATGAGGACATAGCATGATTTAAGTGTGGGGGTGGTGGTAAATAAAAAAAAATAATAATAAAGGTCTTCCACTTTTATTTGTCTTTTATTTGTATTGTATTTTAAACCGGTGCTACTGAAGGGTATTCTCTTTGTTTAATGATATGCAGGAAAAGTGCGTGGAGGAACCAAAATCCTGGGCCTGAAAAAAAAAATAAAAAAAAATTTTTTTGAAAAATTTGAAAATTGGCCCAGGCAAGGCACGACTCGTGCTCCAGAGAACGAGTGGAGCACGAGTGGGAGTGAAGGCTAGCGTTTTAATCAGAACGACTGGGAGGTGGCATCACGACTCGTGAGCACGAGTGAAAATAAGGGGCACGACTCATGCCAAATAGCACGACTCGTGCTAAATTCAGATTCAAAACAGCAGTTCCCCAAAATTTTTTGTAATCGTGCCCTATTCCCCCTTTTCCCATAAGCACCGCCCCCCCCCCTTTCTCTCTCTACCCTAAATTCAAAAACCCTTCTTCCTCTTTCTAAAAATTCCCTACCCAAATCCAAAACTCTCCATTCCTAACCCTCAAAAATCCCTTCCCCACCATATTTAGCCTACCCTAAACCAAAAATCATCCCCAAAATCCTTCCTTTTTGGTGATTTCTTTGAAGAAAAAAATTGGAGCTTTGAAGGGTGAAGTGGGTTTGCTAATTGCTTGGAGTGGTGGTAGATTGGAGCAATTTTCTTCGGTGTGTGGTGTTACATTGTTCTTCTCCATCTTTTCCGACTGTCTTCTCAAGTTTCGGCGAATTTTCCGGCCAAACTCCGGCCATTTTTTTCCGGCAGCCTTAACTGTTTGAAGGTATTTTTTTCGTTTCAGCTTTCTCTGCGATTTATAAGTGTGATTGGTTGTTGAGTGGTGAATTTTGGAGGATTGTTGAGATTGTTGGGAACTATTATTATTTGTTGCAAACTGTGTGTTGATTATTATTGAGTGATTATGGGAAGAACAAAAGATAAGGGTAAAGCCGTTGATACTCAGCCCAAGAAAAGGAGGAATATTGTAATTGAGGAACCCACCCAAACCCCCGATGACTTTATGGGTTTAACTAAATTGACGGATTCCCAAAAGAATAAATGGAGGAACCTTGCGAATGGTAGGGATATTCAGGTGACGAGATTCTTGTGCGAGGATACATTGAGGAAATTGGGACTCCATGGGTTGGTTTCGGGATTAATGAACAACATCGGATTGGGTGGCTTCTTGGGCAAAAGTGCGGGAGTATACAAGCGAGTGACGCTTGAATTTTTGGCTACTATAGAGAGACGTGAGGAGAATGGGATTTGGAGTGTGCGTTTTAACACAAATGATATTACGAGGACTATGTCATATGCTGCAGCTAGAAATTATTTGGGTGTGAGTGAGCCCCGAGGAGAGTGGTCAGAGAGAGATAGGACTGTTGAGACATTCTTTTTCGAGTTGACAGGGAAATTTATGCAGAAACCTTATGTGGTCATGAAATCTCTCTCCCATCCCGCGTGGAAACTCCTTTATAGGGGTTTATCTATGACCTTCTACGCTAATGGGGAGCCGGCGCAGATGAACGCCCTACAGTTCGCGACTATGGAGTGTGCTTTACCGTCTAATACTGTGATTCCGGATTGGGTTGATCTGTTTTTCAGGAGATGTGAGGCGTTGGGTGTTAATGGAAATGGGAACATCCCGATTGGAGGTATGGTAACTTTGTTAGTAGAAAACTTTGTGCATAATCATCCTAGGTCAGTGGGGAATGCGAATGGGCCCGTGTTCTATGATCGGTTCTTCTTATACCGATATGATACATTTGAGCGGATCTCTGGGCAGAATGAGGCTTTGACCTTTACTTATGGTGGTGAGAGGAGCTTCAGGTGTGCACCGGGAGTGGTATTTCCTGCTGGCCCATATGCTAGAGATTGGAGGATGTCATTTGTGGCAGACATGACATTGAGAGATATGAGGAGAGATATGGGTGAGAGAGTCAGTGATGATGAAGAAGAGCAGCAACAAGAGCAGCAGGGTGATGAGCAGCAGGGTGGTGAGGACCATCAGATGAGAGAGCCGCTTCAGGCTGGGACCAGTGGAGGCTTTGCAGGCCATGGGCAGGATCAGTCGGGAATGACTGGAGCCTTTGATTATTGGGGTGATATGAGAGCATATTTAGATGCTCAGTACCAGAGAGATGCGGAGGAGAGAGAGAGGAGATACAGAGAAGAGTGTGAGGCGCGGGAGGCGCAGAATGTGATGTGGCGTACCCGGTTCGACTATGTGGATAGGCGTTGGGATGCTCAAGACGATAGATTGGAGGCCTTGGTAGAGGTGTCCAGACGGTTATAACCGCCGGTTAACGGTTATAACCGGCGGTTAAAAATTTCGAAAAGTTCTAACCGTAACCTAACCGTTAACCGTGTACTAACGGTTACGGTTATACGGTTAACGGTTATACACGGTTACACGATTATACACGGTTAAACGGTTAAAAATCAGTTTTTTTTTTTTTTCAGTTTGGTCCTTTTTTAACGGAATAGTTAACTGTTTTGGTTAACTTTTGTACTGTATAACCCCTTTTTTTTTTTTTTTTGAATAAAGAATACTATTTGAGATGTTACTTATTAATGATTTTTTTTGAAAAAAGTTATAAAAAAAAGTTAAGAATTTTTAAATGAATGAAATTTTAACGAAAAATGTGTTTAATGATTTTTTGAAGCTTTTTTTTTTTTTTTTTTTGTTAAGCAAAGCTATTGAGAAATATTTCTTTTAAAAAACAGTTTTTAACATTTTTTTTGAAGAAAATAGTTAACTTTTTAACAGATTTTTAACTAGTTCTATAAAAAAGTTAACTTTTTATTTTTTTTTAATTTTTTTTGGATAAAGAAGACCATTTTAGACTTTTGTTTACTATATACATTTTTTACAAAAAGATATATAAAAAAAGTTATGAATTTTGAAAGAAATAAAATTTAACTTTTTTAAAAATAAACGAAAGTATATAAAAGAAAAAGGGACGGTACCCTTAAATTTTATTAATTAAATAAAATTACAAAGAGGGGGACAACCAACCTTACCCTTTTATAATTAAGGGGGGACATTTAGGAGCCTTTACCTCAACCTAACTATTACAATTCAATAAAAATAAACCTAATCTAATAAATAAAAATTAAAAACTAATCTATTACAATTCAATAAAAATAAACCTAATCTAATAAATAAAAATTAAAAACTAATCTAATCATCACTAATCACTTCCCGTAGAGTCATCCACATCATATTGATATTGTGGGTCAAGTGTATCCTCTTCATAAGGCATATCTTGTTCTCTCTTTTCCGATCTAACCCAATCCCCAAGTAATAGTTGATTTTCCAAGTTTTCAACCGTTAGTTGAGAACGTCTTTCATCCAAAACATTTCCTCCAATACTAAATGCGGATTCGACCGCCACCGTTGACGCGGAGAAGCTAAGACTTCTTTTGCAATTATAGAGAGTATAGGATAACTCTCTTTCCTTCTTGACCACCACTTTAAAACATCAAAATTATTTGGATTATCACTACTTTGATCCCATTCAAAAGTAGTGTTGAAATATGTGTCTAACTCCAAGTGAATGTTAGAGGAAGAAGAACTAGTCCCTACTCGAGGACGTTTCTTTTTGCTATACAAATTAGTAAAATGATACGGATCCTCCTCAAGTAAATCACCACCAACATCTTGAGAAGAAGTAGAGTCAACATTTTGAGAAGGATTTCCATGAATTGCATTATATTCGTTATAAAAAGACACCAAATCATTTTTTGTACTTTCAACAATATTCGACGGAGAATCATGATCACCTCTACCATCGGGGTATAAATTAGTATAATAAAAAGCTAAAATAGTAGCCAACTCATCTAATTTAACACGGGGATCTAATACTTTTGCAATCAAAAATAAAGACGGAATTTCGTTAAAATATTTTATCCACTTTTGTCTCATGGAAAAATGCAATCCCCTAAAACAACGCAATCTTTTAAATTATTAAAACTACTAACAATTGCAACACAATGCTCAAGAACCAAAATGGAAGTTGGATAATAAACTCCCGATAATGCCAAAGTAGCGGTGTTAAAAATCTTTAGCAATTTACACAAATTAGTGCATGCATTCCATTGATAAGCAAATAAAGGTTGATTATTACCAAGTGTAGCAAAAAAATCCATAAGAAGCTCTTTATACTCAAAACCATCTTTTAACATTTTATAGGTGGAATTCCACCTAGTTGGAACATCGGAACTAAAATATTTGTCTCCAAGATTTTGATTTCTTAAAAACCTAATCCATTTTTTGTAACACTATTTCTTCTAGAAATATATTCAAGGGCCCCTCTAATTGGGGAAACATGTTGTTCTAATGCATGCAAACCATCTTTAACACATAAATTAATAATATGGCATAAACATCTAATATGAAAAAACTTACCGCCAAATGACGGTTGACAAACTCTAATCAAATCCGGTAAACTAGCGGTATTAGCACTAGCATTATCAAAAGAAATAGTAAATATTTTATTCGTAATCTTATATTTTAAAAAAATTCCACGCAACTTTGAACAAATTGCTTCGGCGGTATGGGGGGGATCAAAATTTTCATATGCAATTAATCTTTTTTGTAGAGTCCAAGAATTATCTACCCAATGGCAAGTAACACCTAAATAACTATTTCTTTGCCAATGATCACTCCAACCATCGGCACAAATTGAAACTTTGTTTGGTAAATTTGATAAAACCTCAATTAAAGTTTTTTGATATGTTAACACCACCTTATGAATATCACGTACGAGAGTCGAACGTGGTACTCTTGCGGCAGCGGGATTTAAAGAAAGTCTTATAAATCTTTCATAAAAGTCATCATCCGCAAAGTTAAAAGCAAGTCCTTTAACACATACAAATTTGGCCAATTCTTGCCTATAAATTACCTTATTAAATTTAAATAGGACGGAAGACGAACCTTGGGTGGTGGTTGGTGGAGCTAATTGAGTTTGATCACTCGAAATGCCAAGTTTATCCGGATGTACTGTGCGCATGTGGGCATTAAGTGTCCCGTGCCCTCCACCCTTCGTAAATGGGTAGGATTTATTTGGACAATAGTTGCAAATAGCTCGAAAATTGATGAAGTCATTTTCGTTAATTTGCTCTTTTCGAAAATGTATTGCAAAAGTGTCGGACGTAGGGGCACGTGAACGTGGAATTGGCGGTTGTTCTTCTTGTTCTTGTCCCCGAGCACGACCACCTCGAGCTCGGCCTCGGCCTCGGCCTCGGCCGGCCCTACCCCCCCTTCTACCACTTTCAACCACATTTTCATCCACATCTTGATCTTGCTCATTTTGTGTAAATGGTTCCTCAAAAAATTCGGATTCTTCTACGTTATGATGGGTGGTAGAACCTTGGTGTTCCTTGCCTTTTCGAGAAGAAGACATTTTCGTTAGAAAACTGACTTGAATTCGAAAAAAACTAACTGGAAATTCTTAGGAAACTAACTGAGAATATGAGAGAGGTTAGGATATTTGAGAGTAGAGAGAGAGAGAGAGTAGAAGTAGAGATGTAAGGTGAAATTAAAAATAAAATGGTAGGAGGGAGGTAATATTTATAGTAGGGTGGAGGTTGTTTTTTAAAAGAAATTTTTTTTTTTTTAATTTAATTGAAGGCTGTTTTGGGCGCTGGAATTGGAAATAATGGAAGTGGGTGTGGGAAAAGAAAAGAAAAAAAGGGGAAGTGGGTGTGGGAAACTGGGGAGGAAGGAAGTAATTAATTGGGTTTGGGAAAAGAAAAGAAAAAAGGGGAAGTGGGTTTGGGAAACTGGGAACTTGGCCGTTGGTTTTTGACTGGGAGGGGGGGACATCCGGACAGGGAGTCAGGGAGGGGGACAGGGAGTCAGGGACAGGGAGTGGGCGGTCAAGAGACAAGAGCCGTTGGGGGGAATGGGATTATTAATTCAAAATTCAAAATTTGAATTTCAAATTTCAAAATTTCAAGGTTAGGCGGTTAGTTAGGCGGTTATAACCGCCGGTTAATTATACGGTTATAACCGGTTAAATAACCGCCGGTTATAACCGCCGGTTGCCGGTTTTTGAAAACCTTAACCTTAACCGAACCGTGTAACCGCCGGTTACGGTTAAGGCGGTTACGGTTAAGGCGGTTGACGGTTATACCCGGTTACGGTTACGGTTATTAACCTCCGGTTAGCCGGTTCCGGTTAGATTTTGGACACGTCTAGGCCTTGGAGGATAGGGTAGAGACCACGAATAGAATGGTCTATCAGCAACAGCTTTGGATGCAGCAGCCGGAGCCAAGGCAGTACGAGCCAGTCCCGGATGAGCATTTTCAGGAGATGATGAGGAGAGCTGATAAGAGGAGGCAGCGGCAGTTGGCCCGAGAGGCCCAGTTTCCAGATGGGGGCTTCGGCCCAAGATATTGATGGTACCTATTCTTATACTCTTCCCTTTTACATTTAAACTGTCCTATTTTATTTTTGTGCACACATTGAGGACACTGTGGAGTTTAAGTGTGGGGGAAGGGTGGTGCCTTATTTTGTATGTATATGCTTGAAAAGAAAAAAAAGAAAAAAAAATATAACAAAAAAAAAATAAAAAAATATAGAGTGGCTAAGTGAAAACCCGAAAGGGCACTTAGGCAAAAGGTGAGAATTTGAGCGAAAATATCCTTGTTCACCAGTGTGGAGACATAAGGGGGAGCTAGGAGTTCGGGTAGGAACATTTTTTTGGAGATGGAGGTTCGTGATTAGAGGCGTTAGGATAGAAATCCTCGTGCACCTTGGAGTAATAAGGGGGGTTGGAGAATAGCATGAGGTGAGTTTTTGTTGAGCATCCCTTTTACTTAACATTAACTTTTGATCGAGGGTGTACTTTATGTAGTGTGAGCAAGTGTGGGGGAAAGTTTAGGACATTTTAGTTTCCCCCCACTATCATCGTGAGGGCCCTAGTTTGGACGATCATTTTATCATGGAGTTTGATGTCAAGCTAGGGCCATTGATTTTCTTTTGGGGAGTTTTATGGAGACGGAGTTTTGTACACTCCGGTATCATTTTGTTTGATTAGTATCGGTGGATAGAGGAGGCTAGGTATCATTTTCTCCCGCACATCTGCTTTAGACCAATTTTAGATTGGAGTTAGGATATTACTCAGGGACGAGTAATGGTCTAAGTGTGGGGGAATTTGATGAGTGGATTTGATACATATATTTTGCCTATGTTTCCGGATTATTTATAATGATTTTTGATGTATTTAGTTTAGTTTTGATGTATTTGAGTGACATTTTGTTATGTGAGGTTGTGTGAGAAAACAATGATCTTTGAGGGTATTTTTGGCTTTTTATTTGTAATTGGTGGTGAAATATCAAGGAGCGTGCAAGTTCATTGTCAGTGGAAAAAAGGGCAGCAAATTGGTCGAGGTTCGAGCTCGGGGTCAAGCACGGTCAAGGGACGAAGGCCAGGTCAAAGCTGAGTCAAAATGGAGCAATTCTGCATTTGGCACGAGTGGAGCACGACTGAAGAAGGCCAGAGCACGACTTGGGAACGAATGGAGTCAAGCCAAATCAAGCAAGCTACTCAGAACGAGTGGACGAGTGGGGCACGACTCGTTCTCACGAGTGGAGGCCAAGGCTATTTCCAGCATGGCTACTCAGAACGATTGGAGGGGCCTGGCACGAGTCGCTCTCACGACTGGAAATGAAGGGCACGACTCGTGCTAATTAGCACGACTCGTGCCAGGACGCGTATTGTGACGTCAGCAAGGATTTTGAAGCAGATTTTGAAGGATTTGGTTAATTGGTTTTCCTAATTAGAGTAGGACTGCATGAGGACTATATATATTCCTTTTATTATTATTATTAGGTACCTTTTGTCTGAGTTTTCTGGCCTAGGCTTTTGAAGGATTGGAGGATTTCAGATTTTTAAGGTTTTTGCTATTTTTCCAGGTTTGATGTATTGTTATTATTCATACTTTGTGATTGTGATCATGAATATGAGTAGCTAAAATTCCTTTTCATGGATTGGATGTAGTAATTGTGGAACCTCTATGCTAATTCAAGTTTGAATTCTTCCAAACTCTCTCATTCTTGTTTGATGAATTAATTATCATTCTTTTATTTGTTTTAGACTATTGCACTACCGTGGACAGTTTATTTAAAGCACCCTAATTCATCAATTAGGTTGGATTGTTGACCTACCGGAATACAATACAACTTATATTCATATATTTCTTGTGGACTTAATGAGTTTCTTGAATGTTATTTTGACTTACCGAAATTGATAACAAGATAGAAATATTGGGGTTGCAATCCGCACACCAAACGTTCTAACCCTTAACCAAGTGAAAGAGTCTTTGAATGAGATTGTTATTTTTCTTATCAAAATCATTAGCATAGAGGGGATACAATTATGAAATCCAATCCGTGAATTCCTTTGATCTGATTTAATCCTTGTCTCTTGCTTTCTTGTTTTCTTCAATTAAATAGTTTAATTTCTTGCTTTATTACTTTAGTTAATAAATCCAAATCAAAAACCCCATTTTGTTACTTTTAGCATTAATTAAATTTACATGTTAAATCACACAAGTCTCTGTGGTTCGACCCTTACTATTGTACATTGCTACTTCGGTGACTTGTACACTTGCAAGGTTTTTATTACACAGTGGAATTTTCTCCATCAGTATTCTCCTCGGCATATGAGGAAGGTTCTCCTCGGCCCTGATACCTGGATGTTGGATTATGTTTATGGCCCCATCCATTTGGGCCCAGCTCGGGCAAGCCCATGTTCGTATCTCGGTTTATACCGTTCAAGTCTTTATTTTTGGGACAAACAAAAATGGCAAATGGAACTTTCATTTTGGGACAGAAGAAGTATTAATTTAGTAATTGTTGTAGCATGGGTAAGTTTTTGCTATTGCTTTTGGCTTGGAGTGGCTCCTTTCCCTTTGTCACTTAAGGAAAGCTAGAGAATATGGTCTGCAAGCCTACTGGAAATCATCACAACATAATCTTCACTTCACTACCAACAAATCCTTTTACAAAATTGATGCAACCACTGTTGCTTTTCATGGATATATAGGCTGCATGAATTATTTATTTTTTAAATCTGTATATGTAGCTCAAAATAAAATTTTGAAATGTTTATCAATTATCTTATACATGAATATGTGTGGTACTACAGGATTCTGTATAATAGATATAACGCTACAGTCTCCTACTTTTTTTCTTAGACTTTAGTCTTCAATTAAGAATCATATACCTCTTATCCTACCATTTTTGAAATTATTTGGGTGGTGTGATTGATTTTTCTCTCATGGATATACTGTTTTGAATGAAGTTTAATTTTAATGATTCATGTGTAATTGGTTAATGGGTTGAATTAGATCAAATCTGCTAGGCATTTCATTTATTTTTCTTCATTTTTGTTAGGTCCCAAATGGTAGGAATCAGGCTAGAGGGGGGTGAATAGCCTGTTAAAACTTTTTGCTAAAAACTCATTTGATCATGTTAAGTTGAACTTGCTAACCGGTTAAGAAAAGTTTAGGCAGCGGAATGTTGGTTAGAAGGTCATATCAAACTTAAATTAAAATCTCATGCAACCTGGCCAAATTTCATTTCCAAGTAGGACAAACAAGTTGTGCAGTAAGTAGAATCAATAGGTTGTGACCAGTTGAGAGAATGTCAACCAATTACAACTACACAATAAATAAACAAACACACAGAAGAATGACACGTTGTTTGAAGAGGTTCATAGTGTTAAACAACTGCTATGTCCTCTACCAAGTTTGGTCAGAACTTGGATTTGTGAAAGTGCACTGCTATTAATGGTTCTTACCTATTACAAGTTGCAAGCCAATGATTGAAGGCTGCAAAACTAAAGATGACCACTAACGGATCGTGCTACAATAAAGACCAGGTGTTTTCTAGAGATGTGCTCACAAGTTGAGCTGATTTCTCTAGGGTGTTGTGTGTGAATCAATCAATGTGTTCCATAAGTAATCTAATGGAGAAACACTACTGCATTGATTGAGGTGCTCAGTGTATAAGTCCTACAGAGATGTCTAGTGAGAAAGGGACTTGTATTGAATGCCTTGAACTATGGAGTTTGCAGGTTGGTAGCTCAAAGCAACTCACTCTCAAGGATCATAAATGCACCAACCTTCTTCAATGCTCCAGGGAAGCTATTTATAGTGAACTTCAAATGAAGGAGCCGTTGTCTTTGAAGAGGTTGCAATGATGACTTGAACAGGCATGCCTTTGAAGGGGAGGATCTTTGCATTTAATGCCTGAGATAGGAGAGAGAAAATTTTCCTTGAGTGGTTGGATGGATGTGAGTACTGGTCATTTTGACAATCCATTTTGAGCTTCTGACAGCCTCAGGAATGTCACTTCAGCGTCCATTCAGCATGTTTGCTTTACCAACTTTAGCTAAAGTAAACTGCTGGGTAGTTGAAGGCAATAAATGCTTCGGTTAGGCTTAGCTGATGGAGGCTTGTTGAGAAAGCTTTAACCGGCATGAGAAGAGATATAACCAGTGAGGTTATATAGGCTAGGTAAGGTAACCGGTTAGGTAGGCTCACCGGTTGAGTAATCAAACGGTTAGGTGACTTTACCAAGAAACTTACAGGCAAACCGAGGGGGGAAATTCTTCATGTCTTCAAGTCTTGAGAAAATTACAAATTCAAAAACACTGGCACTAGCACTAAGGGGACCTATCATACATAGAAAAATTCTATTTGGTCTAATTAAAATTAGAGATCCACATTAATGCTTGTTGTGATTGGAATTAAGCAATTCTAAACTTAAACATATATTTGACTAACAATTTTGCAAGCATATCTAATCACTTAGTATTTCTTCCTGCTCCTTTCTTCGTCTTCTTCCCAATCAATTTTTCTTCCTATTTAGTAAGTAAAAACATAATAGATTAACTTTGTGGAAATAATAGATGCCAAACCAAATGCAGCTACAAAGGGTACTTTCAACAAGATTAGTGATGAAACATGAGTTTTAAAAATATTTACAACTTGGCTTTGAATGAAATTGATGCAAAATCCTAAGATACGTTTGTCATGAAAGATCATTTTTTATGCTGGCAGGTTTCACAAGATGTACCCAAGTACATTATGGTGACGGGAGACAGAGCTTTGCTCCGTGGCTTAAATTTAGAAGGTCTTCGGCGCCGTGGTTCTCAGTTACGGAGGTTGGTTTCTGATTGTATTCCATTATGGCTAGAAGAGCTCTTTAAGTTTTGATGAAAATCACATTCTTTATGTATGAACAACTTAGTTTCTTGCCCCTCACTAATGGTGAAACTTCACCTCTTCTAACCTTGAAGTAACCCTTTCATTTGTAATATGCTGATATTAGAAAAGAATCCAAAAAGAACATGGTTTGTCCACGAAGAAAACTTTCATGGCAGAATATGATTACTTTGAAAGGGAACGAAATTTTTAATATTGATGAATTTTCTTTTCTTTTTATTGTTTTTGGCCTACACTTTTCCTTTAATCAGTTTTAACTTGTGTTGGTGTTTCACTGCATATGGTGCATCCATGGTTAAGCTTATGTCTTCACAAAAGATGCTCCAGTTGATTTTGTGGAATATTTAAGCATTTGTTTGTTTTCATCCATTTGACTTGATTGATTCTTGTGAGCTAACTGGTTTTATGTGGCAATGATCTAGATCAAGAGCCTTAGAGCAGATTATAGGAAGATATTCATGGTAACAGGTGCTAACAGCGGGGTAATTGAACATGGTCTTGCTAAAGTGGTACTAAATCTTTACTTTTGCACCTTTCGTGGTTACTTTCAACTTTTAAGAAGACCAGAGTTATATACGGAGTACTATATTATAAAAAGACTTCTGATTTTTCAGGAGCAGCATGAAGACTTGGCTATTGTCCCGGCTGTGCATTCCCTGGTGCAGTCCTTACGTGGCTCTTCCACAGAAGATTGTCGTGGTATTTGCAAGTTCAGATCTTGGAGTGATTCGTGAATGAGTCTTCTGCAAGTAAGTGGGAAGTCTCGGTGGAATCAATGTGCCAGGTTTTTGCACTGTCAGAGAGCTTTTATGGCTTGCAAAATTAAAAATCCTTCTATTTTAACCAGCTTCTTCTTCTTGCATTCTTTAAAGATTTTTTTCCAACACAATTCATTTGACAAGCTGTTGTGAACTAGTGCTTTTGCTTGGATGCTATGAGAATACGGTTGCAATTATTCTTGCAAGTATAGAAGTCTTCTTGAGAGCTTCTATCCCAAGAAAATCTGTAGATACATGATATTACCTTTATTTACAGACTGAAAATATTGTTAAGAGTAGGGAAACAGTTTTCAACCTGTATTATATGAACAAGTGAAACATTGGGCTATGCAAATTACCAAATTTTGTTCAGAGTTGTTACTGTTGGTCTAAAGGTTGATTGACGAGGCTAATTTATTCCTCGCGGGGAGCTTGCTTCAGCTTTATAAATATCTGCTCTCCTTTTCTTGCTTGCTGAAATTTCTGTTTTGTCATTTTATTGTGAATTCACTTTCATTCATCTAATTAAGTCCTATAGTGATTATTGGAGTATTACTTGCACTTAGGCTCCGTTTGTTTAGCGTAAAACATTTTTCGGAAAATGATTTCCTGCAAAATGTTTTCCGAAAAATGAAAATGTTTTCCGGAAAATAAGATAAACATGTTTTGAACTGTTTGGTAAGGAAAATATTTTCCGAAAAATGTTCGATTAATTTAAATACAAATTTACCCGCCCCAATCACCACCACCACCACCCCCACCACCCCTACCCCCCCCAATCCACTCACCACCCCCTGCCAATCCCCCCCCCCCGAGTAAAAAAAAATCATTTTAAATTTATTTTTAACAACTACTCCCCCAATCCACTCACCATCCCCTGCCACGCCACCCCACCCACCACCACCCCCACATGTTCCTTTTTATCTTCAAGTTGAAGGTGAAAGTTGTCCACAATTATTGAATAATTGGTTGGTGATGATACATCACTACATCAGTAGGCTAAGTTGGCCTGGGGGGCATTTTGTCTTTTGCGTGACTTTTATATTTATTTAATTTTTTGTCCGTCTTTATATCATGCAATTCTGTAGGGTTTTGCCACCCCACCATCACCACCCCCCATCGAGTAAAAAAAATTAATCATTTTAAATTTATTTTTAACAACTTTTCCCCCAATCCACTCACCACCCCATGCCACCCCACCCACCTGTTGGGTTTTACGGGTCCATGCGCAGCGGAATTAAGCATTAAAAACATAAAACCCAAGAAGCCCTAGGATCCGTTCTATACAATTAATTTGAATACCAATGAAATAGAATTAAACCAACCTTGAAACGCTTTCCGGTCTTGAGCTATCGAACGATTTGATTATGTGATATTGAATCACAAACTTCGTTCTTCAACTTGCTTGAACTCTAGGTCTTGATCGATGAACGAGCGAAGACCCTCTTTTGGTATCCACACCTTTGAATGAATCCAAGAACAATTTCTTGTTGATTGCTAGATCTAAACCTTGAAGAATATTGAGAGAATTTGATTGTGAATTTTGCTTTAAAATTTCGGCTAGCTTTTTAGGTCTGACAGAGCCCTTGTATTTATACTAAAATAGTGTAAATACCTCTTCTAATCGTATTAGGAGAGACAGGCTGTCAATACCGCGTATTGGCCTATTATGTCGCGCGGTATATCAAGCCATTGGCTTGATATGTCGCGTGACATAAGTAGCCAGTTTCTGTGCCTCTCAATCATTCTTCCTCCGGTTTAACCAATTCATTCTAGTTGTGTGTGACCCAATAGGATTACATCATGTTGGCAATGAGTTCGATCATATCGAACCTCATAAGACATAAGCGGACTCTAGCAAGCCATTATGTCTACCCAAATGATGTAACGTAAGAGTTCACGTTTCCAACGGTGTACTTCCATTTATCCCTTTTGTCTCACGATGTTATATTGAACACAAGTCATGGTCCTTGTCGACTTGTTATTGTTCAATGCTTTCTCGATTCTTGAGTATAATGATAATTCCAATCATATTGGGGTACGGCCATACACTTTCATCATTATCACTCATCGAGGGGCCCAAGCATAACATCTCTCTTCCGAAGGACAAACTCCTTCTTGACTTATCATCCTTCCCATCATGAATCCGATCATGCCAATGATAGTCTTTATAGATATCGTGTTAAGATATCGTTTGACTAAAATCAAACATGGCTTTCATCATATGTAAGATTATGATAGTCTCAGGTCTAGGAAATAAATGAAGTAACCGTATGAGATTTAAGTATGACATTTGACCATTACATAAATCTCATGCGGGTCATGTCCAGTCACTTGTTCTCTAACAAGTACCCATAATTTCAATGTGCATCTCTTATGCATATAATCATTACATGATTATCCATTGACAATTATACTAATCTATTCTCTTAATAATTAGGGACAGTGATTATTATAAACAAATATACAAAACATATAATAATCAAATAATAAACATCTCATATAATAATAAATAATGTCAACACATAAGTCTATCAATCATAGGCCTAGGGCATAACACCAACAGTCTCCCACTTGCACTAGGCCCAATCTACCATGTATCGAATACCCATGGACCTAACATGACCATCATGTTTAGCTTGCGAGAGAGCCTTAGTTAGTGGGTCCGCCACGTTGTCATCGATGTCTACTCTGCATATCTTAACGTCTTCCCTTTCACATATCTCACGGATAATGTGGAAACGTCGAAGTATGTGTTTGGATCTCTGGTGTGATCTTGGTTCCTTTGCTTGTGCAATGGCACCATTGTTATCATGAAAGTTCAATAGGATCTCTCGATGCTTGGAACGACTTCCAAATCACTAATGAACTTCTTGATCCAAAGCTGCTTCCTTAGGCTGCATCGGATGCCGCTATGTACTCGGCTTCGGTTGTAGAATCGCGACGGTACTTTGCTTGGAACTTTTCCAACTCACGGTGCCTCCATTAAGCATAAACAAAAATCCAGGCTGCGATTCTGAAATCATCTTTGTCGGTTTGGAAGCTAGCATCTGTGTAGCCTTTGACTACAAGATCTTCTTCCATTCCTCCAAAGACCAAGAATGCATCCTTAGTTCTTCGTAAGTACTTAAGGATATTCTTGATCGCTATCCAATGTGGTTCACGGGATCGGATTGGTACCTACTCGTCATGCTTAGAGCACACGAGACATCGGGTCTAGTACATAACATAGCATACATGATAGACCCAATTGCCGAAGCATATGGAATACCATTCATTCTCTTTCGCTCATCATTAGTCTTTGGACATTGATTCTTGCTAAGAGATATACCATGCAACATTGGCAAATTCCCTCTTTTAGAATTTTCCATTTGGAATCTTCTAAGGACTTTGTCAATGTAAGTACTTTGACTTAAACCAATCATCCTCTTGGATCTATCTCTATAGATCTTGATACCAAGGATATATGCGGCTTCGCCCATATCTTTCATTGAAAAGCACTTTCCCAACCAAGACTTGACAGTCTCTAGTGCAGGAACGTCATTTCCAATGAGTAAGATATCGTCGACATACAACACTAAAAATAGTGCTACGCTCCCACTAATTTTCTTGTATACACAAGGTTCATCTTCGTTCTTGATAAAACCAAACTCCTTGATTGCTTCATCAAAACGTAGATTCCAACTCCTTGAAGCTTGCTTCAATCCATAAATGGATTTCTGCAACTTGCACACCTTGTTAGAATTTTCGGATCGACAAAACCTTCGGGTTGTATCATGTATACATCCTCAAGTAACTTCCCATTAAGGAAAGCTGTTTTGACATCCATTTGCCATATCTCATAGTCATAATATGCGGCTATGGCAAGTAAAATTCTAATAGACTTAAGCATAGCTACAGCGAAAAGGTTTCATCATAGTCTATGCCATGAATCTGCCTATATCCCTTAGCTACTAGCCTAGCCTTATAGGTGTGCACCTTCCCATCCATGTCGGTCTTCTTCTTGAAGACCCATTTGCACCCTATGGTTTTTACACCTTCGGGTGGATCAATCAAGTTCCAAACTTGATTATCAGCCATGGATTGTAATTCGGACTTCATGGCTTCTTGCCATTTTTCCGAATCCGGAGCGGACATCGCTTCTTGATAGCAAGTGGGTTCATCATTTTCGATTAACTCCACTTCATCACTTTCCGTGACGAGAAATCCATATCTCTCGGGTTCGGATCGTGATCTACCACTTCGGCGAGGAACTTGTGCATCTTGAACCGGTTCCACAACGGTTTGTGAACTTGGTTCAGTTTCTACCATTGGTTCAATGTTGTTTTCGGGTTCTCGAACTTCTTCGAGATCTATTCTACTCCCACTGGTTCCTTTGCGAAGAAATTCCTTTTCTAAGAAAGTACCATTTCGAGCAACAAACACTTTGTTCTCGTTTCGGTTGTAGAAATAGTATCCTTTGGTTTCCTTAGGATATCCCACAAAAACACATTTATCAGATTTAGGTGCTAGCTTGTCAGAAGTTAACTTCTTGACATATGCATTACAACCCCAAATCTTCATGAAAGACAAACTAGGTTTTCTTCCATGCCACATCTCATATGGGGTCTTTTGAACCGATTTGGTAGGAACTCGTTTATAGTGAAAGCGGCGGTTTCTAGTGCATGTCCCCAAAAGGATAAAGGAAGCTCAACTTGACTCATCATAGAACGAACCATGTCCAACAAAGTTCTATTCCTCCTTTCATACACACCATTCCATTGTGGTGTTCCGGGTGGAGAGAGTTCTGAAACGATTCCACAACTCTTAAGATGTCTGTCAAATTCTTGGCTCAAATATTCACCACCTCGATCGGATCGAAGTACCTTAATAGTTTTGCCAAGTTGATTTTGCACCTCATTTTGAAATATTCGAAATATCTCAAACGATTCACTCTTATGTTTCATTAGATAAACATATCCAAATCTACTATAATCATCAGTGAATGTTATGAAGTACCGAAATCCTCCCCTAGCATCGCTACTCATAGGCCCACATACATCGGTATGTATGAGTCCTAATAAGTCGCCCGCCCTTTCACCGGTTTTGGTAAATGGGTCCTTGGTCATCTTGCCAAGTAAACAAGATTCGCATGTCTCATATGATTCATAATCATGTGAGTCCAAAAATCCATCTTTGTGGAGTTTAGAAATGCGTTTCTCGTTTATATGGCCAAGACGACAATGCCATAAGTAAGTGTGGTTTACATCATCGGGTTTAGATTTCTTGTTAATGTTATAGACATCATTATCGCGATTTTCAATATCAAGAACATAAAGGCCATTGAATGAAACAAAGAAGCATAATAATGCATATCACTCTTGTAAATAGAAAATTTCTTATCACATATAAGAAAATTAAAACCTTCATTATCCAAACATGAAATCGAAATAATATTCCTACTTAAAGCTGGAACGTAATAACAATTGTTCAAAACAAGTATTAGTCCACTAGGTAAAGTAACTTCATAAGTTCCTACGGCTAATGCGGCAACTCTTGCTCCATTCCCCACACGTAGGTCCACTTCACCTTCCTTAAGCATCCTTCGTTCTTTAGACCTGCACATTTAAACAAATGTGAGTTCCACATCCGGTATCCAATACCCAAGAACTAGAAGTAGATAGGAATATATCTATAACAAAGATACCTGAAGTTGAAGCAACTCCTTTGCTCTTCTTCAGTGCTTCCTTGTATTTTGCGCAATTTCTCCTCCAAGTGTCCAATCTCATTGCAATGGAAGCGGATTGCGTCCTCTTGGGACTTAGGCTTAGCTTCTTTAGGCTTGGAGGCCTCTTTGGGCTTGGCAACCTTTGCCTTAGGATTAGCAACCTTTGCTTTTCCTTTGCCCTTGAACCCTTTCCCCTTGTTAACCATTAGCCCTTGATCGGTCTTCTTCTCGATAATCTTGGTTTCCGCAGTAGTCAACATTTGAACTAACTCGGAAAGGTTTCTATTCAATCCACCCATGTTATAGTGCATTATGAAATGACTAAAACTTTTAGGTAATGAATTCAAGATTATGTCGGTAGCCAACTCTTGGCTAATTGGAAAACCGAGCCTTTCAAGATGCTCAATGTGGCCCTTTAACTTGAGAGCATGGGGACCAACGGCTTGTCCTTCACTCATCTTGCATGAGGTCAAGGATGCAACCGTGTTGTACCTTTCTTGCC
This sequence comes from Adenophora triphylla var. japonica, assembly GCA_022495995.1. Lineage (NCBI taxonomy): Eukaryota > Viridiplantae > Streptophyta > Magnoliopsida > Asterales > Campanulaceae > Adenophora > Adenophora triphylla. The sequence goes on along the minus strand of JAFEMH010003227.1, from coordinate 111,333 downwards.
TAGCTTGAATTTGGAACATTTCCATCGCCCGATTGTTTAAGTCGACTGTCCCCAGTGCTCAAGATTCTTGAAGACTCTTGCACATGGCGGAGAGCATAAGGCAACTAACATCTGTAGAGTCACGCTTGTGCTTGAGATATTGTTCCCTTATTGCCCTAGCGGCATTGGCGGCGGGTTCGGAGTGGAATAGGTTCGGTGAGAACGTACAGTTTCTCCTCTTGTTTGAGAACAATTCTCAAACTACGGATCCAATCCATATAGTTTGTACCATTCTCTTCCAACTTTTCCTTCTCAAGGACGGATCGCAGTGAAAAGTGATTATTGTTTGATGCCATTTATTCTACAAAAAGATATACATAAAATATGAACACATATAAGTAAACATATCATATGAGAAGTATAGTGCATTTAAATAAATGCTCCCACTAAATTATACACCTTCAAATGCAAATAAGCATAATATACATTTAATGGGCTAAGATCCAACTTTAATTCAATTTCAAGTTTGCTATGGCAAACCGCTCAAAATTAAATTAATTAGGTAGAAAACATCAATCATATCACATATATGACTCTTAGATCTTTTATGAGATCAATTCAAGACATCATATGTCTAGGCATATTTTAATCTCATCTTATGCCTTGGGTCCAAAACCATTTTGATAACCCAATTAAGTTCATTCACTTTAAAACGTATAGGAACCACCATTTCCTCATCTTGCTCGCATTCGAATAGAATCAAAGCACCTTGCTATGGCAAGCCCACCCAAAACTATCCGAATGGTATCAAGTGTTTTTAATCATGAATTGGCATAAAGAACTTAAAAGTTAAATGAAGGTTCTTTAAAGGTAAATTATAAGCACATCAGAAAGATAGTCAAAATCATGCACCAGGTAAGTTCCCAGGAAGATAGGTGAGCCGCAAGGACTTCTTAAGTACCAACTCTTCCTTAGACAGAACTCTCCTCGACATGCATAATTAGAAATCAACTCTGATTAGGCAACATAATCCTTACCTTTTTATAAACAATCAGTTTCCTTTTAAATTTCGCGTATTTATGACTTGTTTCCATAAACAATCATAAGATCCAAAATTTACAATGTCTAAATCTAAACATATTAGGAAACTAAATATCATGTTTCAACTAAACATCTAATTTAATAATTCTTAACAATTAAGAACAAATAATTTATGCATCGCAACAATTAATAAAACACATTTAAATTAATTAAGCATGCATAAACAATGAATCAATCTAGCATGGACTTATAAACTCAATTTTATAACATCCAGTTTTTCATACACATTGCAATAATTATTAAAATCATATTTTAATCAATTAATCATGTATATCAATGAATCAATCTATCGCGGACTTATAAACTCAATTTTATAACATCCAGATTTTTCATATTAACATATCAGATTGTAAACACAATCATAGAATAGCGTAAAATTTGAACAAACAGTTACGCCAGTTTTGGCTTGTTATGTCGCGTGACATCATCAGCCATAGGCTTAATATGTCGCGCGACCTAACATGCCGGTTAACCTGAATTCCACATGGCTCGATATGTCGCAGGACATAGGCAGCCAGGTTCTGAGGATTTCCAGATTCGAACCAATACAGATTACGGCCAATTAAATCACATAAAACAGCCTTTTTACTGATTTAATTCAAAGATAAATTGAAAACGATTTTCACATTGTTTCACATAAACAATTAAAATTCTATCACATACAAAACATGCAATAAGCATATAAACAATTTATATCTTAAACCTAGCATGTTAATTCAAACTTAATCATACGAACGGGGCTCTGATACCACTGTTGGGTTTTACGGGTCCATGCGCAGCGGAATTAAGCATTAAAAACATAAAACCCAAGAAGCCCTAGGATCCGTTCTATACAATTAATTTGAATACCAATGAAATAGAATTAAACCAACCTTGAAACGCTTTCCGGTCTTGAGCTATCGAACGATTTGATTATGTGATATTGAATCACAAACTTCGTTCTTCAACTTGCTTAAACTCTAGGTCTTGATCGATGAACGAGCGAAGACCCTCTTTTGGTATCCACACCTTTGAATGAATCCAAGAACAATTTCTTGTTGATTGCTAGATCTAAACCTTGAAGAATATTGAGAGAATTTGATTGTGAATTTTGCTTTAAAATTTCGGCTAGCTTTTTAGGTCTGACAGAGCCCTTGTATTTATACTAAAATAGTGTAAATACCTCTTCTAATCGTATTAGGAGAGACAGGCTGTCAATACCGCGTATTGGCCTATTATGTCGCGCGGTATATCAAGCCATTGGCTTGATATGTCGCGTGACATAAGTAGCCGGTCGTGCCTCTCAATCATTCTTCCTCCGGTTTAACCAATTCATTCTAGTTGTGTGTGACCCAATAGGATTACATCATGTTGGCAATGAGTTCGATCATATCGAACCTCATAAGACATAAGCGGACTCTAGCAAGCCATTATATCTACCCAAATGATGTAACGTAAGAGTTCACGTTTCCAACGGTGTACTTCCATTTATCCCTTTTTGTCTCACGATGTTATATTGAACACAAGTCATGGTCCTTGTCGACTTGTTATTGTTCAATGCTTTCTCGATTCTTGAGTATAATGATAATTCCAATCATATTGGGGTACGGCCATACACTTTCATCATTATCACTCATCGAGGGGCCCAAGCATAACATCTCTCTTCCGAGGGACAAACTCCTTCTTGACTTATCATCCTTCCCATCATGAATCCGATCATGCCAATGATAGTCTTTATAGATATCGTGTTAAGATATCGTTTGACTAAAATCAAACATGGCTTTCATCATATGTAAGATTATGATAGTCTCAGGTCTAGGAAATAAATGAAGTAACCGTATGAGATTTAAGTATGACATTTGACCATTACATAAATCTCATGCGGGTCATGTCCAGTCACTTGTTCTCTAACAAGTACCCATAATTTCAATGTGCATCTCTTATGCATATAATCATTACATGATTATCCATTGACAATTATACTAATCTATTCTCTTAATAATTAGGGACAGTGATTATTATAAACAAATATACAAAACATATAATAATCAAATAATAAACATCTCATATAATAATAAATAATGTCAACACATAAGTCTATCAATCATAGGCCTAGGGCATAACACCAACACCACCCACCCACCCCATGCGTCGGGTCAAATTTTTTTTTTTGAATTTAACTACAAACTGTTTTTCGAAAATGATTAATTTTTTTTTACCCAATGGGGGTGGGGTGAGGTGGGGGGTAGGGTGGCAGGGGGTGGTGAGTGGAGTGGGGGAGAAGTTGTTAAAAATAAATTTAAAATGATTAATTTTTTTTAACGAGAGGGGGGGTGGGTGGGTGGGGTGGCAGGGGGTGCTGAGTGGATTGGGGGAGGAGTTGTTAAAAATAAATTTAAAATGATTTTTTTACTCGACGCGGGGGGTAGGGGTGGTTGATGTGGGGTGGGTAACGTGGGTGTGTGTGTATGTGAGGGTGTTGCCATTTTCCAAAAAATGTTTTACTTAGGAAAAATCTGTAAATCAATTTACTTAGAAAAGTGGGGAAAATATTTTCCGGAAAACATTTTTCCCATTTTCCGGTGCTAAACAAACACCGAAAAATGGGGAAAATCTTTTCCGAAAAATATTTTCCCCCAAACAAACGGAGCCTTACTGTTTTCTTTGGAATTACAGAGAACGATAACTACATCAGCTTGAAATCACCAAATATTGATACTCCCGGTGAGTCGTTTTTCTTAGGTTGAGATATTGCCTTTACTTCCATTCGTACAGATAAGTTATTTCCGTTTCGCCATATCTTTTCATTAACTATGCTAAGCAAGTGTACTTAGAACAGTAAATTAGCCATAACTGCTCATTTAAGGCTTACCAAATGGAGTTTTACTGACCTAAGCTTAACTAGTGCGGTGAAGTTGAACTCTTTGGCTTATTGTGTGTTTGTAGTTGCTTATGTTGTGAAAAATTACAAGTTGCAGATCCAGATTTAACCTCTTATTTGTATGTGCAGGCTGATGTATTTTTGATCTATTCAAATGCAATGCAGTATAACTCATCTGTCTACAATATAATAACACGTCTTAATCTAATATAAATTTGGTTCTCTCAGCAGTTTAATGCTTTGATATTTTTACATGTTTTTCTTATTACTTTATTTTTTCTAACAGGTGTGTACGTTGGCTCGCTTTAAAATTGACCACACTATATAATTCATACCTCCTAATGGATCATTTGATCTCATGACATATAGACTCAGCACTCATGTTCACCTCTTTCCAAAGTTTCTAGCTTTCTGCGCCATGATTGCATCTTCTATTGAGTTTCATTTATTTTGCATCTTCCATTTCTCAAATCTCAGGATGATTCTTCTTTCTTTTCATTTGGGTTGAAACTCAAGTTGAAAAACATGCAAAAAGTTGGGTTGAGATTTTGATAAAAGTCCGAAGCCAATTCAAGGAGCGTAGGTAGATCTCCTAATTTTCTAATAGAATATCAGCTTTGTGATTTTTTAAACACCCTTAACAAAGCCGAACAAAGGCTATTTTCTTCTTTAAAACGCGATATTTATTTTGTGACAAATCAGAAAGTAAAATATGATATTTATTATGAGACCGAGGGAGTATAAAATTATATTATGGATTTCTTCTGTTATGTCTGCTTTTGACTCCATTGTATTTGTTACTTTTTTTAGTAGCACAACAACCGATGTTGTGATTGAGGTGCCTATGCCATCTGATGCATCAAACCCAAATATTCGGACATCAATGGGGTCTACTTCATATGGGGAACAATTTGGTTAAGGGAAAAGATTAGTGAAAGGATGAAAAATTAAAAAAATTCTTTCAAAATTGTAATTTTTATTATTAATGACATTTTATGTTTTTGTTGTATACATATAACCCCTCCGTCCCACTCGACATAGGATTATGTCCAACAAATGTATGTATTAAAATCATGTTTAAGATACCAAGTCTTTGTTTATGTCCAACTAAAGATGGGAATATTTGCTGCCCCAAGTCTTGGACCTCATCTAACAGTTCTCAGTTAGCTTTGAAGTTGCACTTTACTGTGTTTGAAGGTCAACAGGCTAGTCCATTGTTTCATTCTCAGGCGAGGATGATGAGCCATCAGTTTTCAGCTTATGGCACTCCGCTGTTGGGTACAAGCGAGCTGAATGGTCAGCAGATTTTGCCATCTGGGAACCTTCCATGGAGACTGGTACATCTCCATCTGCAAATGGTGCGAAAAAGGATATAAATCTTGAAAGCAAGTCCAATGAGACTGCTGAACAAGATACATATATGCCACTTGAAGGTGCTTCAAATGGAGGGGATATCATTATGGAAGTTGTTGATGATGGTAAAGTTGATTTGGTACCCGAAAACAATTCAAATGAACAAAGCCTGGAGGAGTGAACAACTTAGAAGCCCATTTCTTCTGAATTTCTTTTCTTGTACTATGTTGTTGGTCTAACCAAATTTGAATCAACAATATTTTAACATGTGATAAAGATTTATGATACTGAAAAGAAAAAAAAAACTAATTTTTCTGTTGACAGTACTTTGGTTTAATGGTTATAAGTCATTTGACCAAGTATGTGTGATTCTGGACCATTTTACTTTTGTCGCTATATCTTATATTGTATTTGTCCCAGTGGTGGTAATATGCACAAAATCTTACTTATTTGGTATAATTGGACAAAATCGTTATCAATTTGAAGGGAAAAGACGTTATATAATGAGTAATACTATGTTCACAAAAAAATCTCACAGAATTTTGATCACAAGCATTGTTATAAATGGTTGATTGAATGCTGTGTTTGGGACTCAATTATTTATTAATTAAGTATCCAATCGGTTAGTATTTATGGAAACATTCAAGCCATCATTAGATTCCAATCTATCTAATGCTTCACCGAAGTCAGTTTTGGACAATTTGGACAGCTCCATGTTGTGCCTAAATGTGCTTCAGATAATTCTAATAATGTCAATGAAACCAGTGAAGTTGGATATGAATTTCCTGTGCAGAGCCCTTTAGACATTACGGCAATGATTTTCTTAAGGAGGATAAAGCTGACTTTGACCGGATGCTTCATTACCCACCGAGACAATCAAGTTTGAAGTTGAGAAAGTTCTTTTGCCATCCGTCCCAAGTGCCCGTAAAGGAAATAACTTCAATCTCGAGCTGCGTAAAGTTGATAACAGTATTCTCAAAAAACGTCACCCAGATCCTATAGCTCGGATATATACAATGAAGAAGCATCACCAGGTAAATTAAATTGATTGGTAATTTTCTTGGGGTGTTACCCAGTGGCCAATCCACATAGAAGGGATGGGGTATTCAACACCCTTGGCTTTTAAAACATGCCATTTAATACCTTTTAAAATTTGGAAAAATACACAACTTTTTTTTTTCTATTTCGACCCCCTTTATTTTTGGTAAAATTTGTACTCCCTCTATCCCAAAATGAATGATCATTTTGAATTTAAGGGCCAATTTGAAAAGAATGAAATTTAGTAGCAAAAATTCAAAAATATTCTTATTATTCCATTTTGAATTTAAGGGCCAATTTGAAAAGAATGAAATTTAGTAGCAAAAATTCAAAAATATTCTTATTATTCACTTTCAAACTTTTAGCTTTGCAAAAATATACTTTCTCCGTCCCAGACCAAGAGTCTTACTTTCCCTTTTGATCCGTCCCAGACCAAGAGTCCCTTTCCTTAAATGGCAAGTTTTTGAATATATTTATACCCTTATAATTTAATATATTTACAAAAAATCATTCATTATACCCTTATAAAGTTAAAATATTTACAAAAAAACCAATCATTAACTTACTATTCCTCCCACTCATTCTCTCTACTATTAAAAAATCAATCATTAACTACTATTCCCTATCCTATATTACAAAAAAAACCATTCATTATAACCTTATAAAAAGTTAACATATTTACAAAAAAATCAATCATTAACTACTATTCCCTATCCCACATTTAATTTTTATTCATTTTTAAAAAAAAATCTTAAGAAGCGTGAAATCTCCCCCGAGGACCCTTGGTCTGGGATGGAGGGAGTATAATGAACTATGAAATAGTTGCCAAAGAGCTCTAGCTCAATTTGTGAAATGGTCAATGCGCATTGTTGCAGTCACATTTATTTTTCAGGTTGCACATCCTTTGTTTAACTCTACATTAGATATTTACATTTAAGTTGAAGATGCGATACTCCTGCAAATTCCCCCTCCCCCCCCCTTTCCGCTGCACATTACATAGTCAAGTCGAACCGTAGGTCACATGTATTAGGTTGTCATTGCATCTAAACTAATTCTATTTCCTTCTCTTTAAATAGTTGTTTTTCTATAACATTTTTTTTTTTTGAAATTGCACAACGGTTCTCAACTTCTCATAGTTATTAAAATCACTTATGTTTAAATATTAAGTTTGTATGCATATGTGGAAGCGTTCGTGCAACTTCATTTTTGAATGTTCAATTACATCATTCCTGCAATTATTTTTTTTTTTTGAATATTCTGTCTACATCCTTGTATTACCTCTCAAACTTATATTGGTATCATCATTTTTTTGAGCACTATTAATTCTCCTTTGACACTGGCAGCAGTTGGTTCTTGCTTGAGTATATATTTTCTGGCATAAAGCTCCAGCAAGGGTGGGCTGGTTTTTGTTTCTCGTAAGTCGTAGATTTATGTTTAGGGTTTCTTGACTTCATTGAACTTTCTTTTAAGTTACAGTTGCAAGAAGTTACTTCTTTTCAGTTACAATTGCTTATGAGTGCGTCTGCTGAGAAACGCGTTTCTCCATAACTATGGAGAAACGTGTTTTTCATAGCCAGAAGCTTTACATTTGATAACCAGAAAAAAAAACCCAAGGCCAAGACCAAAAGCTTCTGGATATCCAGAAGCTTTGCATTTGATAGCCAGAAGCTTTGCAGTTGATATCCAGAAGCTTTGTATTTGATAGCCAGAAGGATGTGAAATGTATATCCAGAAAAAAAAAACCCAAGGCCAAGACCAAAAGCTTCTGGATATCCAGAAGCTTTGCATTTGATAGCCAGAAGCTTTGCAGTTGATATCCAGAAGCTTTGTATTTGATAGCCAGAAGGATGTGAAATGTATATCCAGAAACTGTTAGGTGCATATCCAGAAAACTGTTAGGTGCATATCCAGAAATGTGTTAGGGCATATCCAGAAATTGCTATTGAAGGTTTCTGGATATCCAGAAACCTTCAAATGTATATCCAGAAACATTTTGAAGGTTTCTGGATATTCATTTGAAGGTTTCTGGATATCACTTTCATAGGTTTCTGGCTATCTAGCTCATTGTCGCGCGACATGTCGGGACCCGTTTCTCCATAACTTATGGAGAAACGCGTTTCTCCCTAGATTTTGTGATTGCTTATTGCCTTGTAATCTATAAATGATAATATTGGAATCATTGAATAGTCAATTTAATATTTATCTTTATATTTATATTAATTATTTATGACTCTATTTTTATCAAAGTGTTATGACCGTACGTTTTACGTTCGGGTGTTATACTAGTTGTCCAATTGAGATGCTACAGAGCAGCAGTAGTGGTGCCAAAGTCATAATACCCTACCATTACCAGCTTTGTCCTTGGCCTTTGCAATATAAGAACGAAAAATTGATCGTTATATTATTATTTATCATCATCCTCAACCATTATGTTTTATAATATCGCACCAAAAAACGTATTCTTAAAATATTTTATATTATTTATTTCTTTAATATGTTTTCTATTAATCGTTATATAATTATTTATAATATAATTTCCGTTATATTAAATTAATTAATAAGACATGAAATTAAATAATATTAGATTATCAAAAATTATTTAAAATAATGCTTTAATTTTTTTAATTAAAATAACTGTTCTCTCTATCTCATTCGAAAAGAAACAAAATTAGCCCATAAGAATTAAGGAGAGTGCATGGTGGAGTATTCTTAAAATATTTTATATTATTTATTTCTTTAATATGTTTTCTATTAATCGTTATATAATTATTTATAATATAATTTCCGTTATATTAAATTAATTAATAAGACATGAAATTAAATAATATTAGATTATTAAAAATTATTTAAAATAATGCTTTAATTTTTTTAATTAATATTAGGAAAGAGAATGTGAATAATAATTGGATAGTTATTATGAGTGTCACAAGTGAGTCCCATAAATAAAAAAACATTAAATAATTTCTATTTTAAGAGTGCTTATTTTTAAATTGAATTTTCAAAATAAAAAATTGTGCCTTTTTTTATAGGAAGAAGGAAGTATAATTATTTTGACTCTTTCCAATTGAAGTAAGGCTTCTCCTCGAGTGAATGGATGGAACTTCATCAACGAGTGGTCAGGTGATAATATCATGTCTCGCTTATGGTAAGTGATTAGACTATCCACAATGGTTTTATCTCCTTCCCCCATTTCATCAAACACTTTTTATACTTTTTCTCATCCACCTAATATTTCATTCATCCATTTCATTTAACCTCCTACAATAACTAACTTAAATCAAATTTCAACTCACTCCAACTCATCATTCTATACCCCACCACTTTTATTTTATTTATATTCTCTGTTTTTGAAAAATGAGTGTTTTTTTTTTGTGTCCAAATCAAATGAAACTTATATGAATTTGTAGGGGAAAAAATGATGAATTTTGGTGAAAAAAAAATTTAAAAAAAATTAATTTACTAGGTGATAATTAAGCTCAAATTGAAAAATGAGTATTTTTTTTGTGTCCAAATAAAATGAAACTTATATCAATTTGTAGGGAAAATAAAATGATGAATTTTGGTGAAAAAAAAAATTTTAAAAAAATTAATTTACTAGGTGATAATTAAGCTCAAAGATTTGGGATAAAAAAAAATTTGAAAATTCAACTGACCTATCAGAGCTTGACACTTGGCACAACCATGAAAAACCAATAAAAAACACAAAAAACTCCTTCGTCTCACGCGCCTAGACGGAGAGTGAGGTGCACGCGCCATTGAGTTGGCCATTTACACGCTGACAAGTGTTGATTTAAAAAAAAAAAAAAAAGATAAACTTTCAGCTGGATGAAACATTTCATCCAGCCATTTCATCTAACCAACTTTCATTTCACCATTGCAAGGATTCATCTAGTTAAAACACATTTCATTCAGAGTTTCATCTTGTCAAGGATTCATCTAGTTAAAACACATTTCATTCAGAGTTTCATCTTGCCATTGTAAATAGTCTAAGTGATAAGATTTGATCTCTCTACTCTACTTTAGTCGTCTTCTGACTTTTGGTACATTGTAAAAAAAAAGGAATTTATCATATAATTTTTCAAACTTATCAATTTTACCTTTTAAAACAATGAATATTTCATCTAACCATATAGGGCCTATTTGGTAAAACTGAAAATTAAGCTCTGAAAATTAAGAGTTAAAAAATATAGAGTTTAAATTATTAAGTTGCTGAATTTTAAGAGTTCAGTTTGTTTGGTAATGACAAACCACTTATATCTGAATTTATTTAAAGTTTAAACTTAACATTCAAAAAATTATTTGAATAATCTTAATGAGTGTATAATAAAATAAAGTCTTCAACATATACGTCACTATTATTATAATTAGATTATATTTTATAATATTTAAATATTTTTTATTAGTACTTTCTTTGACCCATAATAAAATTTATTTTGTTAATTATTTTGATAAATTTGTCTAAATTTTGACAAAAAATGAAAAAAAAATTATGATACTCTATTAAAATATTATTAATATCAATAGTTTAATATAAATAAAATTACATTTTAATACTAAAACAAATATAATTTATATGAAAAGTTAAAATATTTCAACAAAATAAAGTATCATTTAATATATAAATAAAATAGTTGATGAATGAATTTGAACCCATTCTATTTTTAACTCTTTCTTTCTCCCTCTTAATTGCTTAAGCTACTCATTTCCAACTTAAAATTAATAGCTTTTTTTAAGACAATGTTAATTAATTAAGTGATTGTAATTTATCTTATCAAACATGCTTAACTTTTTGGGTCCATTTCCTCTAGGGCCCCTTGGGGGAGATTTAAACCCAATTTAAGAAACAACATTTAGTTATTTCCCCAGACACCCCTCCGCCTAGTTTGGGCGACCGCCCAACAACATAGGGCGATCGCCCAACTCAAAAAAATGACACCCCTCCGCCTAGTAACCTATAAGACTTTTTAAAAAGTCTTATAAGTAACTTATAAGACTTTTTAATAAGTCTTATAACATATATAAAACTTAAAAAGTCTTATAAGTTACTCTTATATTTAATAAGTCTTATAACATATATAAGACTTAAAAAGTCTTATAAGTTACTTATAAGGCTTTTTTAAAAGGTCTTATAAGTAACTTATAAGGCTTTTTTAAAAGACTTATACAAAAAGTCTTATAAGACTCGCCTAGTAACTTATAAGACTTTTTAAAAAGTCTTATAAGTAACATATAAGACTTTTTAAAAAGTCTTATATTTAATAAGTCTTATAACATATAAAAGATTTAAAAAGTTTTATAAGTTACTTATAAGACTTTTTTAAAAAGTCTTATAAGTAACTTATAAGACTTTTTTAAAAGACTTATACAAAAAGTCTTATAAAAAGACTCTTTTAAACTTATAAGAATTTTTTAAAGTCTTATAAGTTTCTTATAAGACTTTTTAATAAGTCTCATAAAAGGCTTATTAATAATTTTCAGTTTTTGAGTTGGGCGATCGCCCTATGTTGATGGGCGGTCGCCCAAGCTAGGTGGAGGGGTGTATTTGGGATTTACAAAAATCTTTTCTTCAAGAGGAATATAATTTGGTCAAGGAGGGCCTTAGGGGAATTTACCCAACTTTTTAATCTCTTAAAGTGTTTCAAATTGAGAGCTTAATTGGGTTACCAAACAAGACATAGCCCATAGCTTAATAAGTACACTCTCCTTATTTTAATAACTTCACCATCTCATTATTTTACTAAGTCCACCCTCTTTATCAGTTTACTTTCTCTCCAACCACCACCACCTTAGGTCACCGCTCCCATCTTCCATGATCAACAACTCCGGCAACCACCAACTCCAGAACTAACTTTGGCGACTTTTTTTTTTTACTCCGGCGATCACTAACTCCAGCGACCAAACAACAGAGAACTTAATTTATCAGTAAGTTCTCAATTGTCAACTAAACTACTAAGAATACAATCAACTAAACTACTAAGTACACGATCAACTCCGGCGATCAAAAAAATGAGAATTTAACTTATCAGTAAGTTCTCAGTTGTCAACTAAACTATTAAGAACACGATCAACTCCGGCGACCACCAACTCTGGCGACCAAATAATTAAGAACTTATCAGTAAGTTCTCAGTTGTCAACTAAACTACTACTAATAAGAAAATCATCAACTCCGACGACCACCTTAATCAACGACCAAATAACTAAGAACTTTTTTATTTTATATTGAAATACTTATCAACATCGAAAGTAGTAATACCTCCCTCCCAAAATAAATATCAAAATAAATACAACAATGAAAGTAATACTTCATCCGCCCCAAAATAAATATGTACTTTTAACATACTTTTTCGTTATTCGTTACAAAATGAATGCTATTTTTTTTCTAAATTATTCATTGCAAAATTAATGTCTATTTTGTAGTAGTACTAGCCTAAGTCCGTGTCCAAGGCCACGTTTTTTGTTTTTTGTTTTTTTTTAATTTTTTTTTTAATTTAAATTTTTTTTTTTAAATATGCCCGTGTCCAAGGCCACATTTAAAAAAAAAAATCTATAATTTTTTTTAAGGGCGAAATGGGAAAGGGAGTGAATAGTGAGGGTAAAATGGTCATTTCCGCGGATGGAACTATTCACACCACTGTTCAAAACAATGGTGTGATTTATAATATAGATACTCCTCCGTCACAAATTCAAATTCATCAAATTTTTTAATTTAAACAAGAAATGTCATTTTATAAACGTAGATTCGATTCGATTTTACCTGGATAATAGAACTTACATTCGATTTTACCTGGTATTATTCACGAGAAATTTTGTCTTCGCAAATAAAAGTTATGTCATGCTCGTAATACAATCTTGTGAACCCACATGATGACAGCTCACAATACTAGAAAACTCCATTTTTTAACAAATAGAAATTGGTTTGGTTTGGTTTGGTTAGCTAACGAGACAGTGCATATTAGAGCCGTCAAGTTGGGATGGTCCCGTCGGGACGTCTCGTCCCGACATACAAATGGGACGGAATGGGACGGCATTTTTTAATCCCGTTTGAAAACGGGACTATTCGGGACGTCCCGTTTGGGACGCGGGACGAACACGGGATGGGACGGGACGTCCCGTTCCCGTTTCTTAAAAAAAAAGTTAAAAAAAAAATCACAAAAAACGAGTCAAAATAAGTAAATAACCCTAACCCTAAATTAAGAGAATTGTTATATAAACCCGTAAAATTGTTGAGTAAACCCGTAAAACTAAATTCACCCCAAATAAATTAAATAAGCCCCCCTTTTCCCTTTATACCCCTTGTCTTTATCCCACACCCACACCCACCCACCCACCCAATTAACTCCTCATTTACTCTCTCTCTCTCTCTCTCACTCATCTCACCCACATCAAACCTTAGAGAGAGAAAGAGAGGAAACGACGGAGAAAGAGAGAGAAGAGAACGTAAGAGAGACGCAGAGAGAGAAGAGAGACACGGCTGAGAGAGAGAGAGGGAGAGAGAGAGAGAGAGAGAGAAGAAAGAAGAAGCAAAAACCAAAGAAGAAGAAGAAGAACAACAACCACCATTTTCAATTTCAAGATGTCAAACCTTGGAAAATTTGGTAATTTTTCTTTCCTTTGTGCTAAAATTAGTTTATTTTTCCTTCAATTTGAGATTTGAGAGATTTTCATTTTGAAGAAATTCGAATTCTGGGTTTTGAGTGGTTCGGCCACTCATGGCCGATTTATTACATCTAGTCGGCCACACCCTGCTGAAAAATATCAAAATTTCGGCCACCCCCGGCCGAACCTGTTCAAATATTCAGCCATGACCAACCGAACATTCCCAAAATTTCGGCCACAACTGGCCGAACCTTGCTCAATGAGATCTTAGTGTTTGATTTTGATACTATGTTCATAAGTTTATCTTTGTTTACAATTAAGTCCTCCAAGTCTTGAGCCTTGTTGCTAGAGTTCTCAACTTTATTAAGAATCAGCAATGTTGTTTATTATTGCAAGTTGAAGCTGCAAAACAAAGACAAAACTAATGTGAAGCTAATAGAGCTGTATTTTTAATTTCTTTTAACATGCTATGAGTTTGATTTTTTGATGTTTTCTTTGCAGTTAAGCAAATTTTTACAAGAAGAAAGCGTCCAAATGCTTCCGAAAGGACTTCAAAAGTTGCCCCACGTACTCAAGGGCAATCTTCACAGAACCAAGAGCCAGTTGAGGATTTAAATGTTGATCCTCGCTTGTCGGTCTACAATGAGCCTATGGAAACCTCACCTGAGCCTCGGATAGACCTTATTCCGGCTCAAAATGATAGTGACCCGGAAGATGAACGGGAATATGAGCCGAAAGATGAGCCGGAAGATGAGGATGATGAGGAGGGAGGTGGGGATGTAACGTCTTATCCCGGTGGCCCGAGATACAAAACATTACTCCTTTCCTATGAAACCCATATTACTAAACTCATTTGGGAGGGTAAAGATGATAGAATTTTAAAATGTATTAACCATATAGGAAAATTGAAAAAATGGGAATTGGAGTTGAATAAAGTGTCAGAGCCGGTTCAAATGCTTATCATTAATTCCGGTCTCTTGTGCTTAGTTAATGGAAGTGGAGCGTATGACAACGTAGATAAAATGTTGGTTAACGCTTTTGTTGAGCGATGGCATCCGGAAACTAATAGTTTCCATATTCCATTTGGGGAGATGACCATCACTTTAGAGGATGTGTCTTGTCTTACACTGCTTCCGGTAGTAGGAGCACCCTTATTTGAGAGTCCCGCTTATGCTAGTCAGCCACCTCTTAATAAGGTTTGTGAGGTTTTGGGAGTGACCAAAAAAGTTGCTAAAGATGGAATTCCTGCCAAGGGGGCATTGGTCAATTTAGAATGGCTTAGATCAAAGTTCTCCCCTCAGTTGTACTCCTCGCACCCCGAAAAGTCAGCTGTGCTGCTAAGGCATATCTTTTATATTTATTGCGGTGCACAATCTTTTCTGATAAGACCGGGACATGTGTCAACGCTAGCTATCTAGATTTTTTGAGAGATGATGGGGCAATAGGGAATTATGCTTGGGGAGCCGGAGCGTTAGCTTTTCTATACCGACAACTAGGAAAAGGATCTAGGTTTAACTGCCATCAGATTTCCGGGCACTTAACCTTGTTGGAGGCTTGGGTTTATGAGAGGTTTCCTGCGTTTAGGAACGGTTTCAACAACTTCTATCTACCTAATTTGCCGCTCACATTGAAGTGGCTACCACCTCGGGCTCAACCAGCGACAGTTGCCTCCGTGCAAGTGAAGAGGCAACATATTGACATTATTCAGGACACGGAAGTAAGTATTATTTTTTTAGTAATAATTTTCACATGTATTTTTGTTTTCTTAAATGAAACTATATTAATATTTTTTATGTTTTTATTGTAGGTGATTTGGATGTCGTATGAAGGTATCCGCGCTCAATTTCCTTTTCCTAGAGTCGCGCTATATCAAGGTGCCATAGTTGCCGGTAATGTGGTGGAACCACATCTTCCTGACCGGGTCTTGCGACAGTTTGGGTACATGCAGACAATACCAAACCCTCCACTTGATCTTGGGATGGCGAGAGGAGATAAGAAGTCTCTAATGGGATGGATCATGTTTGCCCAGTCATTCTATGACTGAAAGTCGAATTGCGTCGATAAACGCAAGTTATCGGGATGTAGAGTGCCTCAACATGCTGCAGATGATTATCTGCAATGGTACTCTGCATATTCATACCCCATTATGCACCCCATTACTGAGCAGTCTCACGCTGTCAGGAGGACAACTGAAGTTGTTGCCCCTAATCTGTGGGATATGATTATGAATGTCCGGAACGTCATGATGCCTATTGTTGAGAGATGGACAGATGGAGACCGCTCATTTAGTTTAGAGGAGGCTATGGACGTCATCTTTAGAGCATTGGCAGAAACTCAAACCCCAGCACGGACATCAACTTCTCAGGGTGGTAGAAGACGACAATAGATTTGTAGTTTTGGTTTTTTTTGAACAATTATTTTTGGTTTTGTATTTGATGTTTGAAAATGTGGTAATGATTGTGTGAACAATTATTTTTTGTTTTATATTTGATGTTTGAAATAATTGATTTATGGATTTATGGTTTGTATATATATGGAGTAATTGGTTGGTGTATGTATGAGGTGAGTGTGTATATGGGTTAATGGTTTTATGTGTATGGGGGGTGATTGGTTGGTGTATGGATTTGTATATGTGTGTATGGTTGATGGTTGCAGCATAGACGAGTCAGGGACGTGCCCTGGTTAGTGCAGAATACAACAAGTACATGTCGAAAAACTGGAAAAAATTCGACCAGTACTGACCGAACCAGTCAAGAAGTTCGGCCAGTACTGACCGAAACTCCCATTACTGTTTGGCCAGTACTGACCGATACCTATAATAAGAGTGTTTTTTTTGGAAACGTTCACGAAAAAACATTGTTACGTGTTCTAAGCATTGGTTGAAATTTTAAATTTTTTTTTTGCTATAGTTACAAAGGTTCGGCCAGTACTGACCGAATTTTTTTTAGTTTTTCGGCAGGTACTGGCCGAAATATTTGACAAAATTCAGCCACTACCGGCCGAACCATTCCAAAAAAAATAAAAAATTCAATTTTTTTTCTGTTTATTAAGACAGAATATAACAATGTGTTTTCCGTAATTAAAAAAGTTAATTTAATTTAAAGTTAGTTAAATTTAGTTAAATTTTAATATAACTTTAAATGGAATGTAATAATAAATGAAAATTATTTAAAGATAGGTAACACCACAAATCATAATATTTAATATAAATAAAATTATTTAATATCAATTACATAAGTTGATGTTTTCGGGTACTTGTATTAATCGATCTTGATAAGAATCTAGCCATCCGGTTGCACATTCAGCTCGGTAATCATACCATTTGTATGGTACGGGTGGCAATGGACATCCTTCCTTCAACTTGGCATGAATGTAATGATTGTCGTTGATATAGCATATACAAATCAATTTTGGGTTATGTGGCATTGATTTTCGTAGAGGAAGGAAGGTCAAAGACAAGGTGTTACTCAAAGTCACCAACGCAACGTTGAATGCATTTGCAACAGCGTAACCCATTTCTGTGGCGTCAAACCAATTTACTTCTCCGCATGGTCCATCAAACCAGTGGATAGCAGAAAGGACTTTATCCACCCTATCCTCGGCCATGAATAACTCAGCATACAACTCTTGATTTCCAAAAACCTCCTGATATAACACTTCCCGAACCCACCGCCACTCATTTGAATCACGGCCAAGTAACTCCGCAATACACCGGAAGCCACAATTCTCATCACCCCGCACATCAACTGTTTTCTCAATATAATCATGCATGAAAACCGGTAGTTGATTAAGATATTTGATTGCATGTTGACTTTTTCGACGAACGGGCTATAAGATAAATTCAAAAAAAGAAAAAATAAGTTGAAATGACTAATTATTTCATGATATAAAGTTTAAGTGAATAATATAAATAGTTTTGAGGTTACCTGTAACTTGGCTTTTGCAGATAACATCGGAGACCCTTGATTTGCATCGGTGTTGAATAACACTTGGTCGGGTATGGCCTCCACGTACTCAAATGCGCTAGGATCCCGCTTCGTGGATTTGAGGAACTTAGCACTCTTTACTTTAGGACGACCCTTATTATTTGTTTTAACTGCAGGTTCATTGGCCATTGTTGTTGCAGGATGACAAATCTCGGTCAATCTCCGAACAATCAAATTCTTTCCGGTTCGTGGAACTGCCTTAAATCTTAAATCAAGAGTATTGCGAATCTCATTGTACCGATTTCGAATCTCTTCTTCAATATCATTATCGTAACTCATGATCGGTAGGGTATCTAGCTTATGCCAAAATGCATGAACTTTATCAAGTGGGATGGGCGAGTTGAATTGCATGAACTGTGCAAGCTCATGTGGACAAGGGAGTCCGCATGCCGATCTCACCGCACACCCACACAACAATGGATCTCGGCTACCATCATATAGAGAATCCAGTGAGTTGAAAATCAAATCCAATGCATTTATAGACACCATGCCTCTAACCTCACTCCATAGCGATGACTTGAGTTTGTGTTGAACCACTGTCCTGCTTTTCTCAAATGAGGCAATGATTGCAATATGGGAGCATTCGATGAGTTTATGAATCTGTTTCCAACATGTCTCAAATGCTCCCTGGCTCGATCCAAGTTGTTTCTTCAATAAGGCATGTTGACTCTCCACCCTAACATAGGTTACGCAATTTATTAGCATATAATTAACAAAACATCAAAACATATGACAGAAACATAAAGTTCCCCCGATATACCTGTTTGTAGTCAAGTTGTCAAAGTGCATAACATGGTCTGTCCAACACGACACAAATCTTTCTTTGTAAGGCATAATCCACTGGTTCAGGACATAATTGACCGCATCAGGATATTGACTGAAATCTTCTGATAATCACCGTAAATAGTCATCAAACGATGCCTCTGTATCAGCTTTGACCAATACATTCCAATGAAGAATGAACGCCTCCCAAATCTCTTGCATATCAAACATTTTTTTGCATTTTGCTAGAATATTCCTGTTGATATGCCATCGACAGAGCAAATGAGTTGTCGTTGGGAACGTCTCACGAATTGCATTCATCAAGGCAAGCTCCCTATCGGTCACGATAACATTAGGAAGACATGATTGATTCATCAAAGATTTCAGCACTTCGCATGCCCACGTGTAATTTCCTTCTTTCTCAGCCTCTAGGTATACAACAACAATTAAGAAGGTCATTTTGGTTGAAGTCACGCCCACAATCTCAAGGAAAGGTAAGTTGTACCTATTTGTCTTGTAAGTGCAATCCATGAACAAGACGTATGGAAATTCCTTCATCAATTCAATGCTTTTCGGATGAGCAAAGAATATCTCCTTAATGACATTTGTATTCTCGCATTACGGATATTCGAAGTGATAAGCATGATCGGTCAATTTAAACATGAGCTGTTGGATTTGAGAACGACCTGCACGCTCAATTGCCCTGTTCTTCACTCGCGCATTATAAATAGTCCGTATTATGGACTTGTTTTTCGGAAATTTCTCTTTTAATCCATGTAAAATATCCTTCGGCCGGCTATTTGCATGTGACAATTCTATCACGTACTCCTCCTCTGATTTCAGTAATCTACCGGCATAAGAGTGACCCAACATGGATTCGCAAATCGAATGATTGTAAAAGCCACAAACCACTTTTAATTGCCATTCACCATCAACCGTGACTTGTCTGTCGTTCAACTGAAACTTACAACCGCATTTCTTTGTTTCGCTCTCTCTATTTTTCTTTTTTTTTCCCAATCCCAATATTTCAAGGTTGGCAGTTCCTTGAGAGGACAGAGAGATTGGTTTTTCCTTGTATTTCTCCCAGCGATCACAAACAAGCGTCATTCGAGGAGCGGAATTACGGCTCCCGTTATTCGATCAACCGACTACGATGACAAACCCATGCTCTTCCCCTTTTTACGCACCCATTCAAACATTATTTTTCAGTCTCGAAAAAACAAGGGCATTGTGAATTCTGAGGTGTAGTCTCACAAAACGCTTTCAAAATCAACCGAGACATAGTTGTTGTCACCCAGGGAATACTGCAACAATTCAATAAAACAATAAGGGAGGTGTACGCAGAAAAACAAAGGTTCGGCCAGTGGTGGCCGAATTTTCTTCGATGGTTCGGCTAGGTGTGGCCGAAATATTTCAAAAATTCGGCCGTTACTGACCGAAAAATAGCCCAGATTCGGCAAACCAGAGCCGAAATATTTTAAATTTTCGACCGGGTGTGGCCGAACCATAGCTGAATTTCGGCCGGGCGTGGCCGAACCTCAACAGATTTTCGGTTACTACTGGCCGAATTTGAGCTACGAAACAGAAATGACATTTTTAACAAATTTAAATGGTTAGAAAACTTACATTAACATTCAATGGTAGAGCATCTATGATGAGCCTGCTGAATCTCTTGTCTTGAAACAAATGTGTATGAATTTTTTTTTGAGGGAGATAAATGATGGTGAGAGGAAGAGGAAGGAAAGGGAGGTAATTTTTTTGGAGTAAAAAAATAAAGAAGAAGTGATTAGGTAAAAAGGTGAAAATTGATGAGGGAGTGAGGGGGAAGGTGGTGAAAATTGATGAGGGAGGGAGGGGAAGGTGGTGAAAATGGTATACGGGTTTACTCAACAATTTTACGGGGTTATTTAACATTAGTGAAGAGAAAATTACTGACCTATGTAACGTACTCACTTTCCATTTTCAAAAAAAGAAACGTACTTACTTACTTAGGACAAACTAATGTTTCGTACTTTTCTAGTATATTTCAAATAAGGTAATATGAAAATTTTGAAGCCAACGGCGTTAGTAATACTTGACGATTGAATGACGTGGATATCTCACTTGCCAGATTTGCCAGATCAGAGTACACATATACCATTAATTATCACGTCATATGCACGTGATGGTTGTTTGGTTACAAAAAAATCACAACTACCACCATTGAAGTGAAATACAGATTGAAGATGAAATGGGTAAAAATCTAGGGTTCGCTATCAATTTGAAACCAAATTCAAATTGAATTTAGGACCTAGGTTAGAAGTTTTTTTTTTTCAATTTGGGTATTACAAGATATCTCGTACGCCACGAACGATTCTCACGGTTCTCCCATTTATGGAGAAAAAGAAGAAACTCACATTATCAGTCGTTTTTTTTTTTTCAATTTGGGTATTACAAGATATTTTGTCTGGTACTTGAGTTTATATGGATGAATGGTTGTTTTTTGTTGTTACAATGCTTTTTTAAGATTGGGTTGGTTTTACTTAATGAGTGGGTATGAACTGCAAGTGTTATGCAAACCAAATGCATATGGTTACTGCAAACATATACTTCTCTCCGTCCCAAAATGATTTTCCCATTTGTTACTTTTTTGTTGTCTAAAAAATTTCTTCACAATTCTACAATTTGGATTTAAATGTTCATATCTTTTTTTAAAAAAAAAAAATTAATATTCAAATGAGAAAATCATTGTGAGACGGAGCAAATAGTCAAATGAGAAAACCTCTAATGCCCGTCTTGAAATGTTATTTTATGTTCTTAACATGTCTTGAGGTGCATTTCTCTCAATCTTGTTTTCTAACTCTGGGAATGTGGATGATATAGGTGCCACCTCGTTCCTTTTCACTGAGTATCAGTATGTTGGTGTCTTCATGGTTGCTTTTGTTGTTTTGATCTTTGTGTTCCTCGGCTTTGTGGAAGGATTCAAAGACGAAGACCCGGCCTTGTACTTATGACAAGAACAACGTTTGCAAGCCTGCTCTTGCAACCGCTGCTTTCGCACTATAGCCTTTGTACTTGCCCAGTGCTGTCACCTCGGTGATTTCGGGATTTCTTGGAATGAAATAACTCAATGACATACATCTTGCATAAACCATCAGAATTATGTCAAATTCAGTGATTACATGAACTGTTCCCATAAATTTTTGGGATCATGATCAAAAACTAAAGGTTCCCACAAAAAAAAAACCTTCAAAAACAGATGCAAACTGGACAAAACATGACAGTAATGTTCAAGGAATAAGTCCTTCAAAAAAAAAAAAATTAGCTAACTTCAACTAGAGAAGGCTGCACTTTCTGCTGTTTCTTTTGTAAACCTCTCCTAATTGTTAACTTCTTTGGTACTTGGCCAAAATCCACTTCACCACCATCTTCATTACCTTGTACAATAGGGTCTAGTTCTTCAAACCCCACTGGAACACCATCTTCACCACCAGCTTGAGCACCATCTTGAGCTCCATCTTGAGCACCATCTTTAACAGTCCCTATATGATTATAAATATAGGTTAATCACATACATTTAAAATAAATGAATAGCAATTAATTTTAAATCATTGTAAAAATATTTCAATTACCATTTGTTGCAGCAGGCCTCTTCTTGTGTTTATTAGAAATTCTTCTCTTGTCTAACTCTTTATCACCCTCAATCCTCGAATTTTTGCAACTCCTAATGTTATGCCCCCATTCATTGCAGTTGCTACATCTTATCTTCCTGCCTTGTTTAACAATCTCACAAGGGTTTATTTGTTGCACATCAACTTTCTTCGGCTTGGATCCCCTTCTACTCTCTGCCCACTCTCTATATCTCAAGATCTTAGGCCTTCCAGGGTTTCTCCTTTTAATTGGTGGAAGCAATGGTGTCTTTCCAGAAGTAGGCCATAGATTTTGACCATTGACAGTCTCTAAGGCATAGTCATATGCCTTCAATGTATTCTCTCTTAACAACCAAGGGTAAACATAATTGTCACAATTATCATTAGCATAGCAAATTGCCGAGATTGCATGTGCACATGGAATTCCAGATAGTTCCCACATTCTATAACTACAAGTTTTGGCCAATAGGTCAACAGTATATCCCTCCAACCCTCTCCTCACTTCATATCCTTCTCTACCATTGTTCTTTGCGTCCCAATGCTTGAACGCTTCCTTTGATACATTAAGTTTCATTCTTATTCTAGGACACAAATAGTCAGCATGATCTTCAAAATATTTTTTCTTCTCTTTTAGCCTATCCATCAAGGCTTGTCTAATGTCCTCTAACATAGAAATGATAGGTTTTTGTCTAGCCTCTAAGATATATGAATTAAATGACTCAGACAAATTATTTTCAACATTATCACAACATGACATAGTCGAAAAAAATGCTCTAGACCAGTGTTCCGGTTTACTTAACTTCAAATATTCATAGGCTGCATTGCTCGCCTTTTTAATTTCATCCATTCGAGCCCAAAACTCAATTTCGGTACTACTTTTTGAGGCCTTCCAGAACATATTCCTCAACTGAACACCTGAGAAATGTTTCCTGCCAGAAAACAGTTAAACAATTAGTATAAAAAAGGTTATTGATAAACTGATAACTAGCAGCAATGATTACCTAAAGTTTGCGTAAATGTGTCTTGCACAATTTCTGTGCTCAGCAAATGGAAAAATGTTCATCAATCCATTCAACAGTCCCTGCAAAAATATTTATTTTTAGTTGAGTAACTGTTCAGATTAAATGTGAAAAGAAATAATAAATCTAATATGACCTTTTGTTGATCTGAGATAAATGTTAGTCCATGGCCTTGATCAAACCCAATATCTTGATTCAGTAGCTTTAAGAACCATGTCCATGTCTCTGTACTTTCTGTATCCACCACAGCCCATGCTATTGGAAACATATGGTTGTTCCCATCTCTCCCCACAGCACATAAAAGTTGCCCTTTACAAAAACTCTTCAAAAAACAACCATCTAGACCTATTACAGGCCTGCAACCAGCTAACCAACCTTTTTTCAATGCATCAAAACATATATATAACTTGTCAAACAATGGAGGAGAAGAAGGAACTAGATCAATTCCGTCTAATACAATGTTACTGCCTGGATTACTTCTTAACAACTCTTCTCTGTAGTCCCATAACCTCGCATAATGTTCAACCAATGCAGACTCAACTTCTGTCAGACCATACTTTCTTGCTCTGTAAGACTGTATGGTAGTGACATTGATCTTATGTTTTTTCAAGACTGCCTTCTTAAAATCTTTAAGGTTCCATCTTGGATTCTCTCTAATCTCTGTTGAATACTCTTTGGCTAGCCATCTAGAAGTAACTAACTTTACTTTAAAGTCTAGAACACAATCTTTGGTATGCACAGGATTGTAGGACTTCACTTGGATGCTATTCTCCATTTGTTGCCTACTTGCAAATAACCTCCATTTGCATCCTTCTTTACACCTTGCAAGAACTTTAGCCTTTGACATTTTTTCAAACCTTATTTTCCTCCCATTAGCAATGACATAGTTTATTAGGCAATGTCTCAGTTGATAAGAGTCAGCAAATAACATTCCTTTCATAGGTTCTTGTTTGTCCCATTCCACTTTTGGATCAAAGACAGGCCATTTTATCTTACTTTTTTTCTCACACTCCTCATCTTCACTGTCATAATTAGGTGTGTCATACCCTTTGTCAGAATCTGCATAATCGCTCACATATCCATCCAGATTTGTAGAAGTGGAACATTTCCTAATTTCTTCCAAAACAACAAAATCAGGGTCACTCGCAACTTTTTTATGAATCTCACAACCGGTACCTATCTCAGCATCACCCTCTACAACCTTCTCTCCCCCATTCAGATTCTCAACCAATTCCTCAACTTGTTCATTCTTGCCTTTTTTCTTTTTATCAGCTTCTTCTTGTAACTTCTTTTGTCTAGAAAACACAACCTCTTCATTCTCATCTTCACTTACATGGTCCAAACTAGCAACATCATCATCAGTATCACCATGGTCACTGTCTACCAATTGAACCTTATCATCACTACTTATATCCTCCTCGTTCAACTCTTCTAAGACAACATCATTTTCCTCTCCATGTTCAACATAAATCTCTATATATGTTTTATGTATTTTGGAAAGTTCAACGATACTACTTAATGCCTCTGGCCAACATAATCGAAGTCCAGTTTTCATGCTCTCTCCTGGTACTCTATAATGGTATTTCTCTACTGGTGTATCACTTAAAGTCTTAATCATTATGTCCAGTTCATTAAATTTCAAGGTCTCAGTGTTAATGGAGTGGTAATATGACACCTCACCTCCTTCATAATAACAATCGGGATAAGGATGCATCACTCCCCCATGAAAAATTCTTAAATCTAAGTTGGACATCCTGAAAAAGAGGGGCAAAAAAGACAATACAAACCATAAATACTTTCTGTAAATTGGGTCAGAATAGGCCATTTATTTAACACTTCTTTAAAATGCAAGCACATGGACCTAGAACATGGAAGAAGAAAGAGAAAGAAGAGGGCCCACACACACAACACACACAGCAGCAAACAAAATTTATAATTATACTTATACTAACACATACACATACTATCACATTAAACATGTACAAACAAGACCTACACCATTCAATTTATTTCCTTTTTTTTTAAAGCACATGGACCTACACACATCACCATTCAACGATCTCATGTGCAAAAAGGGGAACTTTTTCAAAAATATTTGAAATCTCTTTCTATTCTACCTATAAAATGAAAAGACTCAGGCCATTTGGTTTCAAATACTACACAGACCCACCATTCATAATCAAACAGGAAGAACCCTATTTTTTCAAAAACGAAGACAGAGGTCTACCTTCAATTTCTTGGTAATTGCTGTTCAATGGAACAATATTCCTTGTCGCCGTGCTATCTCTGATCAATCTCTTACTAATTTCCCTTCAATAGCCTTCGATTTCATATTCAATCGCACAATATCGCCCTTCTATCGTCATTAGGGTTTTTGAAAAAAAATTAACTCAAAAATTAATTAACTTAAATTAACCCATGTCTCTTAATGCTGAGTAATCAAACGAGATTGACAGCTCAGATGCCATATCACAAGTCCGTTAAAATTTTTAACGATGTTAGTGAAAAAATTGATCAAATACCTTATTTGAAATTATTTTTGAAAGTACCATGCATAAGTAAGCAACTAATTAGTAGGTTACCCTATTTGAAAAAGAAAGGAAAGTACGATACCTTAGTAGGTCGTTTGCCCCATTAGTGAATGAGGTAATAGATTTAGGGATAATTTTATCATTTCACTCGATAGCATTTATTTTTGAAGATTCCATTTTACGGGTTTACTCAACAATTTTACTGGTTTATATAACAATTCTCTAAATTAAACCCATTATTCTTTTCTCTTTCTCTTCCAGTCTTCCGCAGCGCAGCCAGTGCCACAGCCCGACGATTCGGCGAACGGCGACGAGCACTTTCTCACCTCTCCCCGCCGTTTCTTCTTCTCCTCTTCTCTCGAATCTCGATCTCAGTCACAGTGACTCAGCGGCGCCGCGGCTCAGGTACCCTCTTTCTCTTTAACTTCATTGAACTACTGCTGCCTGCTGGGGCTTCCATTTGATCTTTCTAGGACCACCGTTATTGGTTGCTTCCTCTCTTTCGTTGTTATGCACGTCTCAAAGTGTTTGTTATTTTGTCTGACCGAACCTTGATTATCAGTTCATTTCCCTTTTTCATTTTACAATGTTGGGTGTACCCAAATCATTTATAATTCAATGATTCTATTTTTTTATTTTTATTTTGATTGAATGATTTCTACTCTTCTGATATGCACTCAAAAGTGTTTGTCATTTTGCCTGACTGAGTGCCAAAGCAAGTGAAATTTGGATGAGGTTGTACCTTATTCTGTCTCTGATGTACACTGCTTTGGAACATATTATTCATATATTTTTGATGATATACTTGTAGTTTTGGTTTCTACTCCTCATTTACATGGAGCATTTCTGCATTCGTATATCCTGAGATAGTATGTCATGTTGACATTTTTTTAGTGATGATGAAGGTAAGTCAGATCTTATACATTTTAACTGTTTTTGATGTTACTTGTGGAGATTCATTTAGTGTACACTTTCGGAACGTCTACAGATTTGGTAGTTTATTTGTTGGAGTTGGACGAGATTGTTTATATTGATTGAAATATAAGTTTCATTCATGGAAACAAATTGCCTGGTGATAAATTTTGATGTCTTTTTGTACATGCTAAAAACTGCTGCATTGTCTATATTATCTCATGATGACTGGGGAAATCAGCGTGCAAGCGAAGAATGATAATAATATTTTCTGGGGTGAATTCTAACCAGTACTTGTTCTGAAAGTGACTTTTGTTCTTATATCTAGTATGTGACAAAGTTCTTGCCGCTTGTTATTTCCCTAAAGGACTACGGAAATTCTGAAAGAAAAATGTGTAGTAGGGTCTGAGTACAAATGTCTAGTCAACGCTTATCCCTCCTAGTCAACGGGTCCCGCATGGGTCCCGCGGGATCCCGCGTCCCGCAAATGGGACGGGATGGGACGGAGTATTTTAGTCCCGTCCCGTTTTGTCTCGTCCCGTTCCCGTCGTGGGACAACGTAATTTCGTCCCGTCCCGTCCCGTATTCCCGTATTGATGGCTCTAGTGCATATAAAAGACGCTTTTTTTTATTCGATCAAGACAATCAGGCTTCAGGAACACACCAATCCCGATTCACGCTTCCCACTTTTGTTTTTTTTTTTAATCTTCCAATTTTAAACAATTCATTTCAGATCCACTACAATTAATCAATTGCTCTTTTGAATTCATCTTCGCCGGGAGTTGACTATGGCAGCAAGGGTGGGGAGTTTGCCGAAGTTTACTGAAAGTGGAGAGGGGTGACCAGAGAGAGATTGCGTAGAGAGAGAAAGTGTGTGAAAGAGTGTGTGTTGTGTTTGTGAGAGGGTGGAGAGGGGTGTAGTTATCTCATTTAAAATGATGAGAGGCTATATGATTTTATAAAATATTTTGTAAAATTAGAACGTAAAATAGACAAAGAAATGACGTAGATTTGATTTTACCAAAGGAATATGAGGTATTTAGAACATCAAGTACCCCCTTCCCTTTTCCTCCCGTCACAAATCCAAATTAATCTCCAACATTCTTTTTGTGACGGAGTACCGAGTAAGTATATGTTTTGCTTTTGGATAATTAGAAAGCGGGCCTGACTGGGCTGGGCCTCAATGACCGTGATATCTGGGCTTTGGGCTGGATTGGACATCTCCATAGGTGGGTTCAATGTTTATGGTCTCGGATCGAATGAACGACTAAGCCCAAGTTTCCTCTTTTTGTCGTCTCAAACAAATTTTGCTTTTTTAAATAAGAAAATAATGTTAGTACAAATTTACTATTGTACAATACAGAAATACATACTCCCTCCGTCCCACATTACCTTACCCATTTACTGTTAAATACGGAAAATAAGGAGTGAATATATATAACGTTATTAAAGTAGGAGTTGTGAGGGGGTAGGAGAGAGAAATTGAGGTAGAGAATAGTAAGTAGATAAAGTAGGAGTTGTGAGTGGGTAGGAGAGAGAAAGTGGGGTAGAAAATAGTAAGTAGATAGTTGTTGTGAGTATGACAAGTGGGTTTCATGAATAAATAAGTATTAAAAAGTTTCCTTTTTAGAAAAATGGGACTTTAAAGTGAGACGTCCAAAATAGCAAAATGGGTAAGATTTTATGGACCGAGGGAATATAGCTTTTAAGAACGTTGAAAAGTCGAATGTTATCGTAGATATTTGGAATGGAGGGAGTATTTAATGATGGTTTTTGTTTCACGATTTGGGCCTAGCCCGTTGAGTTTAAGCCTAGCCAACTAAGCCCAGTCCGCCCAACTCAAAACCTGAATTGATAAATTGAGGTATAAAATTGAAAACACTAGGGTTTAGTATTTCTCTTAGACCTCAGTTCCCCCAATTATCCATCAGGTAATGATGCCGGATTTTCACAAATTTTTAGGGTTTCGATGTGGGACTTTATCTTTTCTAATCGCCATATTGTTTAATTATTCAAAATTTTCATTTGTTCAGCTATTAAGATGGGGATGAAGGCGAAAAAAGCTATGGCGAAGAAGCTAAAGAAGGGTTCTACTCAATTGTCGGCTTCTGTCCGTAAAGATGAAGCTGCTGATTTCTTGGTACTGATATTAAATATGCATATTTTTGTAGGGTGTTTGAATTTTTTTATTTTTGTTTTGATTTGTGTTTAAGGTTATTTTTGTGTGTGAATCAATAGCCATTAGCCGGTGGTCCGGGCCGGAAGCTTCCCATTGTCGAAAAGACAGCAGAAAGTAAAGCAACTGTGTTGTACGTTGGTCGAATTCCACATGGGTTTTATGAGACTGAAATGGAAGGTATTGCCATTTTTCTTGCTTTGTAATTTGTGAATTTGTGTATTTATTTTTTAATCAGTTCTGTAACTTGTTAGGAAAAATTAAGGTACTTGTATATGATTTACTGATGTGATTTCTGTATTCCCTAATTGTTGTGCAGGGTTCTTCAAGCAATTTGGTGCTATCAAGAGGCTTAGGATCTCTAGGAATAAGAAGGTTAGACTTTAGTTTAATTTGAGTTATGTTGATGGTTAAGAATGCTTGTTTCCTTATTGGTTTGCTAAAGTTTGTATTTTTGTTTTTTGGTACGTATTGGGTTGTTATAGTTTTATTGTTTGTTTTTGGTACATATTGAGTTATTGCAGTCTCAAAATCCAGTTAGTAATATAGTACTGTTTTTAGTTGTAAAAATATTATTTTCTAAACTTAAAGGGTGTAGAAATGACAGCTCTGAAATCAAGGGGGGTCTAATGGCTCCCATTAGCTCAATGTGGCTTCTCCACTGGCGGCTATCCTATTCGTTAACCAGTAAAATTAAGAAGTATATATTTGATGATTAGAAGTTTATAATACACAAGGGTATGCTGAAATTCTAGTTGGAATGGTTGGTTAATGGTTCAGATTTGTATGGGATTACATGGTTGACCGTCGTACCTGCAAAAGGACAACTTCTTGGTCAGTCGGGGAAGTAAATCTACACATTTAAAAGTTCTTCAAATATGGTTAAGTGCTTTTTTTTAAAGCGAAAAGAAAGTTTTCCTGTAATAATGTTTGAGGTCCATAGAGGCTATTATAACTTTATAAGAACATATATTTTATGTTTTATGCTATAGGAATATGAATGATACTTACAGGCCCAAATTATATGATTAAAAGCACCAGTCTATGTTGATCGTTTTGTATTCTAAGATTGATATTTACTCATAAAATCAATGTTGGAGGAGTCAAGGTTTTGCTTGTTTCTAACTCCAATGATCCCGGGTTCAACTACTCACCGACAATTTCAGATTCTTGCATAAGAAAGCCTGCAAATGTTATATAGCCAAATCATAGACCTGTCAAGAACTCAAGATGAATAGTAGGTGCACATCTGGTTTGAAATTTTGTTGAAGTAGATGTCCTATGATGATCTATGTTTGAAGTGTTCTAAAGTGGCATTTTTCCTCTTGCAATATTACTGTATTGTACTGTGGATTTTCCATAGTTTTCAATTTTCACGCATGAACTTATACATGTCTTTTTCCGTTATATTTCTGCTAGGAAAAGACATGAAAAGTCTTGCTATATGTTAAATTGTCCTTCCCCTCAACTAGAAAAGCGCACACAGATTATTCTAGCTTATCTAGTATACAAACTGATGTATGCCTTACCCCACTAACTCTCTTTTGTTGCGAGCCTCATTTTGACTACTGCTCATAGAGCATTTACGTTTGTCTTTGTTAGCTGTTAAGATGACTGGCCCACTAGAATGTTTTTAAGATATCCTTATCCTTCTTATAACTTAGAGTTTTCACTTATAAAGTTGTCAAAAGGACACCATCTTAAGTTTGCAGCTCCTATCGGTTCTGTGGATTTGGTGAGGGTCTTAGTCAGGGGCAGGGCCAAGAAAGCACGAGTGGATGCTTATGCCCTGGCACCTACTGGATTTTTTTAAAAAATTCCGGTACATGGAAGTCCATACCGGCTCATTTGTACAAGGAAGATAATTAATTGTATTATGCAGGGACCAATTTCTAGAACCATTCATGGAAGTCCTTACCGGCTCTTATATAAGGAAGATAATTAATTGTATATGTAGGGACCAATTCCAGGTAGAGCGGTAGAGCCTTATGAGATGTATTTTATTATCGTGTGACAAGGTACAACAACCCTCTTGCACCTGTCACCTTTAGTAGCTTGAGCACTGCTATCCCGTTTGTCCCATTTTTGGTATCGCTTGGGGTCTTCCCAGGTTGTCCTTACTTTAATCCACAGGGATATTAATTTGTATGTAATATGCTGTGTTGCATATGTATCCCTTTTTTTTTTTTGAGGGGTGGTTGGATATGTAACAAGTTATAATCATGTTCTTCCATTTAGCAGTTTCTTATCTGACATTGTTTTTGCTTGGTTTTTCAGACAGGAAAATCCAAACATTTCGGCTTCATTGAATTCGCATCTCCAGAGGTTGACTCATCTCCAAAATATAATCTTTATATACAATAGCCAGTCTACTGTTTTTGAACCTAACATATTGTCTGTTTTTGTGCAGGTGGCGAAAATTGTAGCTGAAACTATGCACAATTACCTCTTGTTTGAGCATTTGCTTCAAGTACAGCTTATTCCCCCCGAGCGTGTTCATCCTAAATTGTAAGCATTTATTTTGTTTTACAATATTATCCAACAGTCGAAGTGGTCTACCGTCTTTCTTGGGAAAACATATTGATGTTGGGTTTTCTCAGAAGATTCTTTGTTTTAGACTTTGTTTCACTTTTACATCAAATAAATCAGATAATTGGTTATTTGTTAGAATCTCTTCATTGATGAACTTCATCTTCTTATATTCTTGTTTTGCCTAGTAGTAGTACTAGTACTAAACTCATTCTCTCTTTTGTATGTATTTATTTTTTTGATCAATGAACCCCTTTGTACTAGTGGGGATGCATTTGAAAATTTGTCATCTTTGTGCCGTACTTAATTTCTAGGCTTTTGCTATGGTTCTTCAAACAACTTTGAGAAGTTTTCTCGGAAAATTAAATAGGTTACCAAACAAGCCTATCCGTATATTTCTGAATGTAGACCACTCCATTGGGACTACATGGATGTGGTGTTCGTATCGCGTCTTGATAGTGTAATGTGTAACTGTACTGAATTTGATAGATTGAAGCACATTATGTTTATGGAAAAGAATGCATCTTCGGCTTAGTCCAAAAATCTTCTAGTTGTGATTTACCAAAAGTAAAGCCGCTAAGGCCTGTTCGACCAAATTATTTTCAAAACCTTGAGAGATTTAATTATTAAGAACAATTATAACTGGCCTCCGGTATATATAAAAGGATTCAATAGGAAACCATAGGTTAAGAAGTTGGAGAATAATTGTTCCAAGAGTTTAGAACCGGGTTATGGAAGAATAGTAAGCCAGGCTCTGGATAAAAGGCTTCTTGTGTGGGTTAAAGTTTTATGCCTTTGGTTAGAAGGGGTTTGGATGGGGTGGTGGAAGTGTGTTCACTGCATTTGATGATATACTGCAGTTCTAGCGGGGGGCATTATGGCTTTATATTTGCTGGAGGTAGGAATGTGGAATGTGTCTTTTCTTTGTGGCTCTTAGTAAATCTTGGCGAAGGCGCCTCCACAAACTTCATCCGCCTCAGCTGTACATGTATCTATCTGCGTGTTTAAATTCGATTTATATTATTCTGGTTTTAGATAAATATATCTATCCTCATTTTTGTAACCATAATAATTTAGGGTTCGGTTAATTTCAATCCTGGATTGGAGTAGCACATAGTTCTTCTTGGAATGTCATAAAAGTGATTTCCAGGATTTTATTTGTGCTTATAACAATTTCGGTTCATCCTTTCTGCTTAAGCCTTCTCCTAATATTAATTCTGGTGTTGTGCTTCAATGATATTGGATGACATTTATTTCTTTATTACCAAAATTAATCTTGCCTAAGGCCATTTTAGAAGATCTAATGAAAATCTTTTGCTGCAAGTATGTTTTGTGGGAAGATCATTTCGGGACGGAGGGAGTAAATGATTTACATGAAATGTACCAATCAGCATGTTGCCAGTATTGGGTTTGTTGTCATTCTCTTACCTGTTCGTCATGTTAACTTACTCGTTTGTAGGTGGAAAGGTGTTAACCGTTGGTATAAGCCTTTCGACTGGGTTCAAATTGAACGGAAGCGGCATAGCAAGGTACAATGGTGATAAATATTGTAGAGTATTTATTTCTTTGCTGTCTGTTATTTATTATCTTTAATTTCATTTTGCTTATACCACATATTAGAGAAGGCCAAAAAATAGGGAGATGTGCTTTACTCTATGTCACCTCTCTTTCCCTCTTTGTGCATATAAACTCAATTGAATTATGATCATTTTATGGTATATGATTGCTTAGGAAAGAACAATTGAAGAACAAAAGAAGTTGGTGAAAGGAATCTTGAAAAGGGATCAGAAAAGGCGAAGGAAGATTGAAGCCGCAGGAATTGACTACGAGTGCCCTGAAGTTGTAAGAACTCATCTCTGTTTGTGTGATCTTGTTACTTACCTCCGAGTGTGCATTTCTTCATTCAACATTCGTGTTTTCTTTCTCCCTATGTCCCTAAATGAATGTCCAAATTCAAGGAATTTTTGTCCCAAAATGAATGTCTTTTTTGCAGAAAACTGTCCCTAAATGTTTTTTTACCAAAAATATTTCGCTATTCATTTTATTATTGTAAAACTAAATGATTAGAAAGTGGATAACAACGATATTTATGAACCTTTGCCATTAAAATGCATAAAAAGCACACAATATCAGAGTGTCCCTTAAAATGAAATTCAGACATTCAATTCGGGACAAAGGAGTACTTAACTTCCAACGTAGGAGTATTTTTTGTCCCCCTCCCCACCCCGAAACAACACACACGCACACATATTTTTGTTGTTGAAAAAATTGTAGGTTATGGTTATTCCTCTCTTAAGAGTCCACTCTTAAGAAACTTAAAATATTTCAGTTAAGGAAGATGATCTATTCACCGAGTCTTTTAGCACAGAATGTGCAGAGGGGTTGTACTGTACAATACCCTTCTACATTACCACACCTCACAGCGTTCTCTGTACTCACTTCTGCATATATATCATTATTCTTTAAATCAACTTTGTTTCCCATAAATATCCTCGAGTGTTAAGTTTTCTCTCCGCCATTTAATGAGTTGCTAGGACTTCGTTCGACAAAAGTATCCTTAAGTTTGCAGTTTTCTCTTGCCATTGTATGAGTTGTATCTTTAACATCTACCTA
This sequence comes from Adenophora triphylla var. japonica, assembly GCA_022495995.1. Classification (NCBI taxonomy): domain Eukaryota; kingdom Viridiplantae; phylum Streptophyta; class Magnoliopsida; order Asterales; family Campanulaceae; genus Adenophora; species Adenophora triphylla. The sequence goes on along the minus strand of JAFEMH010003227.1, from coordinate 77,249 downwards.
ATATATTTGCAAATGAATTATCTCATGACTTGCCTTCTGCAATTTGTTGTTTGCAGGTGGGAATTAATCAGCCCGCTTCAAAGAAGATTAGGTTTGATGAAGACTAGGAGGTTTCGGGAAACACATGAGGTGTGCTATCTGTCGATTTCTTTATTCATTTACCCTGCGTCATTTCTTGGGTTGATTTTTTTTTTTTATTATTATTATTGAAAAGTTTGCTTTTACCTTTGCAAGGTCGATTTTGGACATGATGGATAGGAAAACTATTGAAAAAGATTGTTCTGGACGGACGGTAAATGATTCTGGTCGCCAGAGTTGGGAATCGGTCTATTATGTTGTGTAGTGTATCCTATTTGTATCTTGTTTTCGGTGCGAAAGATTACATTGCATGTCTAGTTTTGATCATACATGAACAAATTAGGAAATGTTTACTGGACTAAGGTTCTTTTTTAATTCTAAGGTCACTTTCTATTTATGGTCTTTATTTAGCTAATAATAATGTTGGTGAAAGAGAATGAATGTCTAAGTTGCCCCAAAAATGGTCAAAATTTATGAAAAATTGATACAGTTACTTTTAGAAGAAGTTACTTTTGTCTGGAAAAGATATTGTCCTATAGTAATCACAGTTATTAAAATTTTATTAGGATGGTCTTATTTTTTATTAATTTTTGGTTAAATTATAATTGAGTGATCACTAAATTAAGGTATGACTATCTTTCCGAACTGAAATTAAGGTAAATTAAGGCGAGGCTTCATTCCCGGACATTAATAAAACTATTTTTTGTAATGAATAAAATAATATTTACTAGTTTTAGGAAGATATAATTATTATCGTAAAGGCATATATTTATTTTAGCAACTAAAACGGGGTATAAGTTAGCATTTCTTAATGTTAAATTAAATTGATTGAATCTCAACAATAATCCAATTGGAAGTTAATCTAAATAAGCTCCACTTGATTATAACTAGATTATAGAAAATTTAATGTTTTTAGGCAATTGACATTTTAAATTCTCGTACTTTGCTTAAGTTTCGAGTTATCTATTGTACTTTAGATGTGCGCTCTACCCCTCCCGAAAAGCCTAAATAAATACGATAGTTAAAATTGCTAAAAGAATGTCTTAATTTTTCTACTTTTGGAGAAAATGAATGCATCGAAAGTATAAGGCTTATATTACAAAAAAATAAAAAAAAATAAAAAAAATGACGATGGTTAAAATAGAAGTTAAGCAAAATACGAGGTTCCTTGTTTCTAATGTTTGGGTTAGTGCCTTTGCTTTTTTGTTCCCGAGCAATTTGTTCTAAAATGTTAATATGTAAGCTTTTGACGAGTGTTGGAGATTTTATGAGCAAAATTGTACACAAACTGTAATAACCTGAATATTTATTGTATTTATTTAGTAATTATTTTTTTCTCTAAATTGGTTATTTAGGTTAATTGATTTATTGGATTTATCTTTTTCTAAATGGACTAGGTTAAGTGGATTTAGTTTATTAAAATTAGGATTAGATGAGTTGAGCTTTGGTTTTGGGCTTGGAGCTAGAATCCATTTATAAATATCCTTTATAAACCCTAGAAGCCTTATTGTTTTTTTTTTAAAACCCTAGCAGCAACCTTAGGATATTTACGTTAAATAAAAAAAAATATAGAGAGAGAGAGAGGGCGGACAGGGAGAGAGTCTTGGCAACTTGTTGTTTGCCGTGTGCTGCCTGCCTGCCTTGGAGAATCATTGGAGAATCAAAGAGGAAGAAAAATTATGTAAGTATTTGTTTCGTCTTGTCTTCAAGTATTAAATTACTGTTCTTGAATTTAAAAATCTAGAAGAAATCCTAGAAACTCTTGAGATTAGATTGAGGTTTTTATTATGAATATTATTGATTAATTAAGAATTAATTTAAGAACATTATATTGATCGGGTCATTGATTAATTGAAAACCTGATATTGATTAAGATTGGAAAGCGTGTTAAGTAAATAAGGTTGAACCTAATATGCATGTTAGGGTTTATGATGATTGAAATTAGGGTTCGTACCATAATATAATTGATTTATTTGGGTTGAATCTAAAGTATTATGTTGGAACGGAGTATCTAAAGTATTTGAAAAAAAAAAAATAGTGTTTGGTTAGTGTGTGATTGAGTTTTATGTGTGTGTGTGTGTTGTAAGGATTTTGGTGTAAAAATTAATTATAAATTGTTTTGGGTAAAATAATTGGTATCAAAAAGGTTTTGATTTTAAATAAAAGTGTTTTTGGTTAGAAATCTAACCAAGATTTAAAAGCTGAAAATCAGTTTTCAAAACCCTAGTGACCCAAACTGAAAATCTGGAAATTAGGGGCTGTTTTGTAAATCCTGAAAGTTAGGGGACTGTTCTGTAATTTTTAAAAGTTGAGGGACTGTTTTGCAAAATTTTGAAAGTTAAAGGACTTCTTTGTAATTTTAGAAAGTTAAAGGACCTTGTTGAAATTATGAAAACTAAAGGGATTTTTCTGAAAATAAGAAAACCTAAAGGGACCTTTTTGAGAGTAATGAAAATTCAAAAGACCTTTAGGAAATTATTTAAAAAGGGAATTGGTCCTAGAAACCCTAGGGATGTTTTGGTGACATTATTAGAATATTAGTTAATCATAAAAAAAGGAGTTAAGTAGAATAACTCATAGGTTAACCAAGTGGATTAAAAGGATTAAAGGTACTAAGTAGATAGAAGTTAATTGTACCTAAGATTGAGATTTCGCTTTGCATGATTGTAGATTCGTGCGCGTGGAGCATTTTTGGAAGTACTAAGCAACGCTAAGGTAAGGGATTATACATCTTTAAGTTAATTGATTTCCGCTCCGTTTCATTGTTTAGGTTTCCGCATATTTCTTGGCGATGTACGTTTCTTTGATACGTAAAAGCTGACCTCGCGTCAGTATTTGTTTTGACTCCCTCGTTTACCGTCATTTGCTAATCTTTTGTTATTCGTTTGCTATATCATCCTTTTGGTTTCGTAAATACAGAATTGTGTTGTTATTGTGAAAGTTCGTATTCTGTATAAAAAATGAGTTTTAATATGATGTGATTTTTGTTCCATTAATGATCACTAAGTTAGACAACCACCTTGGCGGGGTATATTTGATATTTTGGCCTTCGGGCAAACTTGGTTCACCGCTTCAATGTAGTAGTGGTGGAGTGTTCGGATACACTTTGTTTAGGACTCCGGAGTCAACCTTTGTGCTCCTTGTGGGCTTTTGTTCCCTTTATGGGATTTTGGTTTGATAAGGTCAGTGGACCACTTATGTGATCATGATGTCTGTGAATGATTTGATTCTCTACAGGTGGTATGGGACAGTTGTAGATAACTAGATCATTCGAGTCAACTTTGTTCATCTTATCACCCTTTGAAATTCCTAATAATCTGTGAGTGGTTTAGTTAGTTAAAGCTGGTATGGGACAGTTTTAAATAAGTAAACCATTCGAGTCAATTTGAATCGATTTCGTCATCATTTGAAACTTCAAAATATTTGTTAACTCAGTTTGTGAAACCATTGAGATTTTGAAAGACATGTGATTTGAGAATTTGTTAAATAATGATTTCGAATTTGTACTTCGTTATGTCTTCGAGTGTTATTTGAAACTTGTATCGTTTGATATTCTTTCAGGTCAACTCCTCCTTAGTAACCGGAGGGGTTGTATATGAACTTACTGGGCATTGTTCGCTCACCCTTTCATACTCTTTTTCTTCCAGATTTCATATAGGAAGAATGTGAAACGATTCGGGAGCACTTCATGAGGAGTTCAAGGATCGTTTTGGATTATTTCATTTTAGACTTTTTAGTTAGTTATTGAAGTTATTTGAGAGTTTGTAAGACTTGAAAGATTTTGTTGAGCTAGTGGATTGTACTAGCCGTTGAAATTGTTATCGTTATCCGCATTTAAGATTATTTCAAATTGTAGTTAGTGTTTGAATTATGATTTTAGTAGCCGTTGGAGGTTATTTTAATTATAGATTAAGTATTATTATTGTGTTGGAAATTCGGGGTCGTTACAGTTGGTATCAGAGCTTTGGCTTTAGATCTTTGGGAGTTTAGAATGGGTAAGGATAAGTTTGATTTTGATTTTAGATCTTTGGGAGTTTAGGATGTATGAGGATAAGTTTGATTTGAGCCTTTAGATCTTTGAGAGTTTAAAATGTGTGAGAATAAGTTCGATCTGAGCCTTAGGTTTGACCTCAGTGTCATTCTTGGAGTATTTAGTGTAGATTGCTATGAAAGCTAGAGGCGATGAGGATGCAAAGTGGACAGTGGCAGGTACGTTAAGTTTAGAGGACTAAACTTTTTTTAAGGGGGTAAGAATGTAATAACCCGAATATTTATTGCATTTATTTAGTAATTATTTTTTTTCTCTAAATTGGTTATTTAGGTTAATTGATTTATTGGGTTTATCTTTTTCTAAATGGACTAGGTTAAGTGGATTTAGTTTATTAAAATTAGGATTAGATGAGTTCAGCTTTGGTTTTGGGCTTGGAGCTAGAATCCATTTATAAATATTCTTTATAAACCCTAGAAGCCTTATTATTTTTTTTTAAAACCCTAGCAGCAACCTTAGGATATTTACGTTAAATAAAAAAAAATATATAGAGAGAGAGAGGGCTGACAGGGAGAGAAAGTCTTGGCAACTTGTTGTTTGCCGTGTGCTGCCTGCCTGCCTTGGAGAATGCCTTGGAGAATCATTGGAGAATCAAAGAGGAAGAAAAATTAAGTAAGTATTTGTTTCGTCTTCAAGTATTAAATTACTGTTCTTGAATTTAAAAATCTAGAAGAAATCCTAGAAACTCTTGAGATTAGATTGGGGTTTTTATTATGAATATTATTGATTAATTAAGAATTAATTTAAGAACATTATATTGATCGGGTCATTGATTAATTGAAAACCTGATATTGATTAAGATTGGAAAGCGTGTTAAGTAAATAAGGTTGAACCTAATATGCATGTTAGGGTTTATGATGATTGAAATTAGGGTTCGTACCATAATATAATTAATTTATTTGGGTTGAATCTAAAGTATTATGTTGGAACGGAGTATCTAAAGTATTTGAAAAAAAAATAGTGTTTGGTTAGTGTGTGCGTGAGTTTTATGTGTGTGTGTGTGTTGTAAGGATTTTGGTGTAAAAATTAATTATAAATTGTTTTGGGTAAAATAATTGGTATCAAAAAGGTTTTGATTTTAAATAAAAGTGTTTTTGGTTAGAAATCTAACCAAGATTTAAAAGCTGAAAATCAGTTTTCAAAACCCTAGTGACCCAAACTGAAAATCTGGAAATTAGGGGCTGTTTTGTAAATCCTGAAAGTTAGGGGACTGTTCTGTAATTTTTAAAAGTTGAGGGACTGTTTTGCAAAATTTTGAAAGTTAAAGGACTTCTTTGTAATTTTAGAAAGTTAAAGGACCTTGTTGAAATTATGAAAACTAAAGGGATTTTTCTGAAAATAAGAAAACCTAAAGGGACCTTTTTGAGAGTAATGAAAATTCAAAAGACCTTTAGGAAATTATTTAAAAAGGGAATTGGTCCTAGAAACCCTAGGGATGTTTTGGTGACATTATTAGAATATTAGTTAATCATAAAAAAAGGAGTTAAGTAGAATAACTCATAGGTTAACCAAGTGGATTAAAAGGATTAAAGGTACTAAGTAGATAGAAGTTAATTGTACCTAAGATTGAGATTTCGCTTTGCATGATTGTAGATTCGTGCGCGTGGAGCATTTTTGGAAGTACTAAGCAACGCTAAGGTAAGGGATTATACATCTTTAAGTTAATTGATTTCCGCTCCGTTTCATTGTTTAGGTTTCCGCATATTTCTTGGCGATGTACGTTTCTTTGATACGTAAAAGCTGACCTCGCGTCAGTATTTGTTTTGACTCCCTCGTTTACCGTCATTTGCTAATCTTTTGTTATTCGTTTGCTATATCATCCTTTTGGTTTCGTAAATACAGAATTGTGTTGTTATTGTGAAAGTTCGTATTCTGTATAAAAAATGAGTTTTAATATGATGTGATTTTTGTTCCATTAATGATCACTAAGTTAGACAACCTGCTTCGGCGGGGTATATTTTGATATTTTGGCCTTCGGGCAAACTTAGTTCACCGCTTCAATGTAGGAGTGGTGGAGTGTTCCGGATACACTGTTTAGGACTCTGCGGAGTCAACCTTTGTGCTCCTTGTGGGCTTTTGTTCCCTTTATGGGATTTTGGTTTGATAAGGTCAGTGGACCACTTATGTGATCATGATGTCTGTGAATGATTTGATTATCTACAGCTGGTATGGGACAGTTGTAGATAACTAGATCATTCGAGTCAACTTTGTTCATCTTATCAGTCCTTTGAAATTCCTAATAATCTGTGAGTGGTTTAGTTAGTTAAAGCTGGTATGGGACAGATTTAAATAATTAAATCATTCGAGTCAATTTGAATCGATTTCGTCATCATTTGAAACTCCAAAATATTTGTCAACTCAGTGTGTGAAACCGTTGATATTTTGAAAGACTTTTGGTTTGAGATTTGGTAAATAACTGTTTCGCATTTGTGTTCTGTTATGTCTTCGAGTGTTATTTGAAACTTGTATCGTTTGATATTCCTTCAGGTCAACTCCTCCTTAGTAACCGGAGGGGTTGTATATGAACTTACTGGGCATTGTTCGCTCACCCTTTCATACTCTTTTTCTTCCAGATTTCATATAGGAAGAATGTGAAACGATTCGGGAGCACTTCATGAGGAGTTCAAGGATCGTTTTGGATTATTTCATTTTAGACTTTTTAGTTAGTTATTGAAGTTATTTGAGAGTTTGTAAGACTTGAAAGATTTTGTTGAGCTAGTGGATTGTACTAGCCGTTGAAATTGTTATCGTTATCCGCATTTAAGATTATTTCAAATTGTAGTTAGTGTTTGAATTATGATTTTAGTAGCCGTTGGAGGTTATTTTAATTATAGATTAAGTATTATTATTGTGTTGGAAATTCGGGGTCGTTACAGTTGGTATCAGAGCTTTGGCTTTAGATCTTTGGGAGTTTAGAATGGGTAAGGATAAGTTTGATTTTGATTTTAGATCTTTGGGAGTTTAGGATGTATGAGGATAAGTTTGATTTGAGCCTTTAGATCTTTGAGAGTTTAAAATGTGTGAGAATAAGTTCGATCTGAGCCTTAGGTTTGACCTCAGTGTCATTCTTGAAGTATTTAGTGTAGATTGCTATGAAATCTAGAGGCGATGAGGATGCAAAGTGGACAGTGGCAGGTACGTTAAGTTTAGAGGACTAAACTTTTTTTAAGGGGGTAAGAATGTAATAACCCGAATATTTATTGCATTTATTTAGTAATTATTTTTTTCTCTAAATTGGTTATTTAGGTTAATTGATTTATTGGGTTTATCTTTTTCTAAATGGACTAGGTTAAGTGGATTTAGTTTATTAAAATTAGGATTAGATGAGTTCAGCTTTGGTTTTGGGCTTGGAGCTAGAATCCATTTATAAATATTCTTTATAAACCCTAGAAGCCTTATTGTTTTTTTTTTAAAACCCTAGCAGCAACCTTAGGATATTTACGTTAAATAAAAAAAAATATATAGAGAGAGAGAGGGCTGACAGGGAGAGAAAGTCTTGGCAACTTGTTGTTTGCCGTGTGCTGCCTGCCTGCCTTGGAGAATGCCTTGGAGAATCATTGGAGAATCAAAGAGGAAGAAAAATTAAGTAAGTATTTGTTTCGTCTTCAAGTATTAAATTACTGTTCTTGAATTTAAAAATCTAGAAGAAATCCTAGAAACTCTTGAGATTAGATTGGGGTTTTTATTATGAATATTATTGATTAATTAAGAATTAATTTAAGAACATTATATTGATCGGGTCATTGATTAATTGAAAACCTGATATTGATTAAGATTGGAAAGCGTGTTAAGTAAATAAGGTTGAACCTAATATGCATGTTAGGGTTTATGATGATTGAAATTAGGGTTCGTACCATAATATAATTAATTTATTTGGGTTGAATCTAAAGTATTATGTTGGAACGGAGTATCTAAAGTATTTGAAAAAAAAAATAGTGTTTGGTTAGTGTGTGCGTGAGTTTTATGTGTGTGTGTGTGTGTGTTGTAAGGATTTTGGTGTAAAAATTAATTATAAATTGTTTTGGGTAAAATAATTGGTATCAAAAAGGTTTTGATTTTAAATAAAAGTGTTTTTGGTTAGAAATCTAACCAAGATTTAAAAGCTGAAAATCAGTTTTCAAAACCCCAGTGACCCAAACTGAAAATCTGGAAATTAGGGGCTGTTTTGTAAATCCTGAAAGTTAGGGGACTGTTCTGTAATTTTTGAAAGTTGAGGGACTGTTTTGCAAAATTTTGAAAGTCAAAGGACTTCTTTGTAATTTTAGAAAGTTAAAGGACCTTGTTGAAATTATGAAAGCTAAAGGGATTTTTCTGAAAATAAGAAAACCTAAAGGGACCTTTTTGAGAGTAATGAAAATTCAAAAGACCTTTAGGAAATTATTTAAAAAATGGAATTGATCCTAGAAACCCTAGGGATGTTTTGGTGACATTATTAGAATATTATTTAATCATAAAAAAGGAGTTAAGTAGAATAACTCATAGGTTAACCAAGTGGATTAAAAGGATTAAAGGTACTAAGTAGATAGAAGTTAATTGTACCTAAGGTTGAGATTTCGCTTTGCATGATTGTAGATTCGTGCGCGTGGAGCATTTTTGGAAGTACTAAGCAACGCTAAGGTAAGGGATTATACATCTTTAAGTTAATTGATTTCGCTCCGTTTCATTGTTTAGGCTTCCGCATATTTCTTGGCGATGTACGTTCATTTGATACGTAAAAGCTGACCTCGCGTCAGTATTTGTTTTGACTCCCTCGTTTACCGTTATTTGCTAATCTTTTGTTATTCGTTTGCTATATCGTCCTTTTGTTTTCGTAAATACATAATTTTGTTGTTATTGTAAAAGTTCGTATTCTGTATAAAAAATGAGTTTTTTATAAGATGTGATTTTTGTTCCATTAATGATCACTAAGTTAGACAACCTGCTTCGGCGGGGTATATTTGATATTTGGCCTTCGGGCAAACTTAGTTCACCGCTTCAATGTAGTAGTGGTGAAGTGTTCCGGATACACTGTTTAGGACTCTGCGGAGTCAACCTTTGTGCTCCTTGTGGGCTTTTGTTCCCTTTATGGGATTTTGGTTTGATAAGGTCAGTGGACCACTTATGTGATCATGATGTCTGTGAATGATTTGATTATCTACAGCTGGTATGGGACAGTTGTAGATAACTAGATCATTCGAGTCAACTTTGTTCAGCTTATCAGTCCTTTGAAATTCCTAATAATCTGTGAGTGGTTTAGTTAGTTAAAGCTGGTATGGGATAGTTTTAAATAAGTAAATCATTCGAGTCAATTTGAATCGATTTCGTCATCATTTGGAACTCCAAAATAGTTGTTAACTCAATTTGTGAAACCATTGAGATTTTGAAAGACATGTGATTTGAGAATTTGTTAAATAATGATTTCGAATTTGTACTTCGTTATTTCTTCGATTGTTATTTGAAATTTGTACCGTTGATATTCCTTCAGGTCTACTCCTCCTTAGTAACCGGAGGGGTTGTATATGAACTTACTGGGCATTGTTCGCTCACCCTTTCATTTTTTTCTTCTTCCAGATTTCATATAGGAAGAATGTGAAACGGTTCGGGAGCACCTCATAAGGAGTTCAAGGATCGTTTTTAGCTTATTTCATTTTAGAATCTTTAGTCAGTTATTTCAGTAATTTGAGAGATTGTTAGACTTTAAAGATTTTGTTGAGCTAGTGGATTGTACTAGCCGTTGAAATTGTTACCGTTATCAGCATTTAAGTTATTTTAAATTGTGGTTAGTGTTTGAATTATGGTTTTAGTAGCCGTTGGAGGTTATTTAATTATCAATAAGTATTATTATTGTTGTGGAAAATTCGGGGTCGTTACACAAACAAATCTGGAGGAGTTTGAATTGTTCGCCAAATGTTTATTTGTGAATGACCAATTTATGATTTCATGTGTTTGTTAATATCATGGTTCGTTTGGATTAAAAAAAAACATTAAAAAATTGTATGGATTAAATAATTAATTAGAGTAACTTGTAAGCATAGTTTTCGAAATCGTACGATTCGTGATACGAATCGTACGATTCGGTTCGATTCAACGCCTTGAAGATACGAATTGCATGGGTGAATCGAAAACTAACCTGGAATCGGTCGAATCGGATGAATCGAATCATGAATCGGTCGAATCGCACGAATCGCACGATTCACTTGTCAGCGGTAAACGGGCACGGGTCGGATCATATTTCGCGGGTCAAAGGACAAAATCAGACTAAAACTCCCAATAAATTGAGGGTTTCCACGCTATTTCAACATAGACATTAAAATGACGCAAATCAGGGCTTCAATCTAGCCGATTCAAAGCTTCATCCCAAGAATTTGAAGGTCAAGGTTTGTCTATTTCTTCTCTCCCTAAAATTCGTACCTTTCTTCTGCGTTCTTGCTGGGATTTTGCTGCTGCCGTGCTGCGTTCTTGCTGTTGTGTTCTTGCTGGGTTTTGAGTATTTCTTGCTGGGTTTGAGTATGAAATGAAAGTCGCATACTGAAAGTAAAGTAATGGTCTGGTCTCTATTTTACTTTTTGTAATAAAAAATTGTTAAAGTGGATGGTAATAGTTTTTGAAGGACCACTTGGTTTATTAAATTGTTTATAAGTCACCTGCTGCTGGAAATTTTTTAATTTTTTATCTTGTTTTTTATTGAGTGAATTCTTTCTTTAATATTTAAGGGACAAGTGACAACATAAAAAATTATATTATTTTACTATAGTTGGTTTTAATGTTTTTTTTTTTAATGATTGACAGGGATATTTAATTGTTGAATATGGTGAAGAAAAAGGAAGACATTGCTTGGCAATATTGTGTTAAAGTGGATGGGAATAGAAAGTTAGGTGCAATTATTGTAATGAGATTAAATGGGGGGGGGGGGAATTAGTCGATTCAAAAATCATATTGTTGGATCGCATAAGGATGTTAAACCATGTGTGCAATGTCCGGATGAGATTAGAGAAATGTTTATCAAAACATTCGAGATAGGGGGGGAAAGAAAATGTTATCGTTCTAGAAGATGATGAATGCTTTGAGGTCAATGAGGAAGAAGACAACATTAGTAAAAAAAAGGGAAAATTAGACAATTTTCTTATTAAAAAAAAGCCCAAGCAAAAAACGATGAACGATATGTTGAGGAATAGAGAACCGGTTGTGCGGTCAATTTGTAGGATGCTTTACAAAAATGCTCTTCCTTTTAATTTGGTTAAGTGTCCTTTATTTAAGGAGATGTTAGAAGAAGTTGGAAACTATGGTAGGGGATTAAAGCCCCCTACTTATCATGAGACAAGGGTAAGTTACTTGAAGAATGAGGTGAAACATGTCCATGATAACTTGGATAAGTACAAGAAGGAGTGGAGAAAAATCGGGTGCACAATAATGTCGGATGGATGGACCGATGGTCAATCAAGGCACTTGACTAACTTTCTTGTCAATAGCCCAAGTGGAACGGTTTTTTTAAGGTCAATTGACACTTCTTCCATAATCAAAGATGGACAAAAGTTGTTTGAGATGCTTGACTCAATTGTGGAGGAAGTTGGAGAGGAAAATGTGGTGCAAGTTGTGACCGATAGTGCTTCGGCTTATGTACTCGCCGGGGAATTGCTAGAGAAGAAGAGGCCAAAATTATTTTGGTCTCCTTGTGCCGCTCATTGTATTGATTTGATCTTGGAAGACATAGGTAAATTGCCTATCTTCTTAGACACAATTAAGAAAGCAAAGGAGGTGACGGTTTATATTTATCGACATGCTTGGGTCCTTGATTTGTTTAGAAGATTTTCTGGGCTAAGGAACTTGACTAGAGCGGGGGTCACTCGTTTTGCTACTTCCTTTCTTACATTGAAGAGTTTCATGGACAACAAAAATGCTTTGAAAAAAATGTTTGTATCGGATGAGTGGACAAGTGGGCCGTATGCTAATAAAGCCGATGCTATTAGAGTGGAAGACATACTTATTCATGATTCCAAGTTTTGGAAATCCGTCAAATATTGCTTGAATTGTGTGTCACCACTTTGTAAGGTGTTGAAACTTGTTGATGGTGATGTAAAACCGGCAATGGGTTACATTTATGAGGCTATGGATAGAGCTAAAGAACAAATTGCCAACAACTTCAACAACAATTTGAGTAGTTACAAGAAAATTTGGGATATTATTGACTTGAGGTGGAACATGCAACTCCACCGTCCCCTTCATGCGGCCGGATACTTTCTTAATCCAAGGTAAAAAATATTAATTTTTAAAAATCTTTTTCTTAGCTTTATTCCTTTTACTATTTGTATAATTAATTTATTCTTAAATTTTATTTGTAGATTTCAATATGATGACAAGTTCCAAGCCGATAGGGAAGTGAAACTTGGATTGTTCACAACAATTGAGAGGTTGTATCCTGATCTTGAAACAAGGATCAAGATTGACGAACAACTTGAAAAGTTTAAAAGGAAGGAAGGTATGTTTGGAATGCGAATGGCGATCGATACCATAAGTAGGAAACAACCCGGTAAATATGCTAAAAATCTAACTATTTATAAAATAATCTTTCTTATTTAATTTCTAAGTTAAAAAATATCATTTTTTGCTTGATAGCTTTGTGGTGGGATAGTTTCGGTGAGGATTGCAAGGAGCTTCAATCCTTAGCAATAAGGGTATTGAGCTTGACATGTAGTGCAACGGGGTGCGAGAGAAATTGGAGCATATTTGATCTTGTGCATTCCAAGAGGAGGAATCCTTTGGAGCAACAAAGATTGAATGCACTTGTGTTCGTGAAATATAATATCCAACTTGAGTTGAAGCAAAAGAGAAGAGAAGATAAAGGTGAGACCTATGATCCAATATGTCTCTCGGACATGGAAGATAACGATGAATGGATTACCGAGGTCGAGGAGCCATGTCTTCAAGAACTTGGAGACATCTCATGGATGGATATGCATGAATGCTTTATCGAGACTAGTACTAGTCGAAAAAGAAAAAGAGGTATAAGAACATTATTTATCTACTTGAGTAAATAATGAAATTTTCAATTGTTTGAGAATTAATACATTCTTACTTTTATTTTAGGACCAAGGGACTTAAGGGCTGACCGGAAGAGCAAGCAAAAAGTTGTGGACATTATAGATGATGAGGAAGAAGAGTTTGCTGATGTTGATGACGAGGAAGAAGAGGAGGAAGGGGAAAGAGAGGAAGAACACGATGAGAGCGACGATGATGACGTTGATGACCTTGATATTGATAATGATAGATATGATAATAGATTTGATCATTTTTAGTTAAGGTTTTAAGCTTATTATCTAGAGTTGGATTTGATTTGTCTTTTGTACTCTCCAATTCGGTATGCTACTTAGTTACTACATGAATGATTGAATTTTCTTTCCTAGTTCATTCTTATTAATGAGTTATCATTTATTATACACTTTTAGTGTTTTTAAAATAGATTTCGGTTTGTAATTATGATTTTCACAAATTGATTCCGAATCTTACGATTCGATTCACGATTCGATTCGAGATACGATTTTTGAGTCTTCCGATTCGCGATACGATTCACGGTTTGACAACTATGCTTGTAAGTACTTCCTCCGTCCTGAACACCCCCCCCAAGGAGTAATGAGTAAATATTTTAAGTGGGTAAAAGTAGATTAGTAAATGATTGTTTTTTTTTTTTTGAGAAAATTACATTCTAATCTCTCAGTTTAATTAAATCTACATTCTAAAGACAACAAAAAATCATATTTACGCCCTAATCTTACACTATAAAATATATTACCGTATGATCCCTCGTACATCCAAATAAAACCCTACCCCTCCTCTCTCTTTCTCTCCTCACACTTTCTCACATACACTCTCTCTCTCTCTCTCTCTCTGACTTCTTTCTCTAATCTATCTCTCCTGTCACCTCGCTCACTTTCGGCGACCGTCTCCCTCTCTTACTCCGGCGACCATATCCCTCCCATAACCTCCGGCCACCCTTAGCCTTCTCAACCTCAGGCCACCCCCTCCACTCCACACCTCCTGTCACCCCTCCCCTCCATCATGCTTCGTCGGATCATAACAAATTTCGACAATAACTAAAACTCTGGCGAGATCCATAGCTCCGGCCAAAGTAGTCCGTCCCCAAATCAATCTCTGCTCCGGCGACGTCGACCCAAATTCGATCTGCATCTCAAAGCGCCACACCTCTCTCTCCTTCCTAAGACGTCAGCTCCATTTCACAACAAATTCGGCTGATTCACCTCCAGCGACCGGGCTAAAGCAGTTTCGTCCAGATCTGGATCCGGTGCTTCCCTTTTCTAAGGAGTCTCATAGCATTTCGATTAACAAAAAAAAATGTTCATTTTAATGTTCATTTTGGGAAGGAGGTAATATTGTATTGATTTTGAGTCATACATTTTGTATGTGAGATTGTTAAAAATTCTTCATTTGACAATTGAGAACAATTGTGTAGTTCTCAGTTTTTGGTTGTCGGAGTTGATCGCGTTCTTAGTAGTTGACAACTGAGAACTTCTCTAGAGAACAAATGAGAAATTCTCAATTGTTTGTCCCCGGAGTTGATCGCCGACCGGAGTTAGTCGTGTTCTTAGTAGTTGACAATCAAGAACGATTGACAACTGAGAACTTCTCCAAGGAATAATTGAGAACTTCTGATAAGTTCTAAAAAAAATCATTAGAGTAATAAATTAACCTAAACTTATTGTTCCAAGTTCATTTATAGTAACATTAAAAAGTGGGACATTTATTTTGGGACAATTGAGACAACTCAAGAAAAGTCTCAATTGTTGGTCGTAACCGTAGTAGTTGACAACCGAGAACAATTGAGAACTGACTGATAAGTTCTCAAATATTTGGTCGCCGGAGTTGGTGGTCGGCGGAGTTGATTGTGTTATTAGTAGTTTAGTTGACAACTGAGAACTTTTAATAAGTTAAGTTCTCAGTTGTTTAGTCGACGGAGTTGGTGATCGCCGGAGTTGATCGTGTTCTTAGTAGTTTAGTTGACAATTGAGAACTTACTGATAAGTTAAGTTCTCAGTTGTTTGGTCACCGGAGTTGGTGGTCGCCGGAGTTGATCGTGTTCTTAGAAGTTTAGTTGAAAATTGAGAACATACTGATAAGTTAAGTTCTCAGTTGTTTGATCGCCGGAGTTGGTAATCGTTGGGGAGGTCGCCGGAGTTAATCGTATTCTTAGTATAGTAGTTAAGTTAACAAATGAGAACTTACTGTTAAGTTAAGTTCTCAGTTGTTTGGTCGCCGGAGAGGTCGCCGGAGTTGGTGGTCGTCGGGGATGTCCCCGGAGTTGGTGGTCGCTAGAGTTGATCGTGTTTTTAGTAGTTTGGTTGACAACTGAGAACTTACTGATAGGTTCTCAGTTCTTTGGTCGCCGGAGTTGGATCGTGTTATTAGTAGTTTAGTTGACAACCGAGAACTTAATGATAAGTTCTCAATTGTTTGGTCGCCGGAGTTGGTGGTCGCCGGAGTTGGTGGTCGCCGGAGTTGATCGTGTTCTTAGTAGTTTAGTAGACAACTGAGAACTTACTGATAAGTTAAGTTCTCAATTGTTTGGTCGCCGGAGAGGTCGCCAGAGTTGGTTGTCGTCGGAGTTAATTGTGTTCTTATTAGTTTAGTTGACAACTGAGAACTTACTGATAAGTTAAGTTCTCAGTTGTTTGGACGCCGAAGAGGTCGCCGACGTATAAAAAAAATAAAAATTGCAGGAGTTTATCGCCCGAGTTAATGGTTGCCGGATGTGTTGACTGGAAAAGATGAGGAGGGGGTGACCTAAGGTGATGGTGGTTAGAGAGAAAATAAATTGATAAAGATAGTGGACTTAGTAAAACGATAGGAGGGTGAACTTAGTAAAATGCTGGGAGGGTGTACTTATTAAGCTATAAATTATATGATTAAGCAAAATACAATTTGTCCTCGGAGGTAGTATTACTTTGTTAGAGGGATTATATGGTAAATGCCTCTTTTTCTTAATTATAAAAGTATCAGAAGGATAAAGTTGTATAAAACACTATTCTTTTCGTCTCTAAATGATCTTTTTACTTTTTTAATTGTTTGGATGAAAATTCAAACCTTGTTATTGATACATCAATATAAATACCATTGATAACAATTTTTAGATATTTAATAGAATAACTGAAATAATCTAAAATTGTTGGACAAAATACCTTGGTAAAAAAAAATCATTTTGGGATGGATGGAATATTTAATATTTGTCATTCAAAGATTAAGGATGTACTATAAAGAGAAGTAGGACTTATTATTATGTTGCGAAGGAAGTGTGGGTTTGACATTGCTTCTGATTATTAAAGTGATTCTTGATAAGGGATTCTAGTAAAAATGATTTTCCAAAACTCAATTTTTTGTTTGGCTAACTATTTTCAAAAGTGCGTTTATAGTAAATGCTATAACATATCTATGTATAAGACAGAAAATAAATCAATCACACAACACAACGATATACGTGGTTCACCAAATTGGTTACGTCCACGGGCAAATGGCAAGAATATTATTATCAACTGTCAATCACCGAATACAATCTCTAATCTAATGCACGAATTCTTGATCACAATAATCATAATTGTGCAAAACCTAGATCTAGAGAAACAGAGAGACAAGAAAAACCTTGGAACACTTAGAATTATTGATCTCTATCACACTAGGAATTACAACATAAAAACTGCTAGGGAAAAGGGCTTATTTATACTGCATATTCCTAACCCTGCAAAAAATTGCCGCTGATCAGGCCCAAATTCGGACACCGCGTGATAGCTCCAAGGGGGAGCGCGATCGCGCCATTTAGACAGTAACTCCGCGCTATCGCCCCTTTTGCTAGGCGCGGTTGCCCCCTTCGATCTGTCAGAGGAATTACTGATTTGCCCTTGTTCAATCCCCTAAGTTGTTCCCAAGTTAGATGGCATCAAACCCAACAAATCTCCACCTTGACATCTAACCTCCCGATAACAAACTTGAACTCCCCTCTGTCTCAGATATGTTATGTCAAACACCAACCTTGTCCTCTGGACAACCGAATTTGTATCTTCCTAGGCACCTAAATGTGTTACGCCGAACACTAAAACACTTGCTGCAACAGTTGATCAGACCCGCTAAACAAATAAACAAACGTGTCTACCAGACACCCAAACGTATCCCCCTGGACACCTAAACTGTGTTGCGCCGAGCACAACAATGTGTCTCCAACACACCAAATGTGCCACTGTAGTAGGCACTCTAAATTGCCCAAATCGGCAATTGGGCAAATCCAGTCGATATTGGATCTTGCCAACCCAAACTGATGAAGCGGCCATATCCGTGAAATCCCCAACATTACGTACCTTTTCCTTGATTCCTTCCTCGCTTCCCAATTTTGTGCATTGAAGTACTAACCGTGGCTTGCCCAGTTCAACTCCACCTTGAGTAACTTATTGCTCCACCTGTTTGTCAACCACCCCATATGAAGCCATGCAACATGCTTCCTTCAGATATGTCTCTACCATACCCTCTATTGTACGATGCTTGACACCCAAACCCATAAACGTTGAACCTTGGAAGACGTACAAGGAACCTTGTTTTACCCCTTTCAGAGTTACATTCGAACCCCTACAGACATTTACTGCTCCACATTCACCTTTAAAATTGTATTCCATCTTGTCTAGCCGACTAAGCGATATCAGATTCTTCGTTACTTTAGGAACATGTCTAACCTTGTTCAATGTACAAAACTTACCACCAAAAGTTCGCACCCTGATGGAGCCCACGCCAACTACCGTGTAGACAGAACCATTAGCAATATAAATATAACCCTTTCCATCTCTTGGTAAGTTGCAAATCATTCTCTGCGCGAACACATGTGACAAGAAGGCCTAGAATCAAGAATCCATATATCTTTCATACATTTGTCTTCTTCGGTTACTAGAGTATATTCCTCCTCATCGTCTTCTACCATAGCTGCAACAGACCCAAATTGCTCGCTTTTATTCTACCTGGGACATTCACGTTTCCAATGCCCCTTATCCCTGCAGTAACAACAGACATCTCCAGGTCTTGTACCCCTTTTAGAAGAACCCTTATTTCTCCTACCTTGGCCCCTATTGCCTTCTGCAACCAACTCTGCTGACTAAGATTATGTAGATATACCGCTCGCCTTGCGACGCAAATCTCTGGTCTTGAGATTATTCTTAACCTCTTCCAAAGTAACCGTATCCTTACCATTAATGCAGGAATCCACAAATCCCTCATATGACAATGGTAAGGAGACACACAAAATAAGAGCAGCATCCTCATCTTTAACCTTAACATCAATACTACGAAATTCAAGTAATAAAGATGTAAACCGATCTATGTGATCCCTAATGGGCGTACCTTCTATCATTCGGAGAGAATACAACTTTTGCTTCAGATACAGCTTGTTGGTCGATGAGATTGTCAGATACATATCTTCCAATGCAAGCCACAGAGCACCTCCGGAATCAGTATCTGCAACATTCGCCAGAACATCTTCATCTAAGCATTTGATGATTTTAGAGTGGTCCCTCTCATCTAGCGCGATCTGATCTGATGCTTCATTCTCAGTTGCCTTCCCCGAACCCTGCTGTTGCAGTCGCGACAGCAGCTGTGGAAACTGCTACTGCTTTGTCCTTCGAATCCTGGCGATTCCTGATTGCAGTAGCCACCGGAGCCCACAAACCCTTGTCTCTCATCAAGGCCTTCATCTTGATCTACCAAAGAGAAAAACTATTATTCCCATTGAACTTGTCAACTGGTGATTCGATTCCTGATCTTGTAGAATATCGCCTCATATTCCATTGGAAAGTTTTGGATTTGAGGCGCCCGCCTCACCCTTGTCTTGCGCCCGCCTCACTTGCCGTGGTTCCACCTGGTGTTGCTGCGCCTGTGCGGCCGCCTCGCTCCTCGCCGTGCGCCCGCTCCTCGCGAGGATCACCCCGGTTTTGGATCTTTTCCAGCGTCCGCCTCTCTCTCTTTCCGTGCGCCCGCCTCATCTCTGGACCAACAGCATACTGCCTCGTCTCTGTTCCACTTCAGTTCATGACACCATTGATATCAGTCTCATAATTTCTTTTGTTACATTGTATTAGGATATGAAACTCCCTAACTTCCTCTCCTAGTTATGTATATATCTTTGACCTCTGTAACATCATTTTGGATACAGATTCAATACATATTTCATTAGTATACAATGAATACTTCTTTCTTCCCTACTCTCTTTTATAGGTATGGCATCGCCATTGGGAATTCTGACTGGCATGGAGTTCTTGGTGTTACGACAGTTGTGTAGACGACTGTCATCACAAGTGATGTGTTCGCTGGCACCAGAATCAATTATCCAGGACATATTTTCAATCTTACCCGCCATATTTGTAAAGAGATGCGTCACATCGTGCTCACCATTATTCTGATTGCTGAAGTACTCAGCCATCTTGGCGTAATTTGCTGCAGATAGGCCTGGTATAGGACTGTCGTCATTGGTTGTAAAGTTGGCAGATTTGTTGCTGCTGTTATTCGACCACCTGTTGTTCGACCATTTGTCCTTATTGCTGCCTCCTCCTTTCTTCTTGTCAGACGGATAACCAATGAGCTCATAGCACTTATCCACCGTGTGGTAGAATTTTCCACAATGGGTGCACTTCGGTTTGTCCTGCGTTCCCTCCTTCTTGACCTCCTTGTTTGGCCTATTTGCTCCTTGGGCTTGAAAGGGCCGCCGCCTCTATTGTAACCCTTCCAGCCATAGTGATCCGCCTCGCCTTTCATCCCTGGGACACCAAGTGATATGCAACACCCAAAGACACGATTGGCTTTGTTTCAAAATATGAGTTTTAATGGTCCCAAAACTCTCATCTAGCCCCATTAGAAACTCATATAACTTCTCCTTTTCCTTCATTTCGCCATTTGCTTGGATACATCGCATGTGCAACCATCACACTCGCACGATGGGATAGGAGATATTGAACCGATCTCGTCCCAAAGGCCCTTCGCCTTTGGTGTAGTATGAAGATACGTATAATTTTTCTTGCCTAGCGAGAGTTATTTCTCTCTTCAACTCATAGGCTCTAGGTGCACTTTGTGACCCAAATCGCTCACGTAAATCTGCCGCGCATAGCTTCTGCAGCCTTGGCGTGTTTCACACCGCTACGAATCTCCTTTTCCATGGAGGTGTGCAACCAACCTTTCACCATCGCATTGCATCTTTTCCATAGGCCGGATTCAAGAAGATTTTCCTGGATTTGGAATTGAACCATCCACAAATCCAATCTTATTCTTAGCATAAAGGGCATTGCCCATCTCATCAACCCAGAGGAGCAAGATGATCTTTTGATGAATCAGCCAGGTTCTCAATTGGCTGAACAATCTCATGAACAGACTGTCGTAGAAATGCATTTCCCGGCGACTCTCCCGGATGAGGGCAGCTAGTTGATCCGGGCCTTGGCCAGACGCATTGATTGAGAATCCAACTGAGCAAATAAATGCTCAAACCCAGGTTGCTGAACCAAGGCGGAGTGATCGACCCAAGAAACAACCAAAGCATCTTGAGAACTACGTTGTTACCTTACCGGGTTCTATAGACCATTCGTCTCCAACTCCACAATCAGAATCCTCGGAGGTATATCCCCTAGCTAACTTTGTAAATTATGATCGTTTTTCAACTAATCATAAAGCTTTCTTGGCGGCCATCACTTCACGTGATGAGCCTAAATATTATCATCAGGCAGTTAAACATGTTGAATGGAGGGATGCAATGAAGAAGGAGATCCTTGCTCTCGAACAAAATGGGACATGGACACTTGAGACTTTGCCTCCCGGAAAGAAAGTGGTTGACTCCAAATGGGTTTACAAGATAAAATATAAGCCCGATGGGAGTGTGGAACGCTATAAGGCCAGATTAGTTACGAAGGTCTTTACCCAAGTCGAGGGCATTGATTATCACGAGACCTTCGCACCCGTGGCCAAGTTGGTTACTATGCGGAGTTTATTGGCTGTAGCAGTCAAGAAGGAGTGGATTGTGCATCAACTCGACGTCAATAATGCGTTTTTACATGGTGATCTGCAAGAAGATGTGTACATGAAGGTGCCTCAAGGGTTTGCTAAGGATGGTGACCAACGAGTGTGCAAGTTACTGTAAGTGCTCCAATTTGAGCTTGTTAGTATTTTCGTTAGAAAATTAACGAAATTTATAACATTTCTAACAATTCCTAACAATCCTAACATTTCTAACAAAGTGAGGGTAAAATGGGCATTGTTATTTAAGGTTAAACCTCAAAAAGAATCTTAAAAAGCAAAACAAAGGAAGAAAACCAAAAATAGAAATGGCTGGAAACATAAACTGGCTGTTAATTTGAATTTTCAAAAGAAATATTCCTCTTGTCCAAAGCTCCGAAGCAAGACATTTAATGAACAAGGCACGCCGAGGGACCCTATCCGCGCGGACATCTCTCTGTCATTTCCAGAGGGCTATAAATTGAGCCCTCCAAATACAAAAATAAAAAACAACACAATTTGCCTTTGAACCTGCGGCGAAATATAGAGAGAAAACAGTGAGAATTCACTTGAATTGTCACCATTTTCTCTTGAATCTTTCCCAACTCACACTCACTCTCAAATTCAAACCCTAAACACATTCAAGCCTTGAACCCATTCAAACACAAACTCAAGGAAGATAGGTATAACCTCCCTCTTCTTACCCTAAATCTCTCATCCATGCATGCATCTTCAAACTACAAAATGTAGTTCATTCTTCTTCTTGTCTTAAGATCCAAGAAGATCACCATGGAAGTCCATCTCCATGGATGATCTTCTACAAGGATCAACATCTTCTTTAATGTGTTCTTGTTTTCTTGCAAATGCATTTTCAAAACCCTAAAAACCATTTTCAAGCATCAAATCTCATTTTCAAAGGATAAAATTCCCCTTCCCAAGCAAATGAAGTGCTTAGTCCTAATGTACCCCAAGGATGGTTTGGTATAGTTGATTCACCACTAAAATGTCAAGTGATCACTAACCAAAACCTAGGGAAATGGGGACAAGCATGGATGCAAAACCCCCCTTAAAATCACATTTTCTTTCTTGAGAAGTTGCTGTCCAGTAGCAATTTTCTCAGACCTCAGTCCATGGTCTAATTTTTTGTACACAGAAAAACTTGGAATTTGGTGTTGACTACAAAACACTTTTTGTAACCAACATCCAGAGCTTTCCAGAAATATTTTTACTTTATTTTTTGGGTGATTAAAACTCCTCTTTTCAAATTTTCTTTCAGAGGCTAGTTTATCAGCTTCTGGGAATCCAGATCTCATATCTGAGGTTTCCAGAAGGTTTTGACCCCTCAAATCTTCTCCAAAATGGAAAATTACTTCGCAAAAACCTTATTTAAGGTGTCTGGAACAACTTTCATTCTCTGAGTTTATCCAGATTATGAAGTTTTAAGACCCTTGAATCCATTTCAAAATCAAAGGTCCACTGCCTTTTTCATTCTGGCAGAAGTGGCTCTCAACTTCAAAAGGTCTTTTGAGTACCAAATCTCAATCCAAAAATCTTCCAAAAAATCATGGGATCAGTTTAAAGTCTTAAAAAGATATCCCAATTTTTACTTTTCTGAGTTTCAAATTATTTTGGCCAAAACACACACACACACACAAATGATTTTCAGCTTGGAAGACTCGTTTTACGAGGCATTCCGGGTGCACACTAACGTCCTTCCCGGCGTGTAACATGACCTCCGAACCCAAATTTCTGATCTCGGGCTTTTTTCAAAGTTTTGGCCCTTAAAACAAAAATGGCGTGGCGACTCCGTTCTTTTCTCGGGTTTTATTTGGTTTTTTTCAAAGAAACGCGAAAAATCGAATTTTTTTCCGCGAAATGGCGACACATCATCACAGTGGCGACTCCGCTGGGGATTCTAGCTTTTTTTTAAAAAAATGGTATTTGGTATATTGGTGGAAACCATTAAACTTCCCGATACCGCCTCCTAACACGAGTCGGGGATAAATTGTGGTTTAACAATCCCACGTACCGGTATCACCGTTTTCAAAAAAAAAAAGCTTTTGAGGGTCAAGCTTCCGTCCCGGCTTTGAAAATCATTTGTGTGTGTGTGTTGATTTTTGCACATTTTTCGTGTTTGTTTTGGCCGCCTCGGAGAAAGTCAAAATTTTGACTGTCGGAATAATGTCCCTAACTGTCGAAATTTTCGTGCTTACGTGCTTATGTGTTCATTAAATTTCAAAAAAAAATTCAAAAAAAAAAGGATTTCCAAAAAAAAAGAGAAAATTTTCAAAAAAAAAAAATCATGCATCATATTTTTAAGACACATAAAAAATTTTCTATTTTACTCAGAAAAAGAATATAGACTGCTTGCACACTACGCGCACGTGACCGTACACTGCACACTACGTCCCTAACCCGGGGAAATCCTTATCGCGGTCCGTTTGGTCTTATTACGCCTCTCGGATGAGCACAGGACTACCCAAACATCCCATGGAGCCTCGTGTCGACCATGTACTTGTCCGTGACACACTTTGTCCGAGACCCGGTTGGTTTTTAGTCCGGTCTCGTGTCATGCCCCCGTCCGTGTATAGACCTTTCCTTTCAAGCCTTTGTCGGCATACCGACTCAATATCTTTCGGGGACCCTAATCGCCGAAGTTCCCGCCGGTTTTCCGCCGCAGACTTTGACCAAGATATTGACCGGCGCCTTGACTTCGGCTCGACCGGCACAAATTATACACTCGACTCCCATCATTGACACCGAGTCATCAAGGATTAATGATTATTCCATGCCTAATTACGGCTTAACCGACGACAAGTCAAGATCAATTGTGGACGCTTATCGCCCAAACCATGCCGACTTTTCGTCGAGCCCCTGGACATGATCTTGACTTTCGACGTCGCCTTTGTCCGTAATTTACATCGAATGCTCGTTAAGACTCGATTACCCGCCAGACTTTTAGGATCGTTTTCTTTCGGTCGGTGGGACCCGCTGCCCTATAGGACCCTCGCCCGGGGCTGTCCACCCTGGGAGGTCGAAATATAGGTGGAATACGAGGGGCTTATAGACGTAGTGACGGGGCCCACTGATCCAGGATCCAGAGTAGTTTGCGAAAAAGAAGAGCAATCTTTTCCAACCGATTAGGTTAATAAAACATGTTTTAAGTAAACGTGAACAAACAACTGCATGTTGCATGAGCCCAATGCCCAAACACCTACCCTCCTTCCATTCCTGCAAATTCGAACCTTCGTGTCCTTTCCCCGCAGCCTCCTCACAAAGCTTGGTTTCGGCACCGGGTCATCGTTTGATTAGTCGGGAAGAGTCAAGCGCGTCATCGCCTTCGCCGTTTGTTCCGACTCCGGTTTCCGTAATGTCCGCATCGCCCGGAAATAATGGGGACCACGTTGCTCCGTCCTCCAAAATCCCTGCATGCACTCGCATTGGATCCAGCTTGGTAGAACGTATGAGACTTCGACATGAGGCTCAAATTAGCGACCTTCCGGGGGTTGCCGCAAGTCATGGTTTGACTATCGCCTCAATTCCGATGGCACTTTTACCGCAAAGAAGGAAGAGGGTTCTCCTCCTCTTCTTAATCGCCCTGACACATCAAGATGCTACCCCAAGATTCCTATGTTTCCACCGTCGGACTCCCGCCCGTCGACTTACAGTGGCAACCGGCCCCCAAACAGAATGTGACGAAAGAGTTCAATATACCGTCGCTGTCCCCTCTCAAAGTGATGATCCCACAAATATCAGCCTGAGTGATGAAAATCGTGGAGCAGCTTGAAGAAATATGGTCGCCCATCAAAGCCTTGGAAGATCGCTGTAACCGACAAGCTTGGATCAAGAGGCCACACGCCACTTCGGGACCTTAACAATCTCCCAACCGACCGGGGCTACCTCAAGGACAAACATATGCCTGTTCCCTGGACCTTAATATCTCTCATTATCCGGCGGAGTCCAATCACTCGCCTTCCGGTTGAGCCCAAAGCAGATCCCTCCCGGACCAGTTCCACTCAAAGTCATTCCAAAGACTGCCAACCCGAGGTCCCAAATCCGCCACCACCCGTAGAACATATTTGGTGGGATATTTGTGATCTGTCCCGATTGCCTTGAAAGGGATTATCGTGGATCGGATACACGAGGACCGTCCTCCTAAGAAAAAGAAAATTTCCTCCCAAAGAAAATTGAAGGAGAGATTCGAGGCCGGTGATAACAAGCTGGGAACACTCTGGGAGCCATCTCGGGGATTTGATTATTATATACTCTACTCCGTCGCCTTTTCCCCAAAGCAAACAGGGGTAAAAGAGCGTAAAAGCCTTGCCAACGACGGAATTGAGACCTTCTGATACCGTAGTACCCGGGTAACCGTAAGTCCAACCCCCTGGGGTCGCCCAAGGTTCGCCTTGTCCATCTCCCGAGTATACACCGACAAAGAAAAACCGACGCCAGCCTGGGCGCTCCCACTCAATCAACATGTTGACGGAGATGGCAACCGCCACAAAAGGCCTCGCATAACCTGTGGGGCTTCAGCAAAGGCTCTACCTCGCAAGAAAAAAGCGCGAAGTGACTGGCTTGATGACTCTCTATCCCGAGATAAGGACCAAATCTATGACCCCCGCCTATATGGGAGTATGATCACCTTCTGCGATGAAGATTTGCCAAGAGAGGTCTCCCAACACAATGAAGCTTTGTACATCACTATTCGGCTCAACACCATATCACTCCCTGGGGTATTAGTGGACAATGGATCATCGGTAAACGTCCTTCCTCAAAGATGATGAGGGCCCTCCGCATAAATGAAAGGCGTATGATCCCATCTACCCGGACCGTCAAGGCCTACGACGGTTCGTCTCGCCCCATTCTGGGACAAGAATCTCGAACTCGGTTTGAAACCCAAATGGTGCCAACGAAATTCCATGTAATGGACGTCCCATCCGAATTCACATCTACTTGGGACACCCGTTACATCTCATGAAAGCCATAGCTTCCACCCTCCACCAATGCGTCAAATTCATCAACCGGCAGGAGACCTTGAAGTCATAAGGGGTGACAGCTTCCTCATAGGGAACGAAGCCGAAACAATAGCCAAGAATGCCCACAGCCAAACACCGGGCTACATCCTTCAAGAGGCAAGTCTCGCCAGCATCCTTTGGAATCCGGCGATGCCAACTATGTCAACACACTCAAGCGAACAGACTCCGAAGAAGTTCGATTCATCAAATTTAATTGTTATTTCCAACACTGAGGCGCACCGGAAGGAAACGCCGAACACCGCCATGATACATGTGCACACAAGTCCCCGGTCCCTCAAGCACGATTTGTCAAGCATTCCGCAAACCCATCCTCTCGGCCTTGCCAAAGCGAGGAGGTTTTCATGATAAAAGTCGACAAACACCGACAGACTCCTGGCTCGAATGTATGAACATTGTGTGGGACGTCCTCCTCGAAGAACTACCCACTAAGCCTTTCCGCTCGCACACGGGGCATGAGATCTTTCCAAAGAGTTCCAAAGCACCACACCAAGACGCAACACGTCCTCGCATCCGGATTGAGCGATCGACGACGATGAGTCAAAACCTCCAGGATGGAGGAAGCGGCATATCTCGGAAGAAGATCCTTACATCTTTCATGCTCATTTCCAAGAGCCGAACCCGGTTGATTCTCCGATTCGACAAAGAGATGATAGCAATGCTTGAAGAGGGAGCACAGAGACCATGCCTTTCCCGAGTTGTGAAGCCACCGACAAAGATGCCGCTAAAGAATTGGGAAACTCTCTCAGCCCATCCGCGACCAAAGAGGAAATGATCACCAAGCTTGGATTGGTCCCCCGTCCTTTCGTGTCAACCTTTGTAAAGTCCTCCGAGTCTCTCATTGTTGAGTTCGAGTCTCTCGAGTCGTCCGATGGCCTTACGCCCGAAGACTACGAGTCCGTAGCGAACGTTGTATTCCCTTTCGTCTTCAATGAAATGATGAACCTTTCGAGTATCCCTTAATTGCCACTTTAACTAATGATGAATTAACTAATAATCTAAAAACAGCTTAATAACGATTCACTAGATGAAGAGGCGTACACATTAAATGAACAATATATCAAAGAAATCTTTAAGCAAAGTTGTCCGGAAAGAGGAAAATCGAGCCCAAGCCGCCGAAGAGATTTTGACGAGTGTGAATCTGGGAACCGCGGAAGAGCCTAAAGAGACGCAAATTGGTAGTTTCTTCGAAGGGACCGAAAGGGATGCCCTAATTGAGCCGCTAAAAGAATTTGTGGATGTGTTCGCATGGTCCTATAAAGATATGCCAGCCTCGATCCTTCCATAGTTGAGCACCGAATACCGCTCGACCTTAAGTCAAGCCGCAGCGTAAGCTAAGAAGAATTAAGCCCGAATGGTCCCTACAAGTGAAAGAGGAGATAGAAAAGATGCTCAGTATGTGGTTCATCGTAGTCATTGAATACCCTACATGGCTTTCCAACATAGTAACAGTGACCAAGGCCAACGGAAAGATCCTGTCGCGTAGACTTCAGAGACTTGAACAAAGCCACCCAAAAGACGATTTCCCTGCCAAACATCGACATTTTGGTAGATTCCACGGCCAACCATGAAGTCAAATCCTTCGTCGACGGTTTTGCCGGCTACAACCAAATCAAAATGGCGTAAGAGGATCAAGCCAAAACGGCCTTCACAACCCCTTGGGGCACCTATCGCTACACTGGCCATGCCATTCGGACTAAAGAATGTTGGGGCTACGTACCAAAGGGCAGCTACACTGCTTCCATGACATGATCCACAAAGAAATTGAGGTCTATGTGGACGACATGATAATACATTTCAGAGGATCGATGGCGCACTTTGTTGATTTGAGAAAATTCTTCGGCCGCCTCCGAGACCACAAAGCATGAGACCGAATCCAGCCAAGTGGCACCTTCGGTGTAAGACGAGGTAAGGTGCTAGGATATATGGTGACAAAACGGGGAATCGAAGTAGATCCCCGTAAAATCAAGGCGATAGTTGAAATGAAGCCGCCCTGACACCGATGTAAGTGAAATCCTTCATGGGAAGATCGCAATACATAAGCCGCCAGTAAATCACCGACCTCGATCCGCGAGCCGATCTTCAAGTTGATGAAGAAAAATGCCTACACGTAATGGACTCCGTAATGTCACTTGCCTTTGAACAGATTAAGGCATTCCTTGTGAATCCCCCGATTCTCCGCCCACCACATCGGCAAAAGCCACTCTTGCTATATCTAACTCGTCGCGTATACAAAGAATTAGGGCTATGCTAGCTCAAGAGGAGAAAGATTCCAAGGTCGAAAACGCCATCTATTTCGTAAGCAGAAAGCTCCAAGGAAGCGAACTCAATTACTCTGCTTGCGAGAAGACTTGCGCAGGTTTGGTCTGGGTAGTGGGAAAGTTGAAACACTACATGCAGTCTCACCCGATACATCTCGTCTCAAGGATAAACCCCATCAAATATCTGTTCGACAAGCCTTCCATTATGAGGAATCGAGTTTGGGCTATGACGAATGTCAAATTTGCACCGGCTGTTGGGTGGAAGAGTCGGACATAAAAAGTTTGAGCTTTTTACCTTGCAACAAAACTCCAGAGCAGTTAGAAAGTTTTTTGGCCGAGAGTTTCCATCAAACCTTTTATGCGGAGTTGGGAGACTATCTAATGGATATCCATAGCTATTTTTCTGATGATGGAAAAAGGACTTTAGGTGATTGATTTAGAAGACTTCCGGCTCGATAGTCTCTCTCAAGACTTTTGGTCGTTCTTTTTGGCCGAATATGACATCACTTATGTTTCAAGGAAATCCGTAAAAGGACGCATAATGGCAGAACATCTGGCCGATTTCCCAAGTGATGAGTCCCGAGGACCTGAACCTCAATTTCCCGATGATGGAATCTTCGCTCTAGAAGGAGAAAATCGCTGGCAACTCTTCTTCGACGGGGCGTCAAACAAAAGGGGGAACGGGATAGGAATGCTTCGGTTAATCCTACCGACGAACACACCCCCATAGCAAGAAGGCCGAACTTCGAAGTCACCAACAACGCCGTCTGAATATGAAGCTTGCATAGCCGGGTTGGAAGCCGCCCTTGAAAGAAATATCAAGGAATTGGAGGTGTATGGTGACTCTGCCCTCATCATCAATCGTGTCTCTAACAAATGGAAGACCGTGGACCCGGGTCTACGTAAATATCACACTTACATGGAAGAGTTAGTAACTCAATTCAAAGAGATCGCCTTCCATTACTTGCCCAGAGATCGCAATGCATTTGCAGATGCTCGGCAACGCTAGCCTCCTCGTTGAAATACCCGAAGGGAAGTCCGTCAAACCATTCGTAGCTCAGAAGAGAAAATCCCGCTTATTGCTTTGAAATCGAAGGTGCCGAATCGGCCAATGATCCCCGGTACACTCAGATTTACCAAGCACTCGAAGGATGGCGAGGCCTCTTTCAAAAATGAAGATGGGGAATATAAAGAAGGAATCAAAGCGAAAAGTCTCTCACCCGAAGCGGCTCGCCTCCCATTATGTTCTTTTGGGAAACATGTTATACAAAAAGCGTTATCAAGGCCCCCTCCCCGCGATGTATCGGCAAACAAGAGGCTACCGAACTCATGAAAGAAATACATGGTGGTACATGCGGCCCCCACATGAATGCTTGAGCCCCGATGCAAATTATACCGAGAATGGGATACTTTTGGATCTCCATGGAAGCCGACCGCATCCGGCTCGTCAAAAGCCGCGACAAATGTCGCCGATACTCAAACCTTAATCATTTGCCTCCTCACGAGTTATACCGCATGACAACCCCTTGGCCTTTCGTCACTTGGGGAATTGATGTCATAGGCAAAATCACGCCATCAGCAAGAACGGCCACGAATTCGTCCCGGTAGCCGTGGGATTATTTCACCAAGTGGGTTGAAGCCAAGTCCTACAAAATCCTCAACTCAAGGAAAGTAGCCCTCTTCATCAAAGAGAACATCATATGCAGATACGGGTTGCCACCAAATCATCTCGTATAATGGATCCCACTTCGAAGGGGAATGTGAAAACCTGGCCGCGTAATTCCGAATAACCCGTCACAAGTCATCTCCTTACAGCCCCAAACCAACGGAGCCGTCGAGGCAAAGAAACAAGACTCGAAAATATCATCCGGAAAATGGCTGTCCAAGGCAGAGATTGGCCCGAGAAGTTACACTCGGCACTCGGGGCTACGTAACATCGGGCCAAAACGGCAATCGGGGAAACACCGTTTGCTCCTCACATACGGAATGGAAGCCGTACTCCCAATCGAGCCGGAAATACCCTCGCTCCGTATACCGCCGGAAAGCCAGATCAACGAGGTCGAATGGCTCCGCAGTCGCCATGATGAATTGGCCCTACTAGATGAACGCCGACCGAAGGCCATGGAACACATCCGAGCCTACCAAGGAAGAATGGCCGAGCCTTCGACAAGAAAGTAAAGCATCGGGAGATCCGAGAAGGTGATCTCGTTTTAAAAGAAAAGCCCCTACCGTATCAACCCCTCGGCAAATGGGAGCCTCGTATGGGTCGGGCCATATGTCGTCCGTAAGATCTTTCTCCTGAGGAGCCATGCAACTTGCACCTCGACGGGAATCCCTTTGTACACCCGGTGAATGGTGACAAGCCGCGCAGATACTACGCGTAAAAAAAAAAAAAAAAAAAACAAAAAAAAAAGAGTGCTAAAAGAGTAATACCCAACTAGGTTGAAAACCCGAAAAGGGCGGCCTAGGTAAAAACAGTGGTTGCACAAAAAAAAAACAAACAAAAAAAAAAAAACAAAAAAAAACAAAACAAAAAAAAACAACAAAAAAATCGGGTTGAACTACGAAGACCCGAGCTCCTCAAAATGAGGGGAACGTAGGCAGAAACGGTTCGGTCTAAAACACAAATAAAAGTCATACTTTGACATCAATACAACCGATCGTACCATGAAAGCGTCTCGAAAAACTCTAAAGCAATTCAAATATTCATTACAAGTTAAAAGCTTTTGATGAGTCTAAGCCCGATTCATTCCTACAACCGGCAACTCCGCTAAAAGAAAACTAAGATACATGATCAAACTAATGTGTTCCGCCATGGCAAGAAAGGGATACTCGGAAAACTCAGAGTCACTCCAAGCCACTCGCACCGGCCTCTCCCCTCTTCTTCCCCCTTCGAGTCTTCTTCTTCCGAACCGGAAAATGTCGGTATTCCTCCTACCAAGCTCGGTATAGGAACAGGATCTATCAAACCAACCTCTCTCGTGGCCTTAGTAGCCCTAGCGTCATCTCTCATCTCCCGTAGCCTAGCCGGTAGCATAGGAGCCCTCCTCTCCTCCGTCTCTTGACGTAAGCCTCATAGTCGGTCACGCGCGTCTCCGCTCCTATCATGAGGGTTGGCCCTCGCCTCGGCCCTCCTCCTCTCGTAAACAACAGGTCCTCCGCACCCACAATGGCCTCACGCCGTCTCAAAATAGCCACCTGAGTCTCTCCTGCATGCCTCTCATACCAATCCAGGTACCGAGTGGTCGGGAACACCGGTCTTGACGCTCGAGAATAACCCGAGGAGGAAAGGCATCATACCTCCATGCTCGGGAAAGAAATGGAAACACCGAGGGATCATCCATAGAAACAGGAGCCACCACCCCGGTGGCTATATCATCAAAGCCCTCCAAAGGAACTCGCTCCAAGCCGAACTGTCTCAGAACCAAAGACGGAATATAGAAGCCGGACCGAGAAAGCCCCTAAGCATAACCATATGAGACCCGTCTGAAGCACTCGCGAGTCTCCACCCGCCAACAAGGCACCGACCATCTCGATATCTTCTGTCCGGAGACCAGCCATCCAACGCTCCCATGAGCCCCGATCATCAAAATCCACAAAGAACCCCCTCCCGGCAAATGTCCAAGGCTTGATCATGTCGGGAGATTCCCGAAGAACCCCAAACGCTCCATCGCCCACAGGTCAAGAGGAACGGGCTGCCCCCGTGCATATACCATCTTCCGGTAGCCAGCCTATCAAGAGCATGAAAAGTCTCCCCCAGAATCAAAGGAACGACATCTCTGCCCAGGCGGCAGTGAACGACTACATCCAGCAGAGACCGATGGCAGATCCCAAAAGAATAGACCATGAACAAGGCCCCGAACATGCAAAGGGCAAAGGCATCCCAATATGCATCGTCAAGCAAACCTAAGCCCCTAAACCTATCAGGGAGACCGGAAATATCAAAATGATCGGGACCACGGATCATACCTTGCACTTCCTCCGGGGAAAGATGAAGGAGGACGCACAATCTGTCAACAAAAGAAGCCCCTCCGGGCTAAGGAACCGCTATCTCTTCCACCTCCGGACCTCCAAGCAAGGCCCGAAATTCTTCCACAGTCGGAACAATCTCGTTGAAGGAAAGGCAAAAGACATGCCTCCTAGTATCCCAAAATGAGGAAGAAGCCCTCAAAAGACCGTAATCCGGAATCAATTCCTTGAGAGACCATAAGCACTTCACCTTGTACCTTTCTTCAAAGAAGGACCTCCTCTCATGCATAATCTCCCGGGACCAATCCTTGAACTTGTTGAAGAATGACATTTGGGATTCTTGGGACAATTTTGATGGAGCTTTTCTAAGGTTTTCCATGGTTTTTCTCTCTTTCTCCCCGAAAATGGTTGTTTGGACTGGAGGTTGAAGAGGATATTTGAATTTGAAATAAAGTGAGACCAGATCTGAAGCAAAATTAAAGGACAATGTCAGATGCAGGACTCCTCCGCGCGGACATGATTGTCATTCATCGAGAAAAATCCGCAATGATCCAAGCTGCTACACCAAAAGAGGAATATTTCGTCCCGGTTGCTCGAAACCTGTGCAAAAACCTCCCCAAACCAGTCCATATACCAAACACCAAACACCCTTGGCAAAAAAAAAAACCAAGGCTCATGCAACACTGCATTCATACTGCATTGCATTCATAAAATAAAATCCTAAAAAAAAAAAAAATACCAAAAAAAAGAAAAAAAGAGTGTGCATAAAAAAACAAACAAACATCAATAAAATCCTAAATTATTACATTTCAAAAAAAAAAAAAAAAAAAAATGTGCATAAGCCGTACAAATCTCAATCCTACCATAAATCTCAAAATCTCGTAAAATCGCCTAAAAAAAAATCGGGGGTAATCAATCGAATCCCTAGCGCCCGACGCCCGTCCCCGGCCCTCTTGCGACTCGGGCCCGCTCCTCAGAGCCCCGAAAATCTCGGGCTCGTAATCGTCCTCGTCTCCAAAAGAGGCTCGTCAGACCAACCGGCACGCTCCGATAGGGCAAGCCGAGATCTCGCGAAAAATCGTATTCGAAGGTGAAGGCGTCGGACTCGGACGTACGAAGACGACCCACCATGCCGCCAAACGTGTCCCCGCCCGTGTGGATCCCCGAGAATGACGTGATCCGAAGGCACCGCTGGGATCAATGAGAGGAGACAGAGGAGTCTCTCAAGAAGTCTCCGAACGAATAGGGAAGCCTCCCGTCCCGACAGTGCGCCGCCGTGGTCGCCTTGCTCTAGCCTCGAGGAGCCCCGCAAGCGACCATCCTCCCGATAAATCTCTTAGCTCCGATCACTTGCTTCGTCGGCTTCTCGACGACCACCTCCGAAACCGCACAAAAGCAAAAGCATCGAAACAGCTTGAAGCGAGAAATGATGACAGAAAGAAAAGAAAAGACAAAAAAAAAAAAAGAAAGAGAAGCCATACCTTAATACTCCTGGACGAGGCCGGAAAGCTCGTGGAAGCCGCTCAGCCGAGGGATCTCGCACCCTCAATCGGACCCCATCCCGGATGTATGAAAAATCCGTCCGAGGGTACCGCGGGATCCCAAGCCCCTCTCTATCCGTAACCCGGGGCATCCTCGGCCTCCTCAAAACAAATACGGGTACGGCTCGCCGCCACAAATGCCGAGAAGTGCCGGCCGGCTCGGTAGTCATCCCAGTCACGAGATCCGTCACTCGGGTGCATCATATCGGCGGGAGGCTCCACCGGTGTCCTCAAAGGCGAGTTCACGCCGTGCTGGCGCGTCACCCTCTCTCCCATAATAGGCATCGCAGTCGACCTCTCGTAATCCTCCGCCGCACACCCAAATCTCGGCGCCCTTCACCGCGCCACCTCGAAGCGATCCTGTGGATAGAATATCATCCTCTCATCCGTCTCACCCTCCGTCAAAGGAAGACAATCCGCGTATCTGAGAGTCGTACGCCCCCTGGAGCTTATCTTCTCTCGGGCATGCTTAGACCAGGAGCGCATGGCTGGATACGCCCCGACGTACTCCGCCGGCTGTCGCCACATCGTGACGTGGAAAAACTCCAACGCCCATACCTGCGAAAGGTAAAAATCAAATCAATCCAGTGCAAAGAAAAAGTGTGTGCTCAAAAAAAAAAGAAGGAGGGGAAAGCAAAAAGAGAGCTTATACCTCCAGGGCAAACTCAAAGCAGTACAAGGAG
The DNA here is from genome assembly GCA_022495995.1 of Adenophora triphylla var. japonica. Lineage (NCBI taxonomy): Eukaryota > Viridiplantae > Streptophyta > Magnoliopsida > Asterales > Campanulaceae > Adenophora > Adenophora triphylla. Next base: position 42,644 of record JAFEMH010003227.1, on the reverse strand, counting down.
CTCACAGCCTTCCGGCTGTACCTATCAAGAGCAAAATAAAGCTCTGCCAGCCCGGCCTCTACCCAGGAAGGTGCTCGAAAAAGCAAACCACAAGAAGGCCCTGGCAATCTGATCGGCTCCTATCCTCTCCTCCCCAGCCTCATAGCTCACAATGGTCTCCACAATCTTCCCGTAGACCACCGCATACTCCATCCCCATCCCCTTTTTGGAAATAGGGGAAAATCCCAGAAGAGCCTGAAGATCCGCATCACTGTAGCCGTCCCGCCACTCAATGCTGCGCCCGTTGAAGGACAAACCCGTGATCGCAGCATAGTCGGAAGGAGTAACCGTAGCCTCGCCCCAGAAGAAGTGAAACGTGTGGGTCGCATCCCACCAGTGCTGCGCCAAAGCAAACATCAAGCCCTTGCTCTTACGGAACTTGACCAGTCCCCTCAAGCACTCAACAAACTCCCAAAGCCCGGTCTCAACAACAATCTGTCTCGGACTCGGCAAAGCTCCTCGGCCCGCATTCGGAAGCCGGTCCCACAAGACAACTACAGACTCCACCGATCCTCGAGTCTTCATCTTGTTCAGCTGCTCCGTAACGTAGTTGTTTCCACCCTGCGATAAAAAAAAAAAGAGAAAATGTCAAAAAAATTTTACATTTGCATTTGCACAAAAAAAAAACAAAGCATATGCATCATGAAATTTCAAAGAAAATTCGACAGCATAACAGCATACAATGAGCATAGCCCCATTTTTCTCGCACAAGAAGACAGTTTTCAGCAAATCCCAATGCATTCATCAAAAAAAAAAAATGCATTCCTACGGAAGTAAAAACTCCGTCCCATTTTCAAAAAAAAAAGAAGAAGAAGTTCCTATGCATGCATGCATATCATCCATCATCTAAAAAAAAAAAAATCCTACATTCATACATCCTACGGAAGCAAAAACTCCGTTCCATTTTTCATAAGACATGCATACATGCATTCATCAAAAAAAAAAATGCATTCCTACGGGAGTAAAAACTCCGTCCCGTTTTCATAAAATAACATGCATTCAATCAACGGGAGGAAAAATCCGTCCCACTTTTCAAAAAAAAAAATCAATCAAAAATCATACATTCATCTCATGTTGGCAAAACGCCAATTCTTTTCTCAAGCAAAATGCACATTTTGAAACACCAACAAATTCATTGCAACATGCATATCATCAAGATCAATATTCAAATTTCAAAAAAAAAAAAAATCAAAGTCACAATTCATAATTTTCGAATTTACAAAAAAAAATGGCGAAAAGGCCAATTCTTTCTCCAAGCAAAATGCATATTTTGGGATACCCACATAATCATTACAACATGCAAAGCATCAAAATCAAGATTCAAAGCCAAGAACATCAATCATTCAAATTTTCAAAAAAAAAATTTCAAAAATCACCCAAAATTCAAATCTCAAGCAAGAAATCAACAAAGGGAATGAAAAGATTCGAAGTATACCGTTCGGAGACTCGGATCAGAAGCCCAATGTTGCTAAGCATCGGGGTAGGGCTCCTCCGCAATCGATTGCGAAAGAGTATAGTGCCTCCTCATCCGGACGAGCTCCAATCGTCTCTCCGCCACCGGGCCACGTCCTTGGCCTTGAAAAGCACCTTCCCCGTGTTCCATTGCTCGAAAAATCAAAGAAAATGAAGGATTTTCGAAGCTTTCTTGGCCAAAAATGGTGAAATCCTCGGTTCTCTCTCTCTCTCTCGTAAATGCAGAGAATTTCAAAAAACTGAATGGGGAAGGAGAAGGGCGTTGGCCCTCATTAATACCCCCTGACTTTCAAGTCCTCTCCGCGCGGATAGGATTGTCAGGGTCAAAATGACCCTTTTGCCCTTTAAAAATCTGGGACTCTGCAGTTTAGTCCCCAACTTGACAGAGTTAACCAAAGTTAACCAAAGTCAGCCCCTTGTCAAGAAAATCATTCCCCGGCAGTCAAACGTAAGACCGATCTCCCCGAGAAAGATAACGAGATTCCGTATCTTTCATCAATTTCCTCAAACGGCAGTCAAACGTAAGACCGATCTCCCCGAGAACGATAACGAGATCCCGTATCTTTCATCAATTTCCTCAACGCCAGTCAAACGTAAGACCGAACTCTCCGAGAAAGATAACGAGATCCCGTATCTTTCATCAAAATCATCCAACGGCAGTCCAAATGTAAGACTGATTTCCCAGACGAATACGTCTGATTTTCCCCAGCAAAGGCTAACAAAATCCCCAGCAAAGTTAACGAAATCCCAAAAGCCAACGAAATTTCGAGAAAGACTCGAACTACGAAAGGGCTTGATTCCCACTAAGGATACGTAGGTAGCCTATCATTAGGTCCAGCCCCTCGACCAAAACGGTCACCCTCTCCTTCGGCAGCAGACGAAGTCCACCGAAAGGCCATTTCAAATTAAGGTCCGAGGCACCTAAAAAGCCATCATCATCAAGGTCCGAGGCACCTAAGAAGCCATCTTCAAGGTTCGAGGCACCTAAAACGCCATCATCAAGGTTCGAGGCACCTAAAACGCCATCTCCAAGGTTCGAGGCACCTAAAACGCCATCATCAAGGTTCGAGGCACCTAAGATGCTATCACTAGGAAAACGATAAATCGCAATCATCCCCAGCAGAGACCGAAAATGGTCATTCCTATCCCCAGCAGAGCGGATAGCCATCAGACCGAAAATGGTCATCTCCTATCCCCAGCAGAGCGGATAGCCATCTGACCGAAAATGGTCATCTCCTATCCCCAGCAGAGCGGATAGCCATCCGACCGAAAAGGGTCATCTCTTATCCCCAGCAGAGTTTCTCTCCAGCAACCAACTGCAGAACTCGCTCATCAGGTTCGAGGCACCTAAAACGCCATCATCTCCAGGGTCAAAGACCCGAACTACGACTGGCTTGATTCCCATTCGGGATACGTAGGTAGCCTATTGAATAGGTTCAGCCACCCGATCACTCGATCATCCCGCCAAATATGGAGCCTTACTCTTATCGACGACCCCGCTTCCTTCGAAAGCACCGTCGCCGAGGGGCTACTGTAAGTGCTCCAATTTGAGCTTGTTAGTATTTTCGTTAGAAAATTAACGAAAGTTATAACATTTCTAACAATTCCTAACAATCCTAACATTTCTAACAAAGTGAGGGTAAAATGGGCATTGTTATTTAAGGTTAAACCTCAAAAAGAATCTTAAAAAGCAAAACAAAGGAAGAAAACCAAAAATAGAAATGGCTGGAAACATAAACTGGCTGTTAATTTGAATTTTCAAAAGAAATATTCCTCTTGTCCAAAGCCTGAAGCAGCATTTAATGAACAGTGCACGCTGAGAGACCCTATCCGCGCGGACATCTCTGTCATTTCCAGAGGGCTATAAATTGAGCCCTCCAGTCACAAAAATAAAAAAAAAAAACAACACAATTTGCACTGAACCTCTAGCGAAATATAGAGAGAAAACAGTGAGAATTCACTTGAATTGTCACCATTTTCTCTTGAATCTTTCCCAACTCACACTCACTCTCAAATTCAAACCCTAAACACATTCAAGCCTTGAACCCATTCAAACACAAACTCAAGAAAGATAGGTATAACCTCCCTCTTCTTACCCTAAATCTCTCATCCATGCATGCATCTTCAAACTACAAAATGTAGTTCATTCTTCTTCTTGTCTTAAGATCCAAGAAGATCACCATGGAAGTCCATCTCCATGGATGATCTTCTACAAGGATCAACATCTTCTTTAATGCGTTCTTGTTTTCTTGCAAATGCATTTTCAAAACCCTAAAAACCATTTTCAAGCATCAAATCTCATTTTCAAAGGATAAAATTCCCCTTCCCAAGCAAATGAAGTGCTTAGTCCTAATGTACCCCAAGGATGGTTTGGTATAGTTGATTCACCACTAAAATGTCAAGTGATCACTAACCAAAACCTAGGGAAATGGGGACAAGCATGGATGCAAAACCCCCCTTAAAATCACATTTTCTTTCTTGAGAAGTTGCTGTCCAGTAGCAATTTTCTCAGACCTCAGTCCATGGTCTAATTTTTTGGACACAGAAAAACTTGGAATTTGGTGTTGACTACAAAACACTTTTTGTATCCAACATCCAGAGATTTCCAGACATATTTTTACTTTATTTTTTGGGTGAGTAAAACTCCTCTTTTCAAATTTTCTTTCAGAGGCTAGTTCATCAGCTTCTGGGAATCCAGATCTCATATCTGAGGTTTCCAGAAGGTTTTGACCCCTCAAATCTTCTCCAAAATGGAAAATTCCTTCGCACAAACCTTATTTAAGGTGTCTGGAACAACTTTCATTCTCTGAGTTTATCCAGATTATGAAGTTTTAAGACCCTTGAATCCATTTCAAAATCAAAGGTCCACTGCCTTTTTCATTCTGGCAGAAGTGGCTCTCAACTTCAAAAGGTCTTTTGAGTACCAAATCTCAATCCAAAAATCTTCCAAAAAATCATGGGATCAGTTTAAAGTCTTAAAAAGATATCCCAATTTTTACTTTTCTGAGTTTCAAATTATTTTGGCCAAAACACACACACACACACACAAATGATTTTCAGCTTGGAAGACTCGTTTTACGAGGCATTCCGGGTGCACACTAACGTCCTTCCCGGCGTGTAACATGACCTCCGAACCCAAATTTCTGATCTCGGGCTTTTTTCAAAGTTTTGGCCCTTAAAACAAAAATGGCGTGGCGACTCCGTTCTTTTCTCGGGTTTTATTTGGTTTTTTTCAAAGAAACGCGAAAAATCGAATTTTTTCCCGCGAAATGGCGACACATCATCACAGTTACGCAAGTCACTTTATGGGCTTCGTCAAGCCTCTAGAAATTGGTATCACAAATTCACAGAGGCCCTCCTTGAAGTAGGATTCCGCCAATCCCGAGCAGACCATTCTCTTTTTATTTTCAAGCGAGGCAATTGCTATGTGGCTGCCCTAATTTATGTTGATGACGTCTTGTTAGTAGGGAACAGTGGGAACAAGATCGAGCAAGTCAAGTCTTACTTGGATGCAAAATTTAGCATCAAGGACCTAGGAAAACTCAAATATTTTCTTGGGATAGAGGTCGCTCGTTCCAAGGAAGGTATGGTGCTTAGTCAAAGAAAGTATACGTTGGATATTTTGGAGGAGAGTGGGCTGCAAGGTGGCCGTCCTAGCGCATTTCCTATGGAACAAAATTTGCATCTTGCTCACTCAGACGACTCTCCTCTCGTTGATGCTCCTCAGTTTCGTAGACTTATTGGACGTCTTCTCTACTTAACTGTGACTCGACCAGACATACGCACTCGCTTAACGTCTTGAGTCGGTTTCTTACAGCTTCGCGTCGAAGCCATTTGAATGCTGCCTTTCGTGTTCTCAGATACCTCAAAAATACCGTGGGTCAAGGGTTGTTTCTTCCATCAGATGGTGGTTTGGTTCTTGAGGCATATTGTGACGCCGATTGGGGAGGCTTCCCTATGACTAGGCGATCTTGCACGGGCTATTTCATGTCACTTGGAGGGGCACCCATTTCTTGGCGTACCAAGAAACAATCTGTTGTTTCTCGTTCGTCTGCTGAGGCAGAATATCGAGCCATGGCGTCTACGGTTAGTGAGCTTCTATGGTTACGTTGGCTACTTCAAGATATTGAAGCACAACAATCCCATGCCACTACACTCTTTTGTGACAATCAGGCGGCCATTTATATTGCTAATAACCCCGTGTTCCATGAACGTACTAAACACGTGGAAATGGATTGTTATTTTGTTCGGGAACGGGTTGCTTCCGGCGTCATTTCCCCATGCAAAATTTCCACTGATGATCAAGTGGCCGATCTATTCACTAAGGCGTTGGGCACGGAACGTTTCCGGTTTTTAGTTGACAAGTTGGGCATTCGAAACTTACATGCGCCAACTTGAGGGGGAGTGTAGAATATCGCCTCATATTCCATTGGAAAGTTTTGGATTTGAGGCGCCCGCCTCACCCTTGTCTTGCGCCCGCCTCACTTGCCGTGGTTCCACCTGGTGTTGCTGCGGCCCAGGCGGCCGCCTCGCTCCCTGCCGTGCGCCCGCCTCCCTTGCCGAGGATCACCCTGGTTTTGGATCTTTTCCAGGCGTCCGCCTCTCTCTCTTCCGTGCGCCCGCCTCATCCTTGGACCAACAGACAGTCGTCTGTCTGTTCCACTTCAGTTCATGACACCATTGTTGGTGTAATGCCCTAGGCTTTAGTTATGTTTAACTGAAAACCGTTATGTATCATCTTTATAGTTTATGTTTATTATTTGATTATTATATAGTTTGCATATTTATTGTAATAATCTCTGTCCCTAATTATTAAGAGAATAATTAGTATAATTGTCAATGGATAATCATGTGATGATTATATGCATAAGAGATGCACATTGAAATTATGGGTACTTGTTAGAGAACAAGTGACTGGACATGACCCGCATGAGATTTATGACATGGTCAAGTGTCATAAGTAAATCTCATAAGGTTACTTCATTTAGTCCCTAGACCTAAGATTATCGTAACCTTACATATGATGAAAGTCATGTTTGATTTTAGTCAAACGATATCTTAACACGATATCTATAAAGACTATCATTGGCATGATCGGATTCATGATGGGAAGGATGATAAGTCAAGAAGGAATTTGTCCCTCAGAAGAGAGATGTTATGCTTGGGCCCCTCGATGAGTGATAATGATGAAAGTGTATGGCCGTACCCCAATATGATTGGAATTATCATTATACTTAAGAATCGAGAAAGCATTGAACAATAACAAGTTGACAAGGACCATGACTTGTGTTCAATATAACATCGTGAGACAAAGGGATAAATGGAAGTACACCATTGGAAACGTGAACTCTTACGTTACATTATTTGGGTAGACATAATGGCTTGCTAGAGTCCGCTTATGTCTTATGAGGTTCGATATGATCAAACTCATTGCCAACATAATGTAATCCTATTGGGTCACACACAACTAGAATGAATTGGTTAAACCGGAGGAAGAATAGTTGAGAGTTTCTGTATCTGGCAATATATACCGCGCGACATATTAAGCCAATGGCTTAATATACCGCGCGACATAATAGGCCGCACGCGGTTTGATTGCACTGTCTCTCCTAATACGATTAGGAGAGGTATTCCTACTATTGTAGTATAAATACAAGGGTTCTGTCAGACCTAAAAGGTCAGCCGAAATTTTTCAATCAAAATTCACAACAAAATACTCTCAATATTCTTCAAGGTTTTAGATCTAGCAATCATCAAGAAGTTGTTCTTGAATTCATTCAAAGGTGTGGATACCAAAAGAGGGTCTTCGCTCGTTCATCGATCAAGGCCTAGAGTTCAAGCAAGTTGAAGAACGAAGTTTGTGATTCGATATCACATAATCAAAATCGTTCGATAGCTCAAGACCGGAAAGCGTTTCAAGGTTGGTTTAATTCTATCTCATAGGAATTTAAATTAATTGTATAGAACGGATCCTAGGGCTTTTTGGGTTTTATGTTTTAATGCTTAATTCCGCTGCGCATGGACCCGTAAAACCCAACAGTGGTATCAAAGCCCCGTTCGTATGGTTAAGTTTGAATTAACATGCTAGATTTAAGATATAAATTGTTTATATGCTTATTGCATGTTTTGTATGCGATAGAATTTTTAATTGTTTATGTGAAACAATGTGAAAATCGTTTTCGGAATATGCTGAATTAAATCTGTAAAAGGGATGTTTTACGTGATTTAATTACATGTAATCTGTATTGGTTCGAATCTGAAATCCTGTTACTTGGCCGCTTATGTCGCGCGACATGTTGAGCCATGTGGAGTTCAGGTTAATCGGCTGTTAGGTCGCGCGACATATCAAGCCTCTGGCCGATGTTGTCACGCGACATAATAAGCCAAAACCGGCGTAATCGCTTGTTCAATTTTTCTCGCTATTCTCGTGATTGTGTTTACAATCTGATATGTTCATATGAAAATCTGGATGTTATAAAATTGAGTTTATAAGTCCGCGATAGATTGATTCATTGATATACATGATTAATTGATTAAAATGTGATTTTAATAATTATTGCAATGTATATGAAAATCTGGATGTTATAAAATTGAGTTTATAAGTCCATGCTAGATTGATTCATTGATATGCATGATTAATTGATTAAAATATGATTTTAATAATTATCGCGATGCATGAATTATTTGTTCTTAAGTGTTAAGAATTTTATTAGATGTTTAGTTGAAACATTGAATTGTGATTTCCTAAAATGTTTAGTTGAAACATTGCATTATAGTTTCCTAATATGTTTAGATTTAGACATTGTAAATTTTGGATTTTATGATTGTTTATGGAAACAAGTCATAATTACGCGAAATTTTAAAAGGAAACTAATTGTTTATAAAAGGTAGTGATTATGTTGCCAAATCAGAGTTGATTTCTAATTATGCATGACTAGGAGAGTTCTGTCTAAGGAAGAGTTGGTACTTAAGTAGTCCTTGTGGCTCACCTATCTTCCTGGGAACTTACCTGGTGCATGATTATGACTATCTTTGCTGATATGCTTATAATCTACCTTAAAGAACCTTCATTTAACTTTTAAGTTCTTTATGCCAATCCATGATTTAAACACTTGAGACCACTCGGATAGTTTTGGGTGGGCTTGCCATAGCAAGGTGCTTTGATTCTATTCCGTTTGCGAGCAAGATGAGGAAATGGTGGTTCCTATACGTTTAAAATGGATGAACTTAATTGGGTTATCAAAATGGTTTTGGACCCAAGGCATAAGATGAGATTAAAATATGCTTAGACATATGATGTCTTAAATAAATCTCATAAAAGATCCTAAGAGTCATATATGATATGATTGATGTTTTCTACCTAATTAGTTTGATCTTGAGCGGTGCGCCATAGCGTACTTGAGATCAAATTAAAGATGGATCTTAGTCCTAAGAGTCATATACGATATGATTGATGTTTTTCTACCTAATTAGTTTAATCTTGAGCGGTGCGCCATAGCGTACTTGAGATTAAATTAAAGTTGGATCTTAGCCCATTAAATGCATATTATGCTTAATAGCATTGGAAGGTGTATGATTTAGTGGGAGTATTTGTAAAATACATTATTTGCTCTTAAATGATAATTGTGTTGATATTGATATGTGTTCATATAATTTGTATATTTTGTTGTAGAAATAGCATTACATAATGATAATTGCGATTCGTCCTTATGAAGGACAAAGTTCGAAAGGAACAATACATAATGTGTATGTTCTTGACGAATCCGTTCCTACTGAACCCATTGCAAATGTTGCAAAGGGCAAATAAGGAAGCAACATTAGAAACATAGTGATGATTCGACAATATTGCTTGCCTTGTATTTGCCACCATGGTTGAAGGCTCTTATGAAGAACCTTGGGCACATGATAACTAATCTTTTGTTCTAGCATAACGCAAATAGGGAAATGTTCCAAGTGCAAGCTAGGCAAAAGATATATATGTTGTGGTGAAGGCTCTTTATTCATATGATGAAAGAAGGAGCAATCCGCAAATTGTGTTAATGGTTTACACAATAAAAGGGTTCATAAAGGAAGGAAAAAGTAGGTAAAGCAAAGGTTGCCAAACCTAGGACAAAAGTTGTCAAAGCCGAAAAGGATAAACCCAAAGTGTCTCAAAAGGATGCAGCTTGCTATCATTGCAATAAGATTGTCATTGGAAGCAAAGTTGCAAGGCTTATTAGGAAGGCCTAAAAGGTGAAGAAGGGCAATATGATTGCTACTACTTCAAATATCTATATGATAGATATTTTCCCTTCGACTTCTTGTTCTTGGGTATATGATACCGGATCGGATCCCACATTTGTTTAAATGTGCAAGGAACAAAGAATAGAAAGCTACTCAAATAAGGTAAATTAAACCTATGCATGGGAATGGAGCAAAAGTTGCAACATTAGCCATAAGGGACTTATGAAGTCACTTTACCTTGTGAAGTAGTACTTGTTTTGAACAAGTATGACTACGTTCCAGATTTGAGTAGGAGTATTATTTATGTTTCTTAAATGGATGATGAAGGATATAATTTTCTTATTTTCAATAAGAAGTTTTATATTTATTTAATAATATGTCTTATTGTAATGCATATGTCATTAAATGGTCTTCATATCCTTGATGATGAGAAACAAAATAATATTGAAGATATCTATGATATAAATGGGAAATCTAAACCGAACAATATGAACAAAGCGTTTATATGGCATTGCCGGTTTGGTCAAATAAATAAGAAACATATATCTAAACTCCATTAACATGGACTTTTAGACTCATATGACCATGAATCATTTGAGGAATGTGGATCTTATTTATTGGGATTATCGACCAAACCACCCTACACTAAAGTAGTGGGAGGACTAGTGACTTATTGGTCATTATACATGAGATGTATGTGGACTATTAAGTAGCATTGCTAGGGGAAGACTTCGGTATTTCATCATATTTCACTAAAGACTTATCTAGATATGACTATGTCTATCTGATGAAGTCCGAAGGTGAATCGTTTGAGATGTTTTGAACATTTCAAAGATGAAGTACAAAACAACTTGGTAAAACTGTTAAGTACTTCGATTAGATCGAGGTGATGAATATTTGAGCCAAGAATTTGACAATCATCTCAAAACTATGAAATCGTTTCAAAGTTGACTCCACACTGAACACCACTATGAATGGTGTGTCTGAAAGGAGGAATTGAATCTTGTAGGACATGGTTCGTTCGATGATGTGTCAATTAGACTTTCCTATTTCCTATTTCCTTTTGAGGATATGCATTAGAAATAATGCGGTTACACTGAATCGAGTCCCTACTAAATCGGTTCCTAAGGCCCCACATGAGATGTGGCATGGAAGAAAACTTAGTTTGTCTTTCATGAAGATTTGGGGTTGCGAATCTTATGTAAAGAGACTTGTCTCTTATAAGTTAGCACCAAATTTGACAAAGTTAATTTTGGAAATTAATCTTACAACCGCAAAGAGAACAAAACGTTTGTTGCTCTACACGATTTGTTTCTTGAGAAATAGTTTCTCAATAAAGAATCTAGTGGGAGTAAAATTAATCTTGAAAGAAGTTCAAGAACCCGAAAATAATATGGAACCAAGAGTAGAGAGTAACCAAGTTCACAAAGGAGTTGTGAAACCGGTTCAAGATGCACAAGTCCATCGTGGATTGGATAGGTTACGATCCGAACTCAAGAAATAGTGATTTCTCGTTGCGGAAAGTGATGAAGTGGAAGTCATTGAGAATGACGATCCTACTTGCTATCAAGAAGCGATGTCCTCTCCTAATTTGGATAAATGGTTAGGAACCATGGAATCCAAATTACAATCCATGTTTAACAATCAAGTTTGGAACTTGATTGGGCTACCTAAAAGTGTAAAAACTAAAGGGTGCAAGTAGGTCTTCAAAGACCAACATGGATGTGAAGGTGTATACTTTCATGACTAAGGATTGTAACAAAGGGATTTAGGCAAATTCATAGTATTGACTATGTTAAAACCTTTTTCGCCAGTTACAATGTCGAAGTCTGTTAGAATTTCAATTGCCATTATCACATATTGTGACTATGTGATATGACAAATGGATGTCAAACGACTTTCTTTAAATGGAAAGATTATTAAGGATGTGTATAGTACACAACCCGAATAGTTTGACGATCCAAGAAACTCTAATAGAGTATGCATGTTGCAAAGATCCATGAGATGGGTTGAAGCAAGCTTAAAGGAATTGGAATCTTCGTTTTGATGAATTGGTCAAAGAGTTTGACTTTATCAAGTACGAAGATGAACCTTGTGTATGCATGAAATTCAGTGGGAGCATGGTATTATTTCTATTGTTTATTACAATGATATCTTACTCATTGGAAAAACAAGTTCCGACACTTAAGACTGTTAAGTCTTGGTCAAGGAAAGGTTTCTCAATGAAAGATATGGGTGAAGCCGCTTACATCCTTGGCATCAAGATCTATAAAGATGGATCTAGAAGGATAAATTGGTTTAAGTCAAAGTGTTCACATTGACAAGATTCTTAGAAGAGTCTAAGAAGAGTAGCTTGTCAATGGATCATGGTACTTCTCTTAGCAATACTCATTGTCTTATGACAACTGATGAGCAAAAGGAAAATGAATGAAGTTCCATATGCTTCGGCATTTGGATCTGTCATGTATGCCATGATTTGTACTAGACCCGACGTCTCATATGCTCTAAGCATGATGAGTCGATACCAATCTGATCCTGATATAAATCATTGGATGGGAGTCAAGATGATCCTTAAGTACTTAAGAAGAACTAAGGATATGTTCTTGGTATTTGAAAGATTGGAAGTTAATCTTGTTGTAAGGGTTACATAGGTGCTAGCTTCCAAACTAACAAAGTTATTTTTAAATCGCAATTAGGATTTGTGTTTGTGCTTATTAGAGGTGCAGTTTTGATTGGAAGAGTTCCAAGCGTAAATTGTAGCCGATTCTACTACTAAAGCCATACTTTAGCAACATATGATGTAGCCGAGAGAGGCGCTTTGGATCAAAAGTTCATTTAGTATTTTGGAAATACTTCAAGTGTTTTTCCAAGTATCACTAATCGGTGAAACCTTTGTTATGACAATAGTGGTGCCACTTGTGCAAACAATGGAACCAAGGTCACAACAGTGATCCAAACACTCACTTAGACGTTCTTCGAGGAATTCATAAAGAATGAGAAGACGTTAAAATATACAAAGAATCAACCGATGATGACATAAGGGACTCACTTACAAAGACACTCGCATAGGCAGAAGCATGATGGGCATGTTAGATCCATGAGTATTCGATACATAAATGGAGCCTAGTGCAAGTGGGAGACTGTTAGTGTAATGCCCTAGGCTTTAGTTATGTTTAACTGAAAACCGTTATGTATCATCTTTATAGTTTATGTTTATTATTTGATTATTATATAGTTTGCATATTTATTGTAATAATCTCCGTCCCTAATTATTAAGAGAATAATTAGTATAATTGTCAATGGATAATCATGTGATGATTATATGCATAAGAGATGCACATTGAAATTATGGGTACTTGTTAGAGAACAAGTGACTGGACATGACCCGCATGAGATTTATGACATGGTCAAGTGTCATAAGTAAATCTCATAAGGTTACTTCATTTAGTCCCTAGACCTAAGATTATCGTAACCTTACATATGATGAAAGTCATGTTTGATTTTAGTCAAACGATATCTTAACACGATATCTATAAAGACTATCATTGGCATGATCGGATTCATGATGGGAAGGATGATAAGTCAAGAAGGAATTTGTCCCTCAGAAGAGAGATGTTATGCTTGGGCCCCTCGATGAGTGATAATGATGAAAGTGTATGGCCGTACCCCAATATGATTGGAATTATCATTATACTTAAGAATCGAGAAAGCATTGAACAATAACAAGTTGACAAGGACCATGACTTGTGTTCAATATAACATCGTGAGACAAAGGGATAAATGGAAGTACACCATTGGAAACGTGAACTCTTACGTTACATTATTTGGGTAGACATAATGGCTTGCTAGAGTCCGCTTATGTCTTATGAGGTTCGATATGATCGAACTCATTGCCAACATAATGTAATCCTATTGGGTCACACACAACTAGAATGAATTGGTTAAACCGGAGGAAGAATAGTTGAGAGTTTCTGTATCTGGCTATATATACCGCGCGACATATTAAGCCAATGGCTTAATATACCGCGCGACATAATAGGCCAGTACGCGGTTTGACAGCCTGTCTCTCCTAATACGATTAGGAGAGGTTTTCCTACCACTACAAGAGAAGGGGCTATTTACGGCGCTCATTTACGGCGGTGGACACGCGTCCGCCGTATATATCATATATATACGGCGGTTATATCTACCGCCGTATATAATTAATATATACGGCGGTCTAGACCGCCGTAAATAAGTAAATACGTATATTTCACATGAATACGTATGAGATCGAAGTTATATACGGCGGTTTATAAGTAGCCGCCGTATATAGTTAACTATTTACGGCGGTTTATACGCGTCCGCCGTAAATGTTATTAAATACCGGGAAACCAAATTTCCCTATTCAGTTTCGCGGTATCTCTCCCTCTCTTTCTCTCCTCCATAGCAGCAGCTAGGGCACGAAATCTCCATAGCTAGGACAACCAACGAAGATCTCTTTCTCTCCTCCAAATCAGTCTTGGAAGAACGGTTGGTATTTACTTTTAATTTTTTGGTTTTTATTGTTCTTGGTCTCCCCTTTGATTTCTTACTCAGTCTCTCTTTCTCTCCTCTAGCGTATCTCACTCAGTCTCTCTCTCTCCTCCAGCCGAAATTGAGCTTTGATTTCTTCAATCAACAACAATCAGGTATACATTTCTTTCCCCTTTTCTAATTTACTTTTAATTTCTGGGTTTTTTTTTGTTCTTGGTGTTGTGAGTTATGTGTGTTTCTATTTATGTCGAAGAAATAGTGACTTGATGGAGAAAAATTCCTCTAGTAATAAAATCCGAGCAAGTGGACTCACTACCGGTGTAGTAATATGCACGAGCAGGGGTCGAACCACAGAGACTCGTTGGTTTTAACAAGTAAATTTAATTAATGCTTAAAGTAACAAGATGGGTTTTGATTTGGTTTATTAAAATTAAGCAACGAAAGAAAATTAAAACAATTAAGCAACTAAAGTAACAATTAAGCAAGCTAGCAAACGAAATTCAAGGATTTAACAACTAGCCCACGGATTAGGTTCACCACATATTCTCCCTTTATGCCTTTTGAATGATAAAATATTAATTGGGTTTAGGGCTTCTTCACTTTTGTAAGAATTGGGACGGTTCGATTGCCGGATTGCAATTCTTCTATTGAGTAATTATCAATTATCACGCAAGATCAAATTGATAACAACTCAATTCATTAAGCATCAAAGAATTAATGAAGCCTAGACTCAATCAATTCACGCAAGATCATCAATTGAGTCTAATCCTCCTAATAGTGTTCGTGCACAATTCCCCACGCAAGTGCAGGACTTGTACCAAATAAAAATTAAGAATATTAGAATGAACTAACTCCACAATTAAATGAAATTTAAATATATAGCATAAAGTTCAAATACGGGCTACACCAATCCGTGAACTACAAAGAAATTAGCTACTCATGTTCCGGATAAACATCACAAAACATGAATAGCAACAAAACATCAAACCTGAAATCCTTGCAAAAACCTTGAAAATAAACTCTTTAATCCTTGAAAACCTAGGCAAGAAAAATAAGACAAAAGGTGTCTAATAAAAATAATAAAGGAAGTATATATACTCCTCCATGTAGTCCTAGGCTAATTAGGAAAATAAAATAAACAAATCTCTCCAAATCTGCTTCAAAATCCTTGCTGACGTCACAATACGCGTCCTGGCACGAGTCGTGATAATTAGCACGAGTCGTGCCCTTCAGTTCCAGTCGTGAGAACGACTCGTGCCAAGCCCCTCCATTCGTGCTGAGTAGCTGGTTGAAAATAGCCATGGCCTCCACTCGTGAGAACGAGTCGTGCCAAAGGTGCCCATTCGTGCTGAGTAGCTGGTTGAGATTAGCTTGACTCCATTCGTTCCCAAGTCGTGCTCCACTCTTCTTCAGTCGTTCCCCACTCGTGCCAAATACAGAATTGCCCCATTTTGACTCAGCTTTGACCTGGCCTTCGTCCCTTGACCATGTTTGACCCCGAGCTCGAACCTTGAACAACTTACTGCCCTTTTTCCACTGACAATGGACTTGCACGCTCCATGAAGTTTTACAACCAAATACACATAAAAAGCCAAAAATAACCTCAATAGATCATTGTTTTCTCACATCTCCTCACATAACACAATGTCATTCAAATACATCAAAACTAAACTAAATACATCAAAACTCATTGTAAATAATCCGGAAACGTAGGCAAAATATATGTATCAAATCCGCTCATCAAATTCCCCCACACTTAGACCATTACTCGTCCCTGAGTAATATCCTAACTCCAATCTAAAATTGGTCTAAAACAGATGTGCGGGAGAAAATGATACCTAGCCTCCTCTAACCACCAATACTAATCAAATACAATGATACCGGAGTGTACAAAACTCCGTCTCCATAACACTCCTCAATAGAAAATAATGGCCCTAGCTTGACATCAAACTCCATGATAAAAATGATCGTCCAAACTAGGGCCCTCACAATGTTAGTGGGGGGAAACTAAAATGTCCTAAATTTTCCCCCACACTTGCTCACACTACATAACGTACTCCTCGATAAAAAGTTAATGTTAAGAAAAAGGGATGCTCAACAAAAACTTACCTCGTGCTTTTCTCCAACCCCCTTATTACTCCAGGGGTGCACGAGGATTTCTATCCTAACGCCTCTATTCACGAACCTCCATCTCCAAAAAATTTTCCTACCCGAACTCCTAGCTCCCCCTTATGTCTCCACGCCGGTGAACAAGGATATTTTCGCTCAAATTCTCACCTTTTGCCTAAGTGCCCTTTCGGGTTTTCACTTAGCCACTCTATTTTTTCAAATTTTTTTTTTTTTTTTTTTGAAAATATATACATACAGTACAAAGGCACCGCCCTTCCCCCACACTTAAACTCCACAGTGTCCTCAATGTGTGCACAAAAATAAAAATAGGACAGTTTAAATGTAAAAGGGAAGAGTATAAGAAACGGTACCATCAATATCGCGGGCCGAAGCCCCCATCTGGAAACTGGGCCTCACGGGCCGCCTGCCGCTGCCTCCTCCTCTCAGCTCTCCGTATCATCTCCTGAAAATGCTCGTCCGGGACCGGCTCAAACTGTCTGGGCTCAGGCTGCTGTATCCAAAGCTGCTGCTGATGGACCATTCTATGCGTGGTCTCTACCCTATCCTCCAACGCCTCTAGTCTATCATCCTGAGCATCCCACCGCCTATCCACATAGTCAAACCGGGTGCGCCACATCAGATTCTGCGCCTCCCGAGCCTCGCACTCCTCTCTGTATCTCCTCTCTCTCTCCTCCGCATCTCTCTGGTATTGAGCATCTAGATATGCTCTCATATCACCCCAATAATCAAAGGCTCCAGCCATCCTCGACTGATCCTGCCCATGGCCTGCAAAGCCTCCACTAGCCCCACTGAAACGGCTCTCTCATCTGATGGTCCTCACCACCTTGCTGATCATCATCCTGCTGCTCTTGCTGCTCTTCCTCATCATCACTCACTCTCTCACCCATATCTCTCCTCATGTCTCTCAATGTCATATCGGCCACAAATGGCATCCTCCAATCTCTAGCATATGGGCCAGCAGGAAATACCACTCCCGGAGCACACCTAAAGCTCCTATCACCACCATAAGTAAAAGTCAATACCTCATTCTGCCCAGAGATACGCTCAAAAGTGTCATATCGGTATAAGAAAAACCGATCATAGAATAAAGGCCCCTCTACCTTGCCTACCGATTTAGGATGATTACGCACAAAGTTTTCCACTAACAAAGTCACCATACCACCCACCGGGATGTTCCCATTTCCGTTGACTCCCAACGCCTCACACCTCCGGAAAAACAGATCGACCCAATCCGGGATCACAGTATTAGACTGTAAAGCACATTCCATGGTCGCAAACTGTAGGGCATTCATCTGCGCCGGCTCCCCATTGGCGTAGAAGGTCATAGATAAACCCCTATAAAGGAGTTTCCACGCGGGATGGGAGAGAGATTTCATGACCACATAAGGTTTCTGCATAAACTTCCCTGTCAACTCGTAAAAGAATGTCTCGACGGTCCTATCTCTCTCTGACCACTCTCCTCGGGGCTCACTCACACCCAAATACTCTCGAGCTGCAGCATATGACATAACCCTCGTAATATCATTTGTATTAAAGCGCACACTCCAAATCCCATTCTCCTCACGTCTCTATAGTAGCCAAAAATTCAACCGTCACTCGCTTGTATACCCCGCACTTTTCCCAAGAAGCCTCCCAATCCAATGTTGTTCAATAATCCCGACACCAAACCATGTAATCCCAATTTCCTTAAGGTATCCTCACACAAGAATCTCGTCACTTGGACAACCCTTCCATTCGCCAAATTCCTCCATTTATTCTTTTGGGCATCCGTCAATTTAGTTAAGCCCATGAAATCATCGGGGGTGCGGGTGGGTTCCTCAATCACAATATTTCTTTTCTTCCTAGGCTGAGTTTCAATGGCTTTACCCTTGTCTTTTGTTCTTCCCATTATCACTCAATGAAATCAACAACCAACAATTAAACAAAAATACTACTCAACCAAACAACAATATTCTTTCCACCAAGCACACCAATCACCAACCACACTACTTAGAATTCGAAAGGGGAGTAGAAATAGAAATTACCTTCAAACAATTTAGGTCGCCGGAAAAGTTGGCCGGAGTTTGGCCGGAAAATTTACCGGAACTTGAGAAGAAGGTCGGAAAAGAAGGGGAAGAACAATGTAACACCCACCCCACAAAGAACCTTGCTCCAATCGACAACCACACCAAGTAATTCGCAAACCCACAACACCTTCAAAGCTCCAAGTTTTCTTCAAAGAAATCACCAAAAAGGAAGGATTTGGGGGTAAAATTTCGGTTTAGAGGGTTGTAATGGGGTAGAGAAGAGGATTTTGTGGGTTAGGGGTGAAGATTTTAAGGCTTGGATGGGGAATTGTTAGAGAAAGAACAAGGGTTTTCAAAATTTAGGGTAGAGAGAAGAAAAAAAAGGGGGGGGGGGGTGCGGCGGTTTTGAAACCTTGGAAATAAGGGCACGACTGAACAGGTTTTTGGGAACTGATGGTTTTAATTTCAAATTGGCACGAGTCGTGCTATTTGGCACGAGTCGTGCTTTTCTTTCCACTCGTGCTCACGAGTCGTGCCCAAGTACCCCAATCGTTCTGAGTAGACTGAGCTCTCTTCACCACTCGTGCTCCCATTCGTGCTAATGAGCACGAGTCGTGCTCTGCCTGGGCCAATTTTCAAATTTTCAATCTTTTTTTTTTTTTTTTTTTTTTTTTTTTTTTTTAGACCCAGGATTTTTAGCTCCTCCACGCACGTTTCCCTGCACAATACCAACAAAAGAAATACCTTTCAGCAGCACCAGTTTAATGAAAAAGAGAAATTTACAAATACACATACAAATCCGGGTTGTCTCCCGGTGAGCCGCCCTTTTTTAATGTCTTTGGCTAGACCATTTGCATGTCGCATTGGACACACACTTTGACCGCACTTTCGTTGCCTACGTCCCCATTAATGTGGGCGGACTACCCACAAGAATAGGCTCAGGTCACCGTAGTTCGACACGTTTACGAAATAAAAGACACTTAAAAACGGAAGACACTTTTCTTTTTTTTTTTTTTTTTTTTTTTTTAAATTCACCACCCCCACACTTAAATCATGCTATGTCCTCATGGCATAGGCCAAGAAAGACACAAGACAATCCAAATGCAACGATGAAGAGACTAAAACGAAAATACGGAAAACAGTAAATGTTACCTCCATTGGGTTGCCTCCCAATCAGCGCTTTGGTTACAGTCGTTAAGCTCGACATTATGCCTCCACAGAACTAGGTGTCCTCCTCCGAGTCCACCAACTCAATCACGTCAATCTCATTGATGTCTTCCAAAATTGACACCCCTTCGTAATATGGTTTCACTCGATGACCATTGACTTTAAACACATTCCCATCCTTTGGATTCTTGAGTTCAATTGCTCCGTGCGGATACACACGCACCACATCATACGGGCCCGACCATCTAGAACTCAACTTACCCGGAAAAAGCTTTAACCTAGAGTTGAAGAGAAGGACTTTCATACCCGGTCTTATAAACTTGGGCTTCAAATTTTTGTCGTGGTACCGTTTGGTCCTCTCCTTATACAATTTTGCGCTCTCATAACTATCTTGCCGGAGCTCCTCAATCTCATCAAGTGCAAGCAGTCTCTTTTCTCCCGCAGCATTCAAATCCATGTTTAATTCCCTCACAGCCCAATACGACTTGTGTTCCAACTCCACCGGGAGGTGACATTCTTTCCCATACACTATCCGGTACGGACTCATTCCAATGGGCGTTTTGTATGCTGTTCTGTATGCCCACAATGCATCCCCCAACTTTAATGCCCAATCTTTCCTGTTGGGACGCACTGTTTTCTCAAGAACACCCTTTATTTGCCGATTGCTTACCTCCAATTGTCCCGAAGTTTGGGGATGATATGCTGTAGCGAGCTTATGCACCACCCCATACTTTTTCAAAACTGCATTGAACCTTTTGTTGGTGAAGTGGGTCCCTTGATCACTGATAATTGCTCGTGGCATGCCATACCTGTTGAAAATATTCTCACACACAAACTTGCAAACGACATTAGCATCATTAGTTCGGGTGGCAATTGCCTCCACCCACTTTGAAACATAATCAACAGCAACAAGTATGTACAAATAACCGTGGGACGGGGGAAAGGGTCCCATAAAATCAATGCCCCACACATCAAATATATCAACAATAAGATTACTTTGTAAGGGCATCTCATCTCTTTTCCCTATGTTCCCGGACTGTTGACACCTATCACATCTAAGGCAGAACTCTTGAGCATCTTTAAACAGAGTAGGCCAATAAAGACCCGATTGCAGCACTTTCCTAGCGGTCTTTTGGCCACTAAAATGACCCCCACATTGGAGTTCATGACAAAATCTCAACACGCTACTCTGCTCATGGTCCGGAACACACCTCCTAACAATTTTGTCCGGGCAAATTTTCCATAGATAAGGATCATCCCAAATGTAATGTTTCACATCTGACTTGAACTTACGTTTTTGGTCATAAGTGAATTGTGATGGGAACATATTAGACACCAAGTAATTAACGAAATCAGCATACCAAGGCTCTTGGACATGTACAGCAAGAAGTTGTTCATCCAGAAAATTTTCATTAACCGGAATCAAACCTTCTTCAACATTGAGATACGAATAGTCCTCAAGCCTCGACAAATGATCCGCCACCACATTTTCAGTCCCCTTTTTATCCCGGATCTCTACATCAAACTCTTGTAACAACAACATCCACCTCAACAAACGAGGCTTAGCATCTTTCTTATTTAACAAATGTTTCAGTGCAGCATGATCAGAATAAATAATCACCTTCGATCCAAGCAAGTAAGAACGAAACTTTTCCAATGCAAACACATGCCTAGAAATTCTTTTTCAGTTGTGGTATAATTCAGTTGTGCATCATTAAGTGTTCTACTTGCATAATGGATAACGGAAGGCAATTTGTCAACCCTTTGTCCCAAAACAGCCCCAATAGCAAAGTCCGAGGCATCGCACATGATCTCAAAAGGGTGAGACCAATTGGGACTAGAAAGAATGGGGGCACATGTCAACTTTTCCTTAAGCAAATCAAAAGCATCAACACACTCTTGGTCAAAGATAAACTCCGTATCCTTGGCAAGCAGATTACATAAAGGCTTACAAATTTTTGAAAAGTCTTTTATGAATCGCCTATAGAAACCCGCATGCCCTAGGAAACTTCGCACACCCTTGACTGAATTCGGGGGAGGTAATTTTGCAATCACATCAATTTTAGCTCTATCAACCTCAATCCCCTTACTTGACACAATATGACCCAAAACAATCCCATGCTTCACAAGAAAATGACACTTTTCCCAACTCAAAGTCAAGTTGGTTTCACAACACCTTTTCAAAACAGATGCCAAATTCTTTAAACAATCATCAAAACTATCCCCTATAACAGAAAAATCATCCATGAAAACCTCAACGCACCTCTCAATCATATCCGAAAAAATGGAGGTCATACACCTTTGAAATGTCGCAGGTGCATTGCAAAGCCCAAAAGGCATCCTCCTAAATGCATATGTGCCGAATGGACATGTGAAAGTGGTTTTGGACTGATCTTCAGGGGCTATGGCAATCTGATTATACCCCGAAAAGCCATCAAGAAAACAATAGTAAGAATGACCGGCCAATCTCTCTAGCATTTGATCAATAAACGGCAAGGGAAAGTGATCTTTCTTGGTCGCAGCATTTAATTTTCTCAAGTCAATACACATCCTAAGGCCAGTCACTTCCCTTGTTGGCACATCCTCACCTTTCTCATTTTGGACAACAGTAATGCCCGATCTTTTTGGTACAACTTGTACCGGGCTTACCCACTCACTTTCAGCCACCGGGTAAATGATACCCGCATCTAGCAATTTTAGGACCTCTTTTCTCACGGCTTCCTCCATGTGAGGATTCAGCCTCCTTTGTCTCTCTCTAGACGGCTTGGCACCATCCAAGAGATGAATTCTATGCATGCACATTGTGGGACTAATTCCCTTTATGTCCTTCAATGTCCAACCAATGGCCTCTTTGTATTCACACAAAACAGCAATAAATTGGGCCTCTTGGTCGTTGGACAAATCAGATGCAATTATGACAGGCAATGTTTCTCTCTCTCCCAAAAATGCATATTTTAAATTAGAAGGAAGAGTTTTCAACTCAAGGGGCGGGGAATCACAATAGAAGGCGCCAACTTCTCATTGAAGTGGCCTAGGGGTGAAACGGGCCATCACTAGGATGGTGCTCGTCGGCCTTATCCACGGCCATCGTTGAGCATCCGCATTATCCCTAGTTTTCTCACCGCCCATTGAAATCAATGACTCTAACTCCTCACAATCTCTCACATGCCATGAAATCTCACTCACACAATCATCAACTTCATCCAACTCATCAACAAGCATGCAAGACTCATCATGACCCACCGCATTTTTCATTACATCAAAGACATTTATTTCAATCTTTTCATTTGCGACGGTCATAGATAGAGTACCATTACCAACATTGATCACGGTGTTGGTTGTTGCCATGAATGGTCTCCCAAGCAATATGGGTGAATCACGGCGACTACCCTCACCGCGAGGCATCTCTAAAACCACAAAATCAATGGAATAATCAATGAACCAACCTGAACTAAAACATCCTCTACGATGCCCATTGGTCTTTTAATGGACCTATCAGCAAGTTGTAGGGCCATCATAGTGGGTTTTAGCTCGGGCAAACCTAACTCAAGGTACATGTAATATGGCAACAAATTAATGCTCGCCCCGAGATCAAGCATAGCTCTCACCGTGTGAGAATCCCCCAAAGTAATGGAAATTAGAAAACTCCCGGGGTCTTTCATTTTCGGAGGGAGACTATGTTTGACTACAGCGCTTGCATTCTCATCCAAAAACAGAATCTCATCTTTCCCATACTGAATTTTCTTGGAATTAATTTCCTTGAAGAATTTGGCATATGCAGGAACATTCTTGATCACATTTAACAAAGGCAAATTTATGTTAACTTTTGAAAACATGTCAATCAATTCTTTCATTTGGTGATCAAGCTTATTCCTCAAGAATCTGCCAGGGAAAGGAACAGGAGGTACATATGGCTTGGGATTGGACTTTTCTACATTCACATTTTGTCCCAATCCATTAGTACCTTCACCCTCAGACACAACATCCTCAACAACAATATTTTCCACAATCGGGGGTTCCACAACAGGGGAATCAATGACAGGGGGTTTAGCAGGAGAAGAAGGAGAAGTTACCTGATTATCTACCTGTTTGCCACCACGTAGGGTGATGATGGCCTTGGCTTGCTCCCCTTGGCTCGGGAATGTACCCGGTTGTCGTCCCTGTAATGCCTCTGCCAATTAACCCATTTGGGTCTCCAACTTCTTCATTGCAGCAGCTTGATTGTTGTATGCTTGCTGCTGTTCTGCCTTTGCTTGAAGTTGCTCCGCTCTCATCTGATCCATTGCCTCTTCCCAAGGCTCTTTCTTCCTTTCATAAAGCCCCTGCGGAGGTGGTTGGGGATGAAGAGTCTTATTTTGTTGATTTCCACCCCATGACAAATTGGGATGTCTCGGTCTTTGCTTGCCATCCCGGATTGTAATTGTTCCCAAACCGATTGTTGTTTGGTGGGAACCGTTGACCAAATCCTTGCATCGCATGTACCGCTCGCTTCATAGCTAAAGGAACTAGTAGAGGGACATGAGTTATAATCATGAGATTTAGAGCCGCATGTAACACAACTATCATACACAAGATGAGCAAGTGGAAGGCATAGAAGAAGAAGAAGCATTTTGCAAAGCTAATTTATCAAATCTTTGGTTGAGCAATGCAAAGTGCTTAGCAATCTCATTATTCAATCCGACCTCATTTACCCCCCTTGTTGCTCCCCTAGAACCTTTTTGTTGAGAATTAGCACTCAACATCTCAAATAATTCCTGGCATTGTTGTACAGTCTTGGTTCCCAAACTACCTCCTGCTGCATTATCAACCATGGATTGGTATTCAGGGGATAAAGCCCCATAAAATGTTTGATGCAGCATAGAAGCAGGAAAATTATGATGAGGACATTGAATTTGTAGCATCCTAAATCTATCCCATGCCTCGTGGAAGGCTTCTCCTGCCTCTGTGCAAATCCCATAATTTTCACCCTAAAATCTGTCAATGCATTATAAGGGTAGAACTTAATAAGAAAAGCATCATGTAAAGCATCCCAAGTAGTGATGCTACGGGGAGGAAGTAACAATAGCCAAGTTTTGGCTTTGTCTTTCAATGTATATGGGAAACACTTCAGTCTCAAGTGCTCCGCTGTAACACCCTCTTTTATAGGGAACCCACTCACAGTAGACATGAATTCTCTCAAAAATGCCAAAGTATCCTCACCAGCTAAACCATGAAAGTTTGGAAGCATATTAAAATATTGGCCTTTTATTTCATAAGCTAGTCTTTGCATCGGCAACACTATGCACGACACCGATGTGTCGACTCTCGGCCTAGCAAATGCATTCATGACTTGGTCCGCCATCACAAAAATTAAATTCTTCTTCTTCCTCGGTGGAAGAAGTTTCCAACTCACTTAATTCTTCCTCTGTCCCTGGTGACGAAGTGTCAGATTCAGTTTCACTCACTTGAGTAGAGGGAATGCCTCTCTCAATTCTGTCTATATCGTCGTTCAAAGGAACCAAATTAGGATCCAATGACCGGCGACCAAACATGCACCGATTAAATTAACTTGTTAAAAATCACAACAAGTCCCCGGCAACGGCGTCAAAAACTTGATGGAGAAAAATTCCTCTAGTAATAAAATCCGAGCAAGTGGACTCACTACCTGTGTAGTAATATGCACGAAAGGTGGAGTCGAACCACAGAGACTCGTTGGTTTTAACAAGTAAATTTAATTAATGCTTAAAGTAACAAGATGGGTTTTGATTTGGTTTATTAAAATTAAGCAACGAAAGAAAATTAAAACAATTAAGCAACTAAAGTAACAATTAAGCAAGCTAGCAAACGAAATTCAAGGATTTAACAACTAGCCCACGGATTAGGTTCACCACATATTCTCCCTTTATGCCTTTTGAATGATAAAATATTAATTGGGTTTAGGGCTTCTTCACTTTTGTAAGAATTGGGACGGTTCGATTGCCGGATTGCAATTCTTCTATTGAGTAATTATCAATTATCACGCAAGATCAAATTGATAACAACTCAATTCATTAAGCATCAAAGAATTAATGAAGCCTAGACTCAATCAATTCACGCAAGATCATCAATTGAGTCTAATCCTCCTAATAGTGTTCGTGCACAATTCCCCACGCAAGTGCAGGACTTGTACCAAATAAAAATTAAGAATATTAGAATGAACTAACTCCACAATTAAATGAAATTTAAATATATAGCATAAAGTTCAAATACGGGCTACAC
The DNA here is from genome assembly GCA_022495995.1 of Adenophora triphylla var. japonica. NCBI lineage: Eukaryota > Viridiplantae > Streptophyta > Magnoliopsida > Asterales > Campanulaceae > Adenophora > Adenophora triphylla. The sequence goes on along the minus strand of JAFEMH010003227.1, from coordinate 16,854 downwards.
CAATCCGTGAACTACAAAGAAATTAGCTACTCATGTTCCGGATAAACATCACAAAACATGAATAGCAACAAAACATCAAACCTGAAAACCCTTGCAAAAACCTTGAAAATAAACTCTTTAATCCTTGAAAACCTAGGCAAGAAAAATAAGACAAAAGGTGTCTAATAAAAATAATAAAGGAAGTATATATACTCCTCCATGTAGTCCTAGGCTAATTAGGAAAATAAAATAAACAAATCTCTCCAAATCTGCTTCAAAATCCTTGCTGACGTCACAATACGCGTCCTGGCACGAGTCGTGATAATTAGCACGAGTCGTGCCCTTCGCCCGGGGCCGTGAGAACGACTCGTGCCAAGCCCCTCCATTCGTGCTGAGTAGCTGGTTAAAAATAGCCATGGCCTCCACTCGTGAGAACGAGTCGTGCCAAAGGTGCCCATTCGTGCTGAGTAGCTGGTTGAGATTAGCTTGACTCCATTCGTTCCCAAGTCGTGCTCCACTCTTCTTCAGTCGTTCCCCACTCGTGCCAAATACAGAATTGCCCCATTTTGACTCAGCTTTGACCTGGCCTTCGTCCCTTGACCATGTTTGACCCCGAGCTCGAACCTTGAACAACTTACTGCCCTTTTTCCACTGACAATGGACTTGCACGCTCCATGAAGTTTTACAACCAAATACACATAAAAAGCCAAAAATAACCTCAATAGATCATTGTTTTCTCACATCTCCTCACATAACACAATGTCATTCAAATACATCAAAACTAAACTAAATACATCAAAACTCATTGTAAATAATCTGGAAACGTAGGCAAAATATATGTATCAAATCCGCTCATCATGACTGGACCCTTGCTTTATACCCTGCCTTAGTTCAAGTGTGTAGTTATTTATTTTATTCATGTTTTAGCTTGTCCAAGCTGATTTGGTTGTCACAGGAAACATGACCATTTGGTATATGTGAAGAGATTGTTGGTTCCATTTATCATTCCTAATTCTGAGTAGATACTGTATTTTAAGTTTCCATCCAAATTATGACTTTGTCACATTCTTAAAAAATGTATTTCGTGAAATAATGTAGTGAAAATCCCTCCACTGTTAAAATGATTTCTCTCATTAAAAGCGATTCTAAATCAAAGCTGTGTAAGTTTCTTCACGCATATGCTGTATTCCTAATTTTCTGTTCTCCTATTGTCCACATTTATTAAAAAAATGGTAGTCTCGTAGCTCTCTTCTTGTTATCATGTCTTTGTTACAAGCTAATAGTAGTGTTCGGAGATGGAAACTCGTTACTGATAAACAAGTCCCGATGGCTCTTTAGTCATTAGAAATTGTTCTCGGTATTTCCACTCACCGATAATATTTGAAAGTAGTGAAATGACATTTTTCAAAAATTAGGGTAAAATAGGTTGAGGTGGCTTTACCACTTTGTGTGGTGATAGTCTTGTTAATTGTGAATCGTAATGCTTTTTTCATTCATTGGTGATAGTCTTGCTTTATACTCCGCCTTAGTTCAACTTTGTTGTTGAACTAAGGCAAACCTTGTAAATTCCCTTAACTCTAGTGTGCCCGTAATCTCAATCTATTAGTCCATATGTTGGTGTTGCGCACTTCAAAAAATAATGTTGCGCACTTCAACCTAGTTCCTAAAAATAGTTTCAAATCTTTTGTTGCATGTGCATATTCTTTTGCACATCAACCTAGTTCCTTAAATTAGCTTCTCAAATTAGGGGTTGTGAGAGAGAACGAATGAATGTTGTCATAGGGTTATACTATATCATGGGCCCAAGTTCGACTAATAGGCTAGGCTCCAACAATGTATATTATCTATATCGAGCCAAAAGTTGTACATATTTAGACTATGTTTGTTTATGAGTTTATTTTTATTCTAAAATTTGTGTCTCTCGGTCTTATATATAGGTTGTATTTTAACGTTAAAAATATCAAGTCAAGTCATATATGGACAAAAGTTGGATTGATTTGGATAATCGAATTTCAAATGAGTATTTGTCTGGGGTTGACAACTTTCTCGATTTTGCATTCTCAAAAAAGTCTGTTGGTGTTAAAGAAATATATTGTCCTTGTAAAAAATGCGCAAATCGTTATCAAGAAGACCGTGCAACCGTGAGATCACATTGTATTGCAGTGGGATTTCAAAAAGATTACAAGAATTGGATTAGGCACGGGGAAGAGTACATTTCGGCGCGTAAGAATGATAATAATGATAGGACAACCGAAGATGGCATTGAAATTGAATTGGGCGTGCAAGATTGTGGATGAGGCGAATGGTACATGAAGGGATGGGTATGCCGAATAGTAACCGGCCAGAATTGAAGAAATCGTACAATCGGATGCATCCACCGCAAAGTTTCTTAGACTTTTGAGAGATGCCGATCAAGCCTTGTGGGAAGGGTGTGATAAGTTTACAGTACTCTCATTTATTGTAGAACTTATGCACCTGGAAGGCTAATTATCGAGTGACCGATAAGGGATTTACTTCTTTATTAAAAATTTTCATTAGGGCATTGCCTCGCCGCCGAAAGTGCCAAGTTCCTATCGTGAGGCGTACAAGATGATCGCGGATTTGGGTTTTAGTTATAAAACGTGGGACGCGTGCATTAATCATTGTATGTTGTTTCGAAATGAAACTGAAAAACTTACTAAATGTGAAATTTGTGGAGCCTCTAGATATAAGCAACAATAAGAAGGGGGTATCGGTGAAGGTGTGGAAACAAGTGGCAAGAATAAACTTCCCAAGGTGTAGCGATGAAGAAAGTGTGGTATTTTCCCTTAAAGCCAAGGTTGCAAAGGTTGTATTGGTCATCTAAGACCGCGACACTCATGAGATGGCATGCCGAGAAAAGAATAGACGATGGTGTGCTGAGGCATCCTGCAGACTCTCGTGCGTGGAAGGAATTCGATGAACGTTATCCATTATTTTCAAGTGAAATTCGAAATGTTAGATTGGGATTAGCATCTGACGGATTTAATCCTTTCAGAACAATGACTATATCTCACAGTACTTGGCTGGTTGTGCTTATGCCATACAATCTTCCACCTTGGTTATGCATGAAACAGCCATATTTCTTCTTGTCGGTGCTTACTCAAGGCCCAAAAGGGCCGGGCAACAAGATAGATGTGTATCTCCAACCGTTAATTGATGAGTTGAAGGAATTGTGGGAAGATGGTATATCAACTTATGATGCATCAAGGAACGAGTTGTTTACTTTACGAGCTTCACTATTATGGACAATAAATGACTTTCCTGCATATGCAATGTTGTCTGGATGGAGCACTAAAGGTGAATATGCTTGCCCTTGTTGCAATGTGAGACCTCAAGCACGATGGTTGGATCATGGTGGCAAGTATTGTTATATTGGTCATCGACGCTTCTTGCCTAGGAGTCATGCTTTTCGTAAGGATAAAGGCTCTTTTGATGGTACTCATGAAGTGAGAGATAAGCCCAAGTTATTGTTTGGAACAAAATTGCTTAAACAAGTTGAAAATATGGAAACAGAGTATAAAATAGAAGATGTTATTAAAAAGAGGAAAAGAGAAGAGGGTGAGAAGCAACAAGCCAAGTTGGAGAAAAGAAAGGTTCCTAAGTTGTGCCACAATTGGAAAAAGAGGAGTATCTTCTTTGAGTTGCCTTATTGGGCAAATAATCATGTTCGTCATAATCTTGATGTTATGCACATTGAAAAAAATGTGTGTGATAATGTGCTACATACTCTGTTAGGTACTCAAGGGGAAATCAAAAGATAATGATAAAGCAAGAAAAGACCTAAAAGTGATGAACATTCGGAAACCATTGCATCTACAAAAGCTTCCATCCGGCAAAGATATTATGCCTCCGGCTCGCTTTACAATGAGTAAGAAGCATAAAGACACATTCTTGAAAGTTCTAAAGGGAGTCAAAGTCCCCGATGGCTACTCGTCAAACATATCTCGTTGTGTACATCTAGAGGAAAGAGCTATTTGGGGTCTTAAGAGCCATGATAGTCATATTTTGCTCCAACAACTACTCCCTTTAGCTGTTCGAAAAGCGTTGCCTACTTCTGTTGTAAAAGCCATCATTGAGTTGGCAAATTTCTTTAGGCAATTATCCTCAAAGGTGAATTCACTTGCTGATCTCGAAAAGATACAAGATCGGATGGCTGTCACACTATGTGCTCTCGAGAAAATATTCCCACCAGCTTTCTTTGATGTTATGGAGCACTTCTTAGGTGCATTTAGCCGAGGAGGCCTTGCTAGCAGGCCCAATACAATTTCGTTGGATGTATCCGGTAGAGAGGTACATCCATATTAAATTTACTTTGAAAAAAGTTAAATTCCTTTTTACATCTGCTTTAGCATAAGTAAATGTAGATTTGGTTCTGTACATGTGCTCGTGAATGCAAGTTCTATATTCTTGGTGGTGATTGCATTATGGATGTGCATGAAGTGGTGACAATTTGCATGGCAATTCAATGTTTTGTTCACCATATATTCATGGACCCAGTTTTTCACCTAATGAGACACTTAACAGTAGTTGTATAACCAATAAATAGGTCAGTTTACAATTTATAAACTGTGTATTTGCATGGTAATTGTTGTAGCTAGAAGTCCATTTATAATTTCTTACCTTTTTGAAAGTAGGCAATTTACTAGTCTAGTTGAACTGGAGCCAATTTCTGTAGTAAGGATGTAGCTAGAAGTCCATTTACTAGTCTAGTTGAACTGGAGCCAATTTCTGTAGTAAGGATGAGCTGAACGAGTATGTTCCTTATTTAGACCTTTTTTTCTTTTTTCTTTATGAATAAAATCACGAAAGTTGTTTTTTGGAAACCTTGCCTGTTTTGAACTACTTCAAAATTAAATGTACATAGTTTAATAGCTCAAAAATGGTATCATATTCCTCTCGTTTGTTCCAGTTTTTGGTTGTTACAGTTTTTGGTTGTTGCTGTTGTTGTTTTTTGTTGCTGTTGAGTGTTGTTGTTGTTCTTTGCATTGTGCCATTAATGCATTGGTCAGTCTTCACATTCTCTTGTTTATATATCAAAAAATTGCTTGTTATTATAACATGTTATAAGACTTTATCCTTTTCAATTATTTTTCTCATGTTTATATATCAAAAAAAATTCTCGTTTGTTGTTTGCCGCCGTTATTATTCTGTTGCCGCCGCTTTATTTTCGCTTCGTTATTGTTCTTTATTCGTTGTTGTTGTTGTTGTTGCTTTATTCTTGTTGTTATTCCCGTCATTCTTGTTTCATTCTTGTTTGTTGTTCTTGTTGTTGTTTCGTTCGCCGTTGTTTCGTTGTTGTTGTTGTTGTTGTTGTTGTTGTTGTTGTTGTTGTTTCTAGGCATTTTATAGGTCTTATACATGATACATAAGACCTATAATAAATTTATAGGTCTTATACATATATTATAAGATTGTTTTTTTTGGGTCCTTTACTTGGTTTATCCAATTCTTGTGCTATAAATGAATTGTCATATGACGAGATATGCCTCCAAAGAAAAATTTATTACTGTGTCGTGGCTCTAACCCTAAAGGAAGAGGGTTGGCAACACCAACCGCCAAATGGGGTAAAGAGAGATTGATCATAATATGGAATAATTATGGTCAACCAGTTGGTGGGGAAATGGCACAATTAGCTACTCAGATAGGAATTTTTGCTAAAAATGGGGAACATTTCCCATTAACTAATGAGTGGTCTCAGATGAACCACGAGTGCATAAATAACGTATGGAATGACGTTCTGGTAAGTTGTAATCCATATTTCTTACATAAATCTCTAGTACGTAGTCAAAAGTCTTATGATTCTCTAACAATTGTTTTTTTTTTCTTTGTTGAATTGTGTATATAGGAAAATACAAATGCTCCTCCGGAGTATTTCCCTAAGCATGGCTCTTTCTCTCGCTAAAGCGTGGCGTGACCGGAAATACAATGTAAGACAAGCATATAATAAGTATTACTCGCTTATGAATATTACTCGGTTATGACTTTGTTATGAATATTGACTCGCTTATGAATATTATTACTCGGTTGAAACAAAGCATTATAAGATGTATGAATCCGACCAAGACGCATTGGCTCACCCACCCCGTGGGTGCGTAACGGATCAATGGGCCGCACTTGTTGCGATGTGGGTACGCCCAAGGCTCGGGTATATTTCAAATTAATCTCAATCTATTATCGTGAATGTCTTATATAAGTAGTCAAATTAATACTAATATTATCTTTTTTTTCCAGAAATATCGAAACAAATAAATTGAATCGAGAAAAACAATCGTGCTCGAATAGGACCGGAAAAATGTCCCATTCCAAAGTCATCAAAGAGGTTTGTCATCGTTCAATTTAGTTCTCGATTGTCAATTCAATTAATGTTTCTTTTTGTATCGTATATAAATATATTTTTTTGGTCAAATGATTCTATTATAAATTGTAGAGAGGCGACAAGGGTTTACCAACTGATCGCTTAAGCGTTTTCATACATACGCGCACGGGCAAAACACCCGCAGATCAAGAAACCACTCAAATGATTGTAAGTTAAAGTTTCAACCTTTTCTGTTTCAGTTTTGTTATTCTATAGAATACTTTTTTCATTTCTAACTTCATTTTCATAATATTAATTAAAGTTAAAACATTTATATTGAACATGTTGTTTTTGTTACGCGAACGCTTAATGATGCGGTTGAGGAGCCGCGTAGGAGCAACAAGACTCTCCGCGGCGCGTGAAAATATTTTTGTTGGTATGTTTGGCTCACGATGACCATGGGAGAGTTCGATGTATGGGAGGCGGTACGAACAAAACTAAGGTGTTTGGTAAATCCCAACCTTCTCGGGCAGTGTAGCAATGAGGCGATGGCGGGGGTCAGAGCAGATTTTGAAAGACAACTTCAGGAGGAACGCCGACAAAATGAGGAGGAACGCCTTAAGTTACAACAACAAATTGATGAATTGAAACGTTGTTGGATGGAAGGACGTGGAAATGACGGTAATGAATAGGTGTTGTGGATTTTAGACATTGTGTATTTTGGATACATTCAACAACTAATAACTTTTTTGTATAATGGTTATTAGACATTGTGTATTTTGGATACATTAATTGTGTTAATATGTAGATTGTAAATATTGATTGGATTTGTGTATTTTTGGTTATATTGTGTGTGTACAGGTTGAATTTGGTTTTTGTGAACGTATTTTTGGGGAAAATGAATTATACAAGCTGGGGGAAAAAAAATTAGGCTTATTTACGGCGGTGACTAAATCCGCCGTATAAACCTAGGGATGACTCGTGCCCAAAGGGGGACGAGGGAACCAAGAGGGGTGTAAATGGGACGACTCGTGCCATAGTGGACGAGTCGTCCCTATTTAGTTATTTACGGCGGATATAGTAACCGCCGTATAAAATGGCTACGGACGACTCGTTTGGACGAGGGAACCCGCGGGGGTGCAACCGGGACGACTCGTTACAGTGCGGACGACTCGTCTCTTATTTACGGCGGTTACACATTCCGCCGTATAAAGATCACTCAAATACGCCATATTATACGTATGTATTTTATTTATATACGGCGATGGTATATCCGACGTATATAGTATATACGGCGGTTGTCCCGACGTATATAGTATATACGGCGATGATTTATACGGGGGTCTATTTACGGCGGCTAGTCCGCCGTAAATACTATATACGGCGTGGGCGTAGTATTATATACGGATTTTAACCGCCGTAAATAAACCCTCTTTCTTGTAGTCCATTATTGTAGTATAAATACATTTCCGTCGAACCTAAAAGGTCACCCGAAATTTTTCAATCAAAATTCACAACAAAATACTCTCAATATTCTTCAAGGTTTTAGATCTAGCAATCATCAAGAAGTTGTTCTTGAATTCATTCAAAGTGTAGGATACTAAAGGTCTTCGCTGTTCATCGATCAAGGCCTAGAGTTGGCAAGCAAGTTGAAGAACGAAGTTTGTGATTCGATATCACATAATCAAATCGTTCGATAGCTCAAGACCTAAAGCGTTTCAAGGTTGGTTTAATTTCTATCTCATAGGAATTTAAATTAATCGTATAGAACGGATCCTAGGGCTTTTTGGATTTTATGTTTTAATGCTTAATTTCAGCCGCGCATGGACCCGTCCGCAACATTAGACAACATCTGGCAATGATGTTGCCACCTAATTTCTCCAATGTTACACTGTATTAGGATATGGCACTCCTAACTTCCTCTCTCCTAGTTATGTATATATCTTCGACCTCTGTCCATGCCATTCGTTGAGATACAGTATTCAATACATATCATGTCATTAGTATACAATGAGATAACAACAGGTTTCTTCGGTAACCTCGTTAATAATAACGCTATCTCAATCTTCTTTACACGTTATCAAGCCCTAGACCCTTTCATCAACTCGTTAGGGCCCCGACACTCAGCTTGTTATAATGCATGATATGTAGAAGAGCCGATAAAATACACAACGAATGTACTAGGCATCACCCTCCAATTCAGCAAGTGTCGCCAAATTGCAAGCACCGGTCACCCGCTTGTCCCAAACATATCGCAAGTTTTCTCGACATCCCGAAGCGTGCCAATGTCCCACCCATGAAATTGTATGACGGCAAACACCTGCATCCGGCAGGAGCATGCTGCTCAATATCACAGAAGATGGATATAGTGTCAATATCCCATTGCACTTTAGAGAAGGCTGAGCTGATGCAGAGGATTCGGGTCAACATTAGTCGATCTCAGCCTTCTCAAAAAGTGGCTGGACAGGTGATCCCACAGTGCTCAATCGGGTTTCTTTGCGCTAACTCATCCAATATGTTCTACAACCAGCTCATGCAAATGATAACTTCGATAAGTTGACAAGTGGCCTCCGATAATGCACCTCAATATGTGAAGAACCTGGCGTGAGACCACCGAAGGACTATAGGCCCACCATTATCAATAACCACCGGAGCAAAGTCCCGGAAATTCCCAATCTCGACATGTCGATGTGCCTACGTGGGCATTCGAAGATTGGAAGTCAAAAGAAATATTCTCACTATTATCAAGATTTAGTTATTCCTTGTAAGCGGCCGGACGAGGTCAGAAGTAGCCCCGCAAGGTTCATAAGGTCGAGAGAAGACGAGTTGCGGCGGTCCAAGTCCTGGCAAGCAAGCATGTCGACATACGACAACCCGAACAGAAGACAGTAACATCTCTACAAATAAAACAACCGATCCAATCCTTACTCCAAGAAGCGACATAAAATAACAAAACTTTCAATCTTGGGCTTGATGGTGAGGACGAAGATAATGATAATGTGCCTAACATATCCGATTGGCTACTTTTCTATTGATATTTCCGGTATCCTTTTCGCAATAATGGCAACTCCGTAGATGTGCTAAAGGCCGGTGGTTAATATTTAGAAGGTGTACGGAATGGCGTTGATAAACTAGTAGGCGAACCACTGACGAAGATTTTGGGCATGTCATTGCAGGATTGTATTGCTCCCGAGGAAGGAAATCGCGTTACTCCGTTCTCAGCGGACACCTTAAGTGAGTCGCTTGGTTCTTAAAGAAGAAGACCGAGAATACTTTGTAAAACACCGCTAGAAGATGAATGACCAATCCTCTCCTACCAAAGGCATCAACTAAAGTCATCAATTTCATCGAGTTGGTGGGTCGTAGATTTGCGATACTTCCTACTTCCACGCCAAAAGACATGCAAAAGAATCGAAATGGATGAAAAGCCAGTAGTTAAATGCACTAGGATGTCGACATCTTCCAGTAGAATTCCGACATTACCTTCTGATGAAAGCGACGTGAGTAATAACTTATCGGAACGCCACCATTGATGGCCTCGTAATATCTCTACAAAATCACTTCAATCGTACTTATTAGGCGCATCTTGATAGATGTGGGCAAAAATTTCTACAATCTCATCATAAGCCGAGCAATCTCTAAAAAGAGATTTAACATCCTCAGGATATCGTAGAATCACAGCTAGTCAAGTCTTAGCTGCCAAGCAGTGTGCTTCCGGAGGAATCAAGGAAACAATCTGACCACAGTGAGAGATCAAGCTTCAAATTCTATTCTAAGAGGCCTCACACTAATCCACTGGAGCTGCTCTTGTGTGACCTGATCCGTGCAACATCTTATAATGTGATTCTTGGCATGTGCCGTGGATTCATGGAATGAAAGTCGGTACCGTCACCCTACTGTCGCCGCGCGTGAAGTTCCTTACACCTCCAGGGAAAGCTGCTGTAAGAGATATAGCGAATGTCAAAGGTTACTGAAAGGAGTGCTACAAGACATCCATTATATCGAAGGCGCTAACGCCTGAAGGCAAGCATAATAATTACAAGCAAGCAATTTTGAGGGTCCTTGGAGGCAAAGGAGAATGATGTGAAAGAAATACTACTAGATTCTTCCCAACTTAACTCCAAAGTGCTTATTTGAGTAAAGTGATATTTCCAAAACAGAGTTAGGAAGAGAAACTCACGACTTTCCTCTTGAAGAGCAAAAGTAATAAAGAGTTTTTCGCATGGGAAGCATGACTGACAAGACTCGGCACGCAAAGATGTCATCACTCATAAGCTTATATGTTGATCTAAGTTTCTCAATGCACCAAATAAGATCACTTTACAGCTTTACCTTATTTAAAATGAACCCTTTCATAATAAACTCTCAACCGTCCATAACTCTCATATTGAACAGGTTGTCAAATCGTATGTCATGCGCCAGTTATCCCTTTTTTTGAAAATATTTACCTCTTCGTATTCCGTGAAGTGATAAAATATTTTCTTTGGGACAATTGTTATGCAGGCAACATTCTTCATGCATGCCGACATCTTAAACCCAATCGTAAGTGCTGCATAAATATTTAATGTTTTTACTTAATTGTTTTCTTATGTTTACCAAGTGGGAAACGGAGATAATCCCGTAAGCTAACCGTTGTAACTACCACTTCCAGGACTCTCTCATCAAACGCCAAAGGACTCTCTCTATCAAACGCTCAAAGACCAAGTCAAGAGACGTTGGATAAAGCATTAGGCTCTGGATTTATAGGATAGTTTGTTATCTTGTTTTAGACTTCTATTTATCTTGTCTAGGAGACTTGGGAGAAACACACGCACGACACATACCACGCTCACTTTCCGTAATTCCAATAGCTCTCAATCCTCTTGTAAACCGAAACTATACTTTGAGTGTAATTCTTTTGGTAAGGAAGGTGACCTAACCTCCCAACAGCCAGTGGGGCTTTATGTCACGAGAACATTTTTCTCAAAGGCTTTCCTCATTACATCGTTGTGTTCTTGTTTGCATTTCTTAGTTTAGCATCCATTTATATCAAATTCCAAAGCTTTTCCCTCCTAAAGATATATAATCCACACACTATTTATTTATCACCTAAGATTCTACTTAAACTATTTTTTCATACCAAAACAATAACTATTATGTAATATCTGAAATGATAAGGAAGTTTTAAACCATTTATGGTATCGGGAGCCCCCTCGGGCATTCTTTTTCAAACCTACTAGTTAACCACCGAAAGTTTCCGTAATCATTTGGAAAATGACCAAATTTCATAAGCTAATCCGATCCAACCTAAAGTCAAAACTACGTGCGTTCATAAGCATGTTTAGCACTCATAATTATTCAATATCTCAATATACATATATGATAGTTAAGTATATATATATATATATATATATATATATATATATATATATATATATGTGTGTGTGTGTGTGTGTGTAGTGTGTGTATTTCATAATCATTTGTTAAGGATTACTGAAAGGGGTGGAAATAAAAAAGTAGTTATTTGCCCGCATTTCTTGGGGGCATCATTTCCGTCGCACTTCCCACGTCAGCATAGACCTATCAAGCATTTCCTTACAAAAACTATCCAAATTGAATCAAAAGTAGTTGAGTCAATTGTACTCACACTGTTCTACTAACATGAAATAGAGAGAACTTGTTTAATCTTTGTGCTGCATTGCTTTGATATTCAACAACCCAACATTGATTAAAAATCTCAATTTGAGTTCAGAATTCCAAAATTCACATCAAAACAAAAATAAAATCCTAACCCTAATTGACAAATCATCATAATAAAGTTTAAAAATCGACAAAGATGAAGCTCTTACCTAAATATTTGAATAGAGAAGAATCAAGGAGATTAAATTTGTGCAGACCGTAAGAAATCCTTGGTGATTAAGATTCTCATAGTAATTGCTTCATCCCTTCGTCGTCGGGGTCCTGCTCAAAGATCTCAAGCAAAGATTGTTTTTTTCTTTCCTCTTTCTGTCCTTTCGTTGAAACTTATATTTATTAAACCCCTTCAATCTTGTATAAACCGAGCTGACGAACACGGGCTTGTTGCTCCGAACCTGGGCCCAACTATATTGATCCATGGATATTATATTTCATCAAGTATTAGGCTGAGCATCATCTTTCCCCTCGTAGGCCGATGGAACATTTACCTTGGCCTTATGTCTGCCATTCTTGGGCCGCTCCGGTCCCAATTAACCGAGGAGAGAAAAGTCCCTTTGCTCGCTTATGTCACCAATTACCGAGGAAACAAAAGTATTTCTCTCCGGCACATTTTCATGTTGGCCATTTCTATCAAGTGGACGAGGAAGCAAAGGATCATTTTCCTCTCGCCTGATTTCCGCCAAAGGCCGAGGAAAAACATTTTGCCTTCCTCGGCTGTTCCGGCTTAGCAGCTTACAATCCTTATTCAACAAGGATTACATGCGGCTTGTAACCCAATCGGGATTACAATTACACAATAGCACCAAGTCAAACAATGACTCCTTTAACACACTATAATTCTCTTAAGATTATATCTTATCTATTTACATAAGTTCACTCCAACATGGATTCTACCTATCCATTCCTATAAATACAAGCCCCAATGGCTCATTATTCTAAGATACGTTACTTTTTACATCGGGAGAAACTCCGTCAATATGATTTCCTCTAATATCAACCGTCAGAACTTTACTCTCACGCCGTGAGGGCCTTTAGCCGGATCCGCCTCCGGCTTAGTTTACGTGTTTTCTTCTTATTTTTGCATGCCTTGCACCTGCCGTGAGCATCTCGACGCTTGGATTCGGGGCTGGATTCTGGACGATTATTTGGGGCATCATCAATTGGTCTCCATTGCCGTGGAAATCGATTCAAACACCCATCAAGTTTGGCCCGGAAGACGCTCGCCTTTTTTAAGCCAATTTCTCTGCCGGAATTGTTCTTTCTTGGAACGGAATTCTCTGGATCGTTGGGTTTGTTCTTGAAAACCGCCTCGAATCTCGCATATTTTGACCGGAAAATACCTTATTCCGCAAGGCATTTTTGGCGTTAAAATTCCGCCCCGCCTTGGCCAGTTTGAATTCGTTTTGTTTCAAAAGAATTACAATCGAGCGAGCTTTGTTTCAGTGGTCAAAATTTGCCCTAACTTTGACCTCCAAAAATTGGTTCTATCAAATTGTGATTTTTGAGATATTTTAGGCCGTTAATAATCTGCCGTTGAGTTATAATGGACTCGACACCACAAGTTGTTACAACGAGGATCCCACCCAGCGGGAACCTGGGGGAAACACTGTTGGAGCCGAGGGAGCCGACCGCTTCTCCTCCTCCCTCCCCTCTACCTCAAGCCGATGCCACTTCCTCCCCTTGCCATGACTCTTCGTTCCACGGGTCGCAAATGCCGAGGGAAGAGTAGGGGCAATGACCTTCCTCGTCCTACTCGTGACTCGTGGGAGGCAAGCAGAAGGAAGAAACAAAGAATGCCGACGCCCAAGCAGTGAGGATCTCTAAACTCCGTTGACCGACGCTCTTGTTACACAAACAAATGGAGACTTTGCAGAAGGATGTAAAGGAGACAAGCGGAAAAGTTAAGCCTTCGTTGCAAATGGACCTGCATTTCATTCCAATGGCTCCCCTTCATTGTACCATCAATGGGCCCACCTTCGAAGAAAGGAACAGTGGGGAGAGCATCAGCTCATCCCTCGAAGCATCGCCGAGCTACCACCGCCAGCCTCCTGTGCAGTGATTCTCCTCATCCTCTGCATAATGTAAAAGAAGTATAAGGAGCCGCGGTGCGGCTCGATCCGAGAAGCCAAATAACTCCTAGGGAAGAGGAAGTAGCGAACTCCAAGGACCTAAGAACAAGACTAAGTTCTTGAATAGGGCGCCTTATCACCTCGCCGCCTCATCATGACCACCTAGGCGCTCCCGCAAGTCTCCCTCGAGCCTCGTCGGCCAGCATTCTCCCTCTCGGGTCCTCGTCATTCGTATTCCGTCGGTCCTCGCGTCCGACCGACTTCTCCCTCGCCCCTGCATCGGGAATTTGCTAGGCCGAGGACCCCGTGAGCTCCTACAGTGATGATGGTCACTGGCGCACAAAGACCCGGAACCAAGACGTGATAGGGTCCCTCCAAAACGTGATGGGCCACCGACATGAAGCGGAAGCACACAGTAGTGTGGCAAATGATCGCCCTAAAGACAAGTCCAGGCGAAGCTCCCAACGAAGCACTTCGCTCGCGCAGCCGAGAAGGAAATAGAAACAAAGCAACGGAGATGCCGCAAACAGAGGCCTGTGCTACCGATGATAATGGAGAAGTGGGAAAGAAATATAATGATTTACGATTATGATTGGGCCACCCGTCCGTTTTCCTTGAGGATACAACCTGAGCCGCAAAGATTCTCCCCATCCTGAACCTTCAAGCCTCCCAAATTTCGAGAAATATAACTAACCACCGACGCCATATGGACCATGTGCAAAAGTTTTGAACAAAACCATGAATCTCCTCTACCACCGGCCGATGACTTGTTTCCGCAGAAAGTTTTCAAGCGTAGCACCTTCTTTTCCTGAATAAGCCTTCGACTCTGCTCCGCGAGCTTAAGAAAGGTTGCATCGATTGGGCCGGAGGGCACTGGAGGGAGAATGTTCTTTAGATCACTTTGCCACGGGGGAAGAGGAAGACGAGATTAACCGACTTGGCCAACATTTGAAAGCAAGGGAAAGTGGAAGAGAGACCACCCCCGGGGCTACTACAA
Source organism: Adenophora triphylla var. japonica (assembly GCA_022495995.1). NCBI lineage: Eukaryota > Viridiplantae > Streptophyta > Magnoliopsida > Asterales > Campanulaceae > Adenophora > Adenophora triphylla. The sequence continues at coordinate 1,817 of JAFEMH010003227.1, read as the reverse complement.
TAGGTTCCCGGAAAGATGGCAAGATCAAGTCGAAGAAAAAGCCTTCACCGATAGGGAGGTCATAGTTTGCTTCAACCTCTCGGGTTAAAATCTGGGCTCCCCTCATTTATAGCGAACTCTCACCAGTGGTGGAACCCAAACTCTCCAAGGCCGAATTATACAAAGCGGCTTATGCCATTTCCAATGGCCGAGACAAGACAAAGAAAAGTGGGTGCCGAGCAAGACGGAACCCGAAGCTAACTAACTCCCGACGTAACGTACAATGGGAACGGCAAGAAAGGAAAGAATAAAACCAAGGCTAACCGAGAAGTTTCGGAGTTCACCCCTTCTTACAAAGCCCATCTCCGAAATCATGCAGATGGTGAACCTTCCTCCACCTCGTCCGCACGACCGATAGCCCAAAGTATCCCCTGCCATAACAAGAACAAATACCGTGATTTTCACAAGGACAACGGGGCACACCACCGATGGTTGGCCGGGCCTTTAAGAAGATAATCCAAACAATGGGTTGACGAGGGAAAATTAGACCGTTATGTAAACATGAAGAAAGATATGTGCTTGAAAGCGGAAGCAAGAGGAGAGTGAAGATGACTCCAAGGAGTGAGGATGAAGATAGAAGTGCCTCCTAGGTGGCTAAACTACATGTGATCCTACAAGAGGCGACCTCCACTGTAAAGCTAAGGGATCGATCCACGAGCTAAGCAAAGTGATACCATACGCGTCCCCTGGCTGATCCAGTAAAGCGGTAAGAAATCATTAGTTTTTCTCCGAATGAGGTCAAGGCAGAAGTCGAGCACTTTCAGTGAGCACCTATCTGTCATCAAGGGTCGAATTGGACAATGTTGGAATCCGAAAGACTTCTTGTTGATCACTGGGGCCTCCCTGTGACATCTTGTACTATTCCAGCCTTTCCAACAAATGGGATTGGAAAGACACTTCGCTAGAGCCATATCATGGAAGGCTTGAAGGATTCACCAACCATAAGGTTGGAGCAAAGGGAACTCGTAGAACTCCGGAACTCGAAGCTTTTCCGCGATCATCCCTTCCGATCCAAAGCCATCACTACTTTTATAGTCATGGATTTGACTAGCGACTATCATGGCGCGACATTCCGCATTCCAAGTCAAGCCAAACTTGGGATGGTAGCCTCCCTCTCCTCACCAACGAGTTAAATTTCCCACTCGTGGCCGTACATAGGATGCGCAGAGCAACCCCCAAAAGATTTCTCGGAACATGTTGTCAAGAGCCTAAAAAGTCAAAAAGCGTGGAGATAGATCACGCCCGAGGAGCAACATCAAGATCACCAAATTCAGAAGACCCACGTGAAACTAGCTCTAGAATGAACTATATCCGTGAAGTATGGGAAAGTGAGGAAGAGGAACCTAGCTTGGGTCCCTTGAAATTGTGGATGACCAAGGCATAACTCCTACCCACACTCCGGGAAGAAGAGCCCTTACATGGTCCTAGAAACTCCGTGGGATGACCAAGGCATAGTGCTACCCATCTCCGAGGAAGACCCCATTCTCGTCAATGACCAGAACTCTGGGGCCAACCATATCACTCGGGATGAACGATCTTCCGTACATCGACATAAACTTATGGAGGAAGAAGGCCTCAATGTAAATCGACAATGAAAGGGAGGAGAATCGTGAGAGATCATCATCGAATCCCCGGAATTTCGATTTACGGACCAGAAATGAAGCCTCCCGTAGGATGAGCTAGAAGAGGTAGTCATTAATCCAACTCATCCCGAACAAAAATCAAGCTAGGAGGCCACTATCAGCAGAAAGAGAAAGAAAGAATTATATCCCTCTGAA